>CANXME010002090.1:77500-500199 GCA_948144175.1 Closterium sp. NIES-65 | reverse complement strand
TTTATCCCTCCTGTGTGCCCTCCTGTGTGTGGAAACCTGGCAGGTGGCGGGACAAGCTCTCTTTGCACGCTGACCTTTGACGTCGTGGTGCTCACTCTCCTCTACAGCATGGCCGGGGTAAGCTGTTAGAGAATTGAGTATTCTTTAAAGCATTATAGGTAGGACAACGATAATGTACACTCTCTCTCTTCTTTACCGGGGTAAGCTGTCAGAATTTAAAGCTTGTTCCGAACCGTTAGCAAATGAATGCATTGCACTCACATTCGATGAGATAGTGGTGCTCACTCCCCTCTACATCATTGCCGGGGTAAGCTGTTAAGAGTTGAGTCTTATTTAACGCGTTTTTGCTCGGCCCGCTGCTTGGCAGCTGGGCATTGCTAATCTGGACGCTATTTGCTCGTCTTCCCAATCGCCCCTTAGTTTACCCTGGCAGCTGGGCTTCATTAAAGCGAACAACTTTCGATTCGCCTTCTCCCTTCCATCTCTTCTTTTCCTCCTCTTCCCCACTCGCCCCACCGTTCGCCCAAACAGCTGGGCATTGCTATTGTGAACGATTTCAAGAGCATTGAGGGCGACCGCAAGATGGGCTGCAGGTGGGTGCTGGGGGCAGGTGGGGCCAGGCAGTTTCGTGTGTGGTGGGGGGCAGGTAGGGGCAGGTGCAGGCTGGGGGCAGGTAGGGGCAGGTGCAGGCTGGGGGCAGGTACGGGCAGGTGCATGGTAGGGTGCACTGGTATTTGCATCCGCAGTGGCAGGAAGCTGGGCATTGCTATTGTGAACGACTTCAAGAGCATTGGAGGCGACCGCAAGATGGCCTGCAGGTGCCTATTGGGGGGGGTGGGTGGGTGCTAGGGGGCAGGTGGGTGCCGGGGAGCAGGTGGGTGCTGGGGGGCAGGTGGGTGCCGGGGAGCAGGTGGGTGCTGGGGGCAGGTGGGTGCCGGGGAGCAGGTGGGTGCCGGGGAGCAGGTGGGTGCCGGGGAGCAGGTGGGTGCCGGGGAGCAGGTGGGTGCCGGGGAGCAGGTGGGTGCCGGGGAGCAGGTGGGTGCCGGGGAGCAGGTGGGTGCGGGGAGCAGGTGGGTGCCGGGGAGCAGGTGGGTGCCGGGGAGCAGGTGGGTGCCGGGGAGCAGGTGGGTGCCAGGGAGCAGGTGGGTGCCAGGGAGCAGGTGGGTGCCGGGGAGCAGGTGGGTGCCGGGGAGCAGGTGGGTGCCGGGGAGCAGGTGGGTGCCGGGGAGCAGGTGGGTGCCGGGGAGCAGGTGGGTGCCGGGGAGCAGGTGGGTGCTGGGGAGCAGGTGCGTGGTGAGTGTAGGTGGGTGGAAGGCATTGAGATTTGATGGGAACAGATGGGTAGTTTGTTGGTTTGAGGGAAACAAATGGACCTTGTTGCCCCCCTTCCCCCCTTTCCTCCAACCTTTGTTTTATTTCCTTCATTGCTCGCCTCTACTGGACCATGCTCCAGTCTCTCCCGGTGGCGTTCGATGTGGATACAGCTTTATCAACCCTTTCCCCTTCCCGCTTCCCCTCAATTCTTTTCCCCCGTCCCCCCTCCCTTCCCCCCTTGTTCCATTGCAGTCCCTCCCAGTGGCCTTTGGTGTGGAAACTGCCAAGTGGATTTGCGTGGCCAGCATTGACGTCACTCAGCTATCTGTTGCAGGTGAGGGGCGGATATATAAACTGCAAATAATGAACTCTTTGTGACATAAAATTAAGATAAAAGCATGGCTGATCTCCAGTCGTAGGCATTTATTTGTGGCCAGCATTGACATTCCTCAGCAAACTCTTGTGGCAGGTGAGGTGTGAGAAGCACACTGAAATGCCACGACTTGTTAGATGAGTGAACCCGTGCTCCTCTCCTCGCTCTCATTGCTCCCCACTGCTAGGCTCACCTCCACGTGTTCCCTTCTTCCTTCTGCCGCTCCCATCTCCTCCTTCCCCCACATCACCCGCTTCAACAGGTTATCTCCTCGCCACTGGCAAAACTGTCTACGGGCTTGTGCTGCTCTGCCTCATTGCTCCCCTCTCCTGAGTTCACTCCTTCACCCTTCACCTGTTCCCTCTGTCATTTCTTTGTGCTTCTTCCCTCCCCCTCCCCCCCCCAATCCCTGTGCAGGTTATCTCCTCGCCACTGGCAAGACCGTCTACAGGCTTGTGCTCTGGGCCTCATTGCTCCTCCTCCTTTGACTGGTCCCCTTCACCTGTTCCGTTGTCTCACCTCTCCCTCACTGTTGCATCTTCCTCACAGGTTATCTCCTCGCCACTGGCAAGACTGTCTACGGGCTTGTGCTTCTGGCCTCATTGCTCCCCAAATCTTCTTCCAGGTCAGTTCTCCTGTCACACTCAGTCTCACTCTTGTACGACAACTGTTGAGGGCGCTTAGGGTATCTTTTGAAAACTCTCAAGGCCGTTTATGGGGATGTGTTGCTCGGCCTCGTTTGCTCCCCCAAATCTTCTTCCTGGCATGTCTATCCCAGATCTCTTGTCACCTTTGTCTTTCTCTTCTAAGATGATAGTCGATGTTGCATCTGCATCTCACTCTCACCTTCAGTCGATTCAACATCACGGCCTAACTCCTCTACGTCTACTCTCTCCCACACTGCTTGTCGTGTTGCATTGTTGTCGTGTTGCATTGTTGTCGTGGTGTATTGTCGTGGTGGTTGGTTGTTGCATTGTTGTGGTGGTTTGTTCTTGCAATGGTGCATCTGCAGTTCACACTCTTCCTGCCTGATCCCATGAAGAATGACGTCAAGTACCAGGTAACGTGTAGTAGGAAGTAATGCGGAATAGGGTAGCCCACAGCCCTTCTTGGCGTTTATCCTTTTTCTTGCTTCCCCTACCAACAAACGCTTTGGGGGTACTGCTCACATTCATTTTCTCTGCATAGGGCTAGCTGTTGGCTTTGAAAAGAAGCCCTTTTCTACCGTGCCATCAATCTCCCCCTCTCCATTTCTCCCCTCTCCCACAAACGTGTACATTATTTGAAGTAGAGCACGCATGGCACTTCATGGTGTCTAGCCTTCTTGTCGTAGTGCCATCATTATTTGAAGCTAGTGCACGCATGGCACTTCATGGTGTTTGGCCTTCTCGTCACAGCTCGTCTCCTCTCCGATTCCCCTCCCCCCACACCAACTGGTAACATGCAGGCTAGCGCACAGCCCTTCCTGGTGTTCGGCCTTCTCTGCACAGCTCTGGCTATTGGCAACCAATAGACAAGAGCCCTGACCACCACCGCATCTTGGCACCTTGTCTCTTCCTGATGTACTGTATTTTTTAATAAGCAACTACCAGGAGGCGTTACATCGCGTGTTATAGCTCCTCCACGCAAGTGGGGATGATTGATTGCGCATGCCCGCATAGATTGTGAACAGGAGATTACCAATCACCTACTACCTATCAGCAATGTTTCATACGTGATAGCAGTGCGGAAGTGCTGGATGGTGTTGCTATATGTTGAAAAAGCAAGCTGAGAATGTGAATCATTCAAGCATGGAATACCACAATAGGCCCACCGTAGGAGATGGTACTACACTGGGGCTTGATTATAATTGTTTCTCAGAGCCACAGCGCTGTAACAAACAATTCCTTTACGGTATCAGCTGCACCCCGAAAGATGGCCAGAATATTACAAGCAGCTCCTAGGCGCTTCTATCAGAGGGGATACGGTAATACATATATCCACAAAACTCCCTGCCAGACAAACCCACCGGAGAATCACCAACTTTTATACTGTTCATTATTGATGCTCTATGCAATCCTATGCGTAAATAACTGGTGCAGCGGATGAGAATCCAAAGTAAGAACCCTGCAGTGACTAAACAAAGCACGGTATGTGTCGCACATGAGAAAGGCTTGAAGAAAATAAGTGGCTGGGGAGAGTCAAAGGAAAGGGGCAGAACAGGAGGCTCGGGGGTAGATGGATTAGGCAAAGGAGGGTAGGCATAAGGCTCAGCAGCCATGCACTGAGACACATTGATATCACGATTCAGATACTCGATGTAAGTGTTGAGACTTGAAGTGTTAGAGTTAGAGCGGTTGAGGTCGGTTGGTGGTTGGGGTGAGAGTGGTGAAGATGGGTGTGGCTCGGTTTGGGGGTTGGGAAGAGAGCTTGGGGGGCAGTGGGAGGGGTGCAGGGTGAAGGGATCGCAGCAGGTGGTGGTGGGGGGGAAGGCATCGTCGGTAGGTGGGCCGGAGAGGCACTGCGGATTGCAGGGGAGGGGAGGGAATGGAGGGGAGAAACATTAACTGACAAGGATCAGAGTAGATGGTGGTGGGGGAACGGCATGGGAAGTGGGAGGGGTCAGGTTGAAAGGATGGCAGCAGATGATTGTGGGGGGGAAGGCATCGGTGGTAAGTGGGCCACAAAGGCAGTGGAGGGAGGGATGGGAGAGGAGGGAGGGGAGAGGAGGGGGGGGAGAGAGGGAGGGGAGAGGAGGAAGGAATAGAGGATGGTCGTGAAGGAAGCAGGCGGCTCTCAAGAATTGTAAAAAAACAAACGCCTGCTACAGGAAGGCTGTAGCAGGAATATTGCTAGTGGAAGGCTGTGACTCACCCCCCCTGAAAAGAGATAACAGCTGAGAAGGAAGGGATGCCGTAGAGGTTTCTGCCTATCGCTGTGAGAAGCTGGGTGGTGAAGGAATATGCATCCATGGTGATTGTGATGCGGCCAACTGATGGGTGCACGCAGGGGAGAGGCGCAGAGGGAGGAGAGGCGGGAGAGGGAGGAGAGGGAGGAGAGGTGTGAGAGCGATCGATGATGGAGGGTGAACGGAGAAGGAAAGGGAGAGGAAAAAGGAAAGGAAAGGAAAGGAAAGGGAATAAGCACCCACTCACAAGAACCCACTCACAAGCACGCAATCACAAGGCCGCCACTCACATAGCGTTCCCGCACATTCCGCCTTGAGCCGCTCTGCAAGCCCGTCACAGATGGTGATTGTGGGACCTGCTTCCACCACGAATTCCGTGTCTGCGTGTGACCAAAGCAGGAGGGGACGAAAGCAGAACGGACAACACCAGAAGGAACAAAACTAGGCATCGCTGCTCCGATACGCCTGTCTCTCTGAGTGGACGGATGAATGGACCGAACTTGAGAGGGGCAGGCTCCGATTTGCATCCTTGCTCCGATACGCCTGTCTCTCTGAGTGTCAAGATGCTGTGAGCCTCTCTGCAAGCTCATTTTTTAGCCGACTTAAGAAAGGATTCTTTAAGCCTGTTTTGCAAGCTCATCACTGGTGGTGATTGTGGGACCTGCTTCCACCAAGTATTCTGTGTCTGCGTGTGACTAAGGCAGAAGCGACAAACGAGAAAGGACAAAACCAGAAGGGACAGACGCAGAGAAGACAACACTATGAGTGACAAAGGCAGGTGAAAGGAGGGAGGGAGTGGGAGGAAAGGTGGAGGTACGTGCATCCCAGACGGTACCATTTCGAGCAGATGAGGGCAAGAGTGGATAAGAGGAGAAATAGGAGAAAGAGGAGGGAACGGAGGGACAGGATAGAGACGAAGGAGAGGAAAGAGAGGAGGATAGATGGTGGTACCTGCGTCACAGACGGCAGTGCACATGACCATTTCGAGCAGATGTGCGCAGAGCGGATAGCCCTGCAAGGCTTCACATGCCTGGTGGGCGGGAGGAGAGAGAGGAGAGAGGAGGGGAGGAGAAGAGAGGGAGAGGTCGAGGAGCAGATGTGTGCAGAGAGGATAGCCCTGCAAGGCCTCACATGCCTGGTGGGCGGGAGGAGAGAGGCAGAGGATGAGAGTCAGAGTTTGAGAGGCAGAGAGGCAGAGAGGCAGCGAATCAGAGGCAGATGATCGCCAAAAACGGAGGTGACAGGCTCGTCTGGCACATGTTGCTGTATATTCGCTAACGTTGCCGAAATAGGGTAATCCCGTTGACTGCTAAGCTACAGTTGCACTGTAGACGCCGGGGATCGATCCTACGCACGACCTATCGCGGGTAGGGGACGCGTCCTCACAAAGGGAGGTGGGATAGAGAGGGAGGGAGGGAGCAGCAGTGCTAGCGTTGGAGACCAGGGCTTCTATCGCGAGAGAGACGTTGGATCAGATGTATCTCAGCGCGAGCTCCTCTCCCCCACAGAGGGAGGCTCCTCAGCCCGCAGCAGCAGCAGCACACTCACAGAGGGCGGGTTGGGCAGGTCGATGAGTCCAAGAGCAGCAGTAGCAGTGGTCGGTCCGCGGACCCACAGCCCGGCTCACCCGCAGCCCCAGCTCACCCGCAGCCCCAGCTCACCCACAACCCTAGCTCACCCACAACCCCAGCTCACCCACAACCCCAGCTCACCCACAACCCCAGCTCACCCACAACCCCAGCTCACCCACAACCCCAGCTCACCCACAACCCCAGCTCACCACAACCCCAGCTCACCCACAACCCCAGCTCACCCACAACCCCAACTTTACAGAGCCACTCTCACAGAGGGCGGGTTGGAGAGGTCGATGAGTTTACGAGCAGCAGCGGTGGCGTTGGCGCCGAGCGCGCTGATCGCGAGAGAGACGTTGGATCGGATGTATCGCAGCGCGAGCTCCTCTCCCCCGCACAGCCCGCAGCACGTCATGTTGTCTTCCGTCGTGCACCGGCGCTGCCACACGGCCGCTCCAATACTAGCCGGTCCGACACCAGACGCCTCGATATAAGCCGTCTCGATGTTCTCGGGGCGCTGGCCAGTAATCGGGCAGTTGGGGTATTCTATTATTGGGTAGCCGTCTGGTTGTCCTGACGCCGCGCGGATGAGCAGGAGTGCAGGGAGGGCCGTCAGAATGGCGGACAAGAGGGCCGTTGGCGCGGCTGAAGGGAGCGTAGGGACGGCTGATGCGATGGCTGACGTGGCTGACGTGACGGCTGACGTGGCTGACGTGATGGCTGACGTGACGGACGACGTGGCTGAAACGATGGCTGAAGGGAGGGCTGACGTGGAGAAACTATGCATTCGCGCCATCAGCACGGTCGCGTCGCGGACTCGGAGACACTCGATCGGAATACGCGTTACAAACGTCCTCGCTGGGAGTGATGCGTATTTAACCTAGAAGAGTCGTTAGTGCTCGCATTGCTAGTATCTGAGAGCGGTAATTCTGTTGAAAGAAGTGAACGAGGTTTAGATAACATTACGAATAACTTATGCTAGGCATTTGGAAAATTATACGTCTCCCGCCTGGTGCGGCGCGGCTTGGAGGTAAGCTTATTTGTCGGCAGAGCACGATTTTATTGACTTGTGCTGAATATGGGGTGCGTGCGACGCAGCCGATTATCTCTTGCGTTGACTTTGAACTTATATCGGGTTCCGTTGGCGAGGTCTCGGTGCGATATAACAGTTCACAAAGATCACGAATGCGGATTCAGCATAGATTATCCATTGGTTACACATAACTAGAAGCAACAAGGCTCTTCGGTGAGCTGCTTTATTAGGCTCTCTTGGCGTTTATAAACAGATTAGAAGAAAAACCTTATTATTCTCCTATTATTCACCGTTAAATTAACAAAGCATTCATACGTAATTGATCTCTGTTCAGAGCGGCACTTCAAACGCACTCTCACATACGCTTTCACTGTTTTTGTGATGTCGTGTTGTGATGCTGCATGCGCAGCTCACACTCTCTCTCTCTCCTTGATTCGACTCGGAATCCTGCCCTCACTCTTCTTTGTCCACACTGTCATAATAGTAGATTAAGTTAAGACTAGGGTTTGGGGTAGGAGACTTAGAGAGGAACATGTTGAGTGAGTTTAGCCAAAGAGGTTCAATAATGAGAAATGGTACAAAGTTATAGGCAAGAAACAAGTGGTGCACCATAATAGCTACACTAAAACTATAGCTACAGGCAGTTACATATATATTCCAACACTCCCCCATAACTGCCTGCAGCAGAAGTTTGTGCAGCGACACATCCTGGATGGGTACACCACGAACAGAGAAAACAACAACAGTAAGCAAGAGCAGTGGCAACCGGTGCAGTGGTAGCAAATTCAGCTGCACCAACCCCTCAGCCAAGGTAGAAGCAACAGATAAAGGTGCATGTAGCGACAGGTCGCATGGAGAGCGGGTGCGTGCGGCGGCAACGTGCGGCTGCACAACAGGGCTCAACGGCAGCACCTGCCACTCAACATAAGAAAACAGCAAAAGAAACAGCAGGTGGAGGCAGGGGCGGCACCAGGAGGTGCCACGGTAGCAGCGGGCGCTGCAGATTGTCAGAAAGAGAGAAGTGATTGGACTAACAACATTGGGAGTACAAGTAGGAAAACCTAGAATGTTGTACCCCTTAAGGCTAAACCCACTATAGCCTACAGAATAGGAACATATACAATGTTTGACACAAATGCCTAGCTGACTTCCGGCACCGTCTCACCCTCCCCCCCACTGTGGCACGTGTGGCAGTGAGAGAGAGAGGAGGAGGGGCGGCTGCTGGCTCGGCAGAATCTCTCTCGCCACTCCCTCACATTCTCCCGCTTTCCCCTCACCCTCCCCCCGCATCCTCTCCCCCCCCTCACGGCAGACCCCGCGGAAGGGAGGGGGGCGTGGGCTGCCGCTGGCGCTAGCGTCCGCGTCGGCGTCGTGCGCTGGCGTCCGCGACGGCGTCGAGAGCAGGCGTCCGCGCTGGCGCCTGACGTTGGCGTCCGCGTTCGGCGTTGCACACTAACATCGGTGCGCGCGTTCGCGGCCAGCAGCGGGGCGACGGGGCCGTGGGCGACGAAGCGCGGAACGGGAGAAACAAACCAGGGGTGCGACGGGCGGCCGAAACGAGGCCGCGAAGAGACCAGCGGGGCGCGCGATGGGGAGTGCAACGGGCTGCTCGACGAGGCGTGCCATTGCAGAGTCTAACGGTGGGCCCATTGAAAGGTCCTAAATCGGAACTCGCTCTGGTATCGTGTCAAAATAGTAGATATAGTTAAGACTAGGGTTTGGGGTAGGAGACTTGAGAGAGGAACATGTCGAGAGAGTTAAGCCAAAGATATGGTGCACCACCAACAGTTCATAATAGCTATAATGAGAAATGTCGAGAGAGTTTAATAATGAGAAAGGTGTGAAATGGTGCACCACCAACAGTTCATAATAGCTACACTAAAACTACATCTACAAGCATTTAAAGATATATTCCAACACACACTACTTCTCGTATTGCATGTTGTGATGCACGATTGTGATGATGTCATATTGTCGCAATGTTGCATGGTTGGGATGATGTCGCATTGTTGCGATGTTGCATCTGCAGTTCACCCCCTTCCTGCCCGATCCCATTAAGAACGACGACAAGTACCAAGTAACGTGGCGTAGGAAGTAATGTGGAGTAACAAGTAATGTTCAGAACCACATAATTCCCCTTCTAGGTGACTTTTGTTGAGTCAACATGAAAGATGTGCTTGTCAAAGGCTGCATTGGCTCATGCGATTTCTGAGTCAACTCGCTCTTTCCATTTCCCCTCTCTGTCTGTTAGAATCTAGAGATAGGAATGAAACAACTATGGAAGAGTTGGGTACAAGTATGAAACCCTAAAAAGGGGATGTACCCCATATTGGCTACCCCACTACAGCCTACACATATATAACATGCATATACTTTGACACACCCTCATAGGCAAAGTCGGGGAGAACAAGGGGTCACAAGATCAGTAAAGAGAAACAAAACAAGCTCAGGGTGGATCACAACGTCACCACACATACTGAGCACAAGCAAAGGGCCACAAGGCCAGTTCACATGCAGACGTATATATGCAACAACAACATCACAATGATCTCTACCTAGCAGAGCAAGCATGCAGGTATATATAGGTCACGCTACAAGCAAAGTCTACAGCATGTGAGGAAACGTGGGCACAAGGCCTAACAAAGTACAAAGACGCTGATGATCACCAGAAGGAAGTGCCTTGGTGAATATATCAGCAGTGTTGGCCCGAGTGGCCACGTGAGCAAGACGAAACTGACCACACTGCTGCAACGCTCGAGCCAGGAAGTAACGCAGAGCGAAGTGCCTCGTTCTGTGCTCCAGTCTGTGCTCCTCACACAAGGCAATGGCGGCCTTGTTGTCTACGTACAGCACTGGAGGAGAACAAAGCCGCTCTCCCAGGTCAATCAGCAGGTAGGTGAGCCAGCGGAGCTCCCGTGCAGCCATGGCTGTGGCGTACATCTCAGCCTCACAGCTGGAGCCGAGAACAGAGGACCAGCGTGTAGACCGCCAAGAAACAGAGCCAGAGCCAAGGCTGAAGGTGTAACCCTGTGACGAGCGCTGCGTAGTCTGGTCATCAACCCAAGAAGCGTCTGAGTGCCCAGTGAGGACAACGTCGCCACGTCCTCCAAGCACGAGCCCCATGCCCGATGTACTGCACAAGTAGCGCAGTACCCTCTGAGCAACATCCCAGTGCACCTTTTGGTGCCTACCAGGAGCCACGTAGCGAGCCAGAAGGCCAAGAGGGTATGCAAGGTCAGGACGAGTGCAGGTCATCAGGTACATCAGGCAGCCCACTAGATCTGGGTAAGGACCACTTGGCTCTACGGACTCGTCCGAAGGTGGAGCTGAGAGCGAGTAACCTGTAGCCAGAGGATTGTGCTGTGGCGAGGACCAGGTGAAGCCGAAGTGCTAAAGGACCTGCTGCATCATGTGTGACTGAGTCAGTGTGATGGTGCGGCGTGCTCTGTCCCGGGTGATATGCAAGCCAAGGTAACTTCGCAGCTCACCTAGGTCTATGCACGTGTGTCTCTTCTGCAGCTTTGACTTCACCAGGGCGAGAGCCTCAGTGTCAGCAGTGGCAAAGACCAAGTCGTTGACGTACACGAGGATGTAGAACGGCGGCAGGGAAGTATTGGTGCGCAGAAACAACGACGGGTCAGCAGTCGACGGAGCAAACCCAAGACCAGTAAGTGTAGTCCTCAGTGTGTCGTGCCACTCACGTGGCGCCTGGCGGAGACCGTAGACCGGCCGGCGGAGGCTCCACTGGGTACCAGGAGGGAACGACCCAGAGAAGCCAGGAGGGCGGCGCAGCCAGATTTCCTCGTGCAGGCTGCCCTGTAAGTAAGCTATGCTGAACTCCAGAGAGTGAAGCTCGTAGTCACGCTGAGCGGCAACGTGCAGCAACACCTGAAGAGTGGTCATCTTCGGGGTGGGAGAGAAGGTCTGGAAGAAGTCAACTCCCTCTCGGTAACTAAAACCTCGTGCAACGTAACGAGCCTTGAAGATAGGTGGAGAACCTGGCGGCCGCTTCACCCTAAAAATCCACATGCCATCGACGATGTTCGCCCCAGGAGGGGGAACCTCGTCAACGTAAGTGCCTGTGGACTTCCAGGATGCCATCTCTGCATCCATGGTTGTCTGCCACTGAGAGGAGTACTCACCCGCGATCGCCTCAGCGTAAGAGCGCGGGGTCGGGATGTCTGGAGCATTTGGGTCTCCCTCAGGGGCAAGCAGCATGGACACGAGATGAGGCGCAGCGGCTGCAAGACACTCAAGGTCCTCCTGCTTGTCCTCAAGGACGTCCGTGCCAAGAGCACACTCACCCCCGACGGACGGAGGACAGACAGACTCAGACTCAGCAACAAGAGTGGCTGCGTAGTCTAAACGATAGGCAGCAGCTAAGTCAACAAGCTCAGCGACTAAGGCAGACGCAGCAGCAGAATCAAACGATGGGTCGGTGACAACTGTGGCTAGCAGACGCGTGACAGTAGGGTGAGCAGCACGAGTGCGGTCAGACTCAGGCTCTGGAACGTCAGGCAGAGAAGACACAGGCAGGGACGGGAGGGGAACACGCTGCGGAGCAGAGGAAGGACGCAGGGCCATGAGGTGTGTGCCAGGGACAGCCGTTGGACGCTCACGAGGAACACGACGACCAGTACGACCCGTGCGGACAGTGCGAACAGGCAAGACAGGACGAGACGCAGGCTCACGACGCTCCGTAAGACTGCCTATTAGCTCAGTGTAAGGAGAAGGAGCAGGCAGCGGTGAGCCAGGCTGTAACGGAAGACGTGTAGAAGACGGTAGGCTAAGAACCTGGCGAAGCACGGAGCCAGGCGGTGGCAGAGACGAAGGTGACGGTGGAGCAAAGAACAGTCGCGGCGGCGCAGTGCCACCAGCACCAGTAGCTTGAGCACCTCCTGCAGCTCCAGAACCTCCAGTGCCAGCACCCGCAGCAGCTCCAGAACCTCCAGCTCCGGCGCCACCAGTGCTAGCACCTCCAATAGCTCCAGAACCTCCAGCGCCAGCAACCGCAGCAGCTCCAGAACCTCCAGCTCCGGCGCCACCAGCGCCAACACCTCCAACAGCTCCAGAACCTCTAGCGTCAGCACCCGCATCAGCTCTAGAACGTCCAGCTCCAGCGCCACCAGCGCCAGCACCTCCAACAGCTCCAGAACCTCCAGCGCCAGCACCCGCAGAAGCTCCAGAACCTCCAGCTCCAGCGCCACTAGCGTCAGAACCTCCAACACCGCCAGCACCTCCATCACCGCCAGAACCTCCAGCGCCAGCACCCGAAGTAGCTCCAGAACCTCCAGCTCTAGCGCCACCAGCAGTAGCACCCCCATAACCGGCACCCCTAGCTCCAGGGCCTCCAACCTTAGACTCAACAGCAGCACCTCCAGGTCCAGCAGGACCTCCAGCCCCAGCAGCTCCAGTACCTCCAGTACGAGCACCTTCGGGACCAGCTGCCCCGGAAACTCCAGTAGAAACAACTCCAGTAGCAGAGTCACCAGCTCCAGCGCCTCCCGCAGCAAAACCCCTAGCTCCAGCAGCGCGACCTTGATGGCTAACGTACCACTCACGCAGCTGCTATGGGGAGAGAGGGACAGTGCCGGCTCTAGTGCCTCCAACACCAGTGCCTCCCGCAGTAGGGCCCCCAGCTCCAGCAGCTCGACCCTGATGGCCAATGTACCACTCACGCAGCTGCTGTGGGGAGAGAGGGAGACGACGACGAGAGTGCAGCGGCGAGGCACCAGCAGAGCGACTACGGAGACGGCCGCTCCAGGGAGACTGCTCACCAGACGCCGCAGCGCCCCTAGGTGCAGCACCCCCAGACTCAGCACCCCCAGTCTCAGCACCCCCAGACTCCTCACACCCAGGCTCAGCACCTCCAGGCTCCGCACCCCCAGGACCAGCACCCCCAGGCTCCGCACCCCAGGCTCAGCACCCCCAGAAGCAGCACCCCGAGCAGGACCACCCTCAGCAGGACCTGAGTCACCAGTGACCTCAACCGGCGCAGTCAAGGGAGGAGGGTCTACCTGAGACACACCTGATGGAGCAGGATCGGGAGCGGGGAGGGGGGCTACCTGGGGAGCACCTGGTGCGAGGAAGAGCGGCGGCGGGGGGGGGGGGAGAGGGGCAGTGCGGTAAGGGAAGAGATGGTGAAAGGGAACCGACTCGTCGAACGTGAGGTCCCGAGAGGGGAAGACACGGCGCGAGGTGGGGTGGTAAAACTGCCAACCAGGTGCGTCAGGGACAAAACCAAGGAAGACACGGGGAACAGTGCGGGTGGAGAGCTTTTCCGCGGTGGTATCAATGACAAAGGCACGAGAACCCCAGACTCGGATCAGCGACGCATCGCCAACCTCCCCCGTCCACCGGAGTGTGGGCGAGGTCTCCGGCAAGGAGACACGGGACCAGAGGTTGAGCTGATGCGAGGCGTAGCGGACTGCAAACGGCTACAGAAAATGGGGGGCAGCCGCATGGACCATGGAGGTACGAGCGACTTCCATGACCAAGCCAATGCGGCACTCAGCAACCCCATTCTGCTGCGGAGAGGCCGGAAGCGTGAACGTCTGGCGAATGCCCTCCACACGGCAAAATCTCTGCAGGAGGTCGGAGGAAAACCCCCCACCTCTGTCAGAGTGCAGACATAGGACGGGAAACTCCGTCCCGAACCGCTCACGGAGCTGGAGACGGGCAGCAGGGATCCAAGGGATCAAACATCAAGGACCTCACCCTTGGTGCACAAGGGGAAGACCGTGGTGTAACGCGAGTAGTCTACAAAAACCAGCAGGAAGTACCGCTCGCGTTCCTGCCCACTGACGCGGGCTGGGCCCCACACGTCTATGTGCAGGGTCTGCAAGGGAGCAGTCCTCGAGGGAAACGAGGAGGAGTGAAGAGTGCCGCGCTGCCGCCCCTCGACACAGGGAAGACAGGGAGGAGCAGGCGAGGGAGGGAGGGGAGGGAGAACCCTGGGAAGACCAGATACAAGGACACGGCGGTGCATGCTACGAAGGCGTTGCACCGAGGGGTGACCAAGACGGTGGTGCCAAAGGAGGGTCTGGTGCGACAAAGCGCGACACGAGCTGGGGGCTGCTAGGTGATCTGACATAGACGCGGACGCAACGACCTGAGGGGACACAGTAGTCTGTGTGTACAGACTCGAGCCAGGCGCACGGGTAAACGTGGCTAGGTGCCGGCCCGTCCGAGAGCACGTATACTGGGTCACGCACTGACCTCCAGGAGTGAACTGGTCAACCCACTGGTCCTGGAGGTCAGCACCACTCACCAAGTTCGTAGAGAACGATGGGTGGTGAAGACCTGACAGGGAGCCAGACAGGACCGCCAGACATGGCAAGATCGTGGAGGAGTGCGCAAGGACTGGACCCCCAGAGGGGTCTGCCAGGGAGACTGCAATCGGCCGACTGAGCGACGCGAGGGTGGTGCTGTCGCGAAAGAAGGAGTGAGAAGCACCTGAGTCAACTGTGAAGGTGTACAAGGCCTCAGCAGGCGCAGTATTAGAGAGAGCAGACTCACCAGTACCTGGAGCAGCAGCCTCACCAGCACCTAGAGCAGGAAACGCACTAGCACCTATAGCAGCAGCCTCACCAGTACCTAGAGCACTAGACGCACTAGCACCCAGAGCAGCACCCTCACCAATACCTAGAGCAGAAGGCTCTATACCTGGGTCAGGCGGTACGCACAGGTAACAGGTACTATCACCACTAGTAGGCAATGCATACATGGCAATGAGAATAGCATCATAGTCAAGAGCAAAGATATCTACCCTTTGCCTAAGCAGCTTCAGCCAGGTGGGGAGCTCACCCTTGTCGCTTGAATCGGTCCTCCAGGCGTCGCTCAGACGGGCGAAGCAGCGGGAGTGTGTGTGACCAAGTGTCCCGCAAGCCTGACCAGCCCGATCACCTGTGCCAATGACGTACGGGCAGCGAACGGTACTCCAAGACCCTCTACTCTGAGCGTACCACTCGTGAAGCTGCTGGGACGTAAGTGTCTTGCGTGGACGCCGCTGCAGCTGCAGCTGGCCACTGCCAGACGCTCCCAACTGACCAGCTCCAGGGCGACAGCTACGACGGCTACCGCCACAACCCCAACTAGCGTACCACTCACGAAGCTGCTGGGGCGTGAGAGACTCGCGTGGACGTTGCTGGAGCTGCATCTGGCCATCGCCAGTAGCAGTAGTAGCAGAATTAGCAGCACTAGCAGCGCGAGCAGGGCAGGTGCGGCAGGCAGGCAGGCAGGCAGACAGGCAGGCAGGCAGGCAGATGGCACGGCAGCGCGCGAACAAGGTAGGTGCTCACCAATGGCGGGAAGGGTAGGCGCTCGCCGGGCGAGCAGGGCCGGCGCTCGGCGGGCGGCGGCCGGGTGGGCGCACGACGGCAGCGACGGCGGGGCCGCAACAGCTGCGGCAGAGCAGGGCCGCGTCGGCGGTAGAGCAGGTCCGCGACAGCTGCTGCAGGGCGGGGCCGTGACCGCTGCATGGCGGGGCCGCGAGGACTACTACAGGGCGGGGCTGCGAGGACTGCTGCAGGGTGGGGCCGCGTCAGCATCAGGAGGCTTCGCGGCAGCTTCTGCAGGGCGGGGCCACGACCGTGGCAGGGCGCTCCGTGGCAGCTGCTGCAGGAGCGACGGCGGCAGTCAGGCAGGGGCGGCGTCTAGGGGGGGGGGCGCCGCGACGAACAGGGGCAGCCGCGGTGCACGAGGCTGCAGCGGGCTACGCGAATTGCAGGCGCTGCGCGCGAAGCCGCAGCGGACCGCGCGAGGATGACAGCCGCGGCGCGCGGGGCTGCAGCGCGACGCGCGGGCAGCGGACGCGACGTGCGGGGCTGCAGCGCGACGCGTGGGCAGCGGACACGACGCGCGGGGCTGCAGCAAGCAGCGTGGGCTGCGGGACGCGGCGCGCGGAGCAGCAGCGAGCCGCGTGTGGGCTGCCGAGGCGCGACTCGGGCAGCTTGGACGACGCGCGGGGCAAAAACCGGGCCGCGCGCAGGAATCAGGTATGCGCGCTCTAAGTAGTGGCAGACCGCGCAGTCAGCAGACAGCACGCAAACGGCGCGCGCAGCGCAGCACGTCACAGGCACAATTACAATCACAGTCACAGTCGCGGGGTAGCGGTAGGTGGGCCCGAAAAAAAAGACGGTCCCACGGACCTACTGCTCTGATACCATGTTAGAATCTAGAGACATGAATGAATCAACTATGGAAGAGTTGGGTACAAGTATGAAACCCTAAAAATGGGCTATACCCCATATTGGCTACCCCACTACAACCTACACATATATAACATGCATATACTTTGACACTTTCTCCTCGTTTCAACTAACGGACTGCATGCACGGATCCCTTCTGGTGTTCGGCCGTCTTGCCACAACTTTGGCTATTAGCAAGCAACCATAGCCTGGTGCACATCGTGTTCACTAATCTCCCCTTCCATTCTCTCCTCTCCGTCTCTCCTCCCACCCCACCAACTGGCATCACGCAGGCTAGTGTACTGGTGTTCGGCTTGCTGTGCACAGCTGACTTTTGAGTCGACTCAAAAGTCACCTCCCTCACTGGTGTTCGGCCTGCTCTGCACAGCGGACTTTTGAGTCGACTCAAAAGTTACCTCCCTCACTGGTGTTCGGCCTGCTCTGCACAGCTGACTTTTGAGTCGACTCAAAAGTCACCTCCCTTCCTGGTGTTCGGCCTGCTGTGCACAGCTGACTTTTGAGTAGACTCAAAAGTCACCTCCCTTCTTGGTGTTCGGCTTGCTCTGCACACCTGACTTTTGAGTCGACTCAAAAGTCACCTCCCTTCCTGGTGTTTGGCCTGCTGTGCACAGCTGACTTTTGAGTCGACTCAAAAGTCACCTCCCTCACTGGTGTTCGGCCTGCTCTGCATAGCTGACTTTTGAGTCGACTCAAAAGTCACCTCCCTCACTGGTGTTCGGCCTGCTCTGCACAGCTGACTCTTGAGTCGACTCAAAAGTCACCTCCCTTCCTGGTGTTCGGCCTGCTCTGCACAGCTGACTTTTGAGTCGACTCAAAAGTCACCTCCCTTCCTGGTGTTCGGCCTGCTCTGCACAGCTGACTTTTGAGTCGACTCAAAAGTCACCCCCCTTCCTGATGTTCGGCCTGCTCTGCACAGCTGACTTTTGAGTCGACTCAAAAGTCACCTCCCTTCCTGGTGTTCGGCCTGCTCTGCACAGCCCTGGCTATTGGCACATGAACTATAGTTGCTTTATGAACAAATGCCATTTTTTGCACCACATCTTGGCACCTTTTCTCTTCCAAAATTTGACATTTTGTTCAGTAAGCAACTATAGAGAGCAAGCAGGACGGTCTGGACTTTCCAACTCAAGCGGAAACGTCTATTAACACGATAAGCCGCATTCTGATTATAAGCCCCACCCCTGTTCATAGAGCTTTCCGCTACAACCATAGATGAAATGAGTGTTTCGAAGGCATAGCTTGAAACATATGTTTTTTTTCCCAAGGGCTAAAACAAACAATTCCACTATTGTCTGCACTGCACTGCACCCCAAAAAATGGCAAGAATACTATACACCCTTAGGCACTTCTATCCGAGGGGATACGGTAATACATGTATCCACCAAACTCCCTGCCAGACAAACCCACCCGAGCATCATTCACTTTACGCAAGCGATTGCGTACGTAAAAGGTGCAGCGGATGAGAATCCACAAGAAGAAACCTGTAGTGACTAAACCAAGGATGGCATGTGTCACATGTGGGAAAGGCTTGAAGAAAGCAAGTGGCTGAGGAGGCTCAGAGGAAACGGGCAGGACAGGAGGCTTGGGGGTAGTTGGATTAGGCAAAGGAGGGTAGGCGTAAGGCTCAGCAGCCATACACTGAGTCACATTGATATTACGGTTCAAATACTCGATATAAGCGTCAAGGCCAGAAGTGTTTGAGATAGAGCGGTTGAGGTCGGTTGGTTGTGGGGGTGAGAGTGGTGACGATGGGTGTGGCTCGGTTTGGGGGTTGGGAAGAGAGCTTGGGGGGCACTGGGAGGGGCGCAGGTTGAAAGGATCGCAGCAGGTGGTGGGATGAGGGAAGACGTTGTTGGTGGGTGGGCCGTCGAGGCACTGCGAGAGGGAGGGAGGAGAATGGAGGGGAGAGGAGGGAGGGGAGAGAACGGAGGGGAGAAACATCAACTGAAAGAGGAAGGCGTTGTTGGGTGGAGGGAGCGGAGAGAATGGAGGGGAGAGAATGGAGGGGAGAGAATGGAGGGGAGAAACATCAACTAAAACAGCAAGGCGTTGTTGGTGGGAGGGGTGCAGGGTGAAGGGATGGCATCGGATGGTTGTGGGGAGGTAGGCATCGTCGGTAGGTGGGCCATAAAGGCAGTGCAGGGAGGGAGGGGAGAGGAGGGAGGGGAGAGGAGGGAGGGGAGAGGAGGAGGGGAGAGGAGGGAGGGGAGAGGAGGGAGGGGAGAGGAGGGAGGGGAGAGCAGGAAGGAATAGAGGATGGCCATAAAGGAAGCAGGCGGCTCTCAAGAATTGTAAAAAAACAAACGCCTGCTACAGGAAGGCTGTAGCAGGAAGGTTGCTTGAGGACGGCTGCTCTATGAGGGTTGTAGCAGGAAGGTTGATTGAGGAGGGTTGTAAGAGCGCCAGATGGAAACACACCTCTGATGAGCAGAGACCCATGCAGATCAAACCCAAGCTTCGCAGCCACACGTATAGAAGTTATTTTTGAGACGCCTAAAAAACAACCTCTATATCTGATGAGATTAGACCCATGCAGATCAAACCCAAGCTTCGCAAGAACGCAAAGCTGTGAATCACAAACATTGTAAAAGAGATGACTGACAGCCGAGAAGGACGGTGAAGGCACGTGAATTTCTACCAGCAGCGACCCATGCAGCTCAAAACGCAAGCTTCGAAAGAACGCAAGGTTGTGACTCACCCCCCCTGACATTTGAGGCGCCTCAAAGGCTGAGACTCGTTTTGAGGCGCCTCAAAGGCTGAGACTCGTTTTGAGGCGCCTCAAAGGCTGAGACTCGTTTTGAGGCGCCTCAAAGGCTGAGACTCACCCCCCTCCCTGAAAACAAGATGACAGCCGAGAAGGAAGGGATGCCGTAGAGGTTTCTGGCTATGGCTGTGAGAAGCTGGGAGGTGAAGGAATATGCATCCATGGTGATTGTGATGCGGCCAACTGATGGGTGCACGCAGGGGAGAGGGGGGAGTGGGAGGAGAGACGGGAGGTGGGGAGGTAGGAGAGGGAGGAGAGGAAAGCAGTATTGGCAGGAAGGCAAACGACTGTGATAAGCTGGGAGGTGAAGGAATATGCATCCATGGTGATTGTGATGCGGCCAACTGATGGGTGCACGCAGGGGAGAGGGGGGGGTGGGAGGAGAGACGGGAGGTGGGGAGGTAGGAGAGGGAGGAGAGGAAAGCAGTATTGGCAGGAAGGCAAACGACTGTGATAAGCTGGGTGGTGAAGGAATATGGATTATGGTGGTGGTGATGCGGCCAACTGATGAGTGGAATGGAAACAGGGGAGAGGCGGGAGAAGGAGGAAAGACAGGAAAGGCAGAAGATAGCTCTCTCTGCTTATCGCTGTCACAAGCTGGGTGGTGAAGGAATATGGATCCATGGTGGTGGTGATGCGGCCAACTGATGATGGAAAGCAGAGGAGAGGCGGGAGTGGGAGGAGAGGCAGGAGATGGGGAGGTAGGAGAGGGAGGAGAAGGTAGGAGAGGGAGGAGAGGCAAGCAGTATTGGCAGAAAGGCAAACGACCACTCACTCACAAGCACCCACCCACCCACAAGCACCCACCCACCCACAAGCACCCACCCACCCACAAGCACCCACCCACCCACAAGCACCCACCCACCCACAAGCACCCACCCACCCACAAGCACCCACCCACCCACAAGCACCCACCCACCCACAAGCACCCACCCACCCACAAGCACCCACCCACCCACAAGCACCCACCCACCCACAAGCACCCACCCACCCACAAGCACCCACCCACCCACAAGCACCCACCCACCCACAAGCACCCACCCACCCACAAGCACCCACCCACCCACAAGCACCCACCCACCCACAAGCACCCACCCACCCACAAGCACCCACCCACCCACAAGCACCCACCCACCCACAAGCACCCACCCACCCACAAGCACCCACCCACCCACAAGCACCCACCCACCCACAAGCACCCACCACCCACAAGCACCCACCCACCCACAAGCACCCACCCACCCACAAGCACCCACTCACATAGCGTTCCCGCACATTCCTCCTTGAGCAAATCTGCAAGCCCGTCACAGACGGTGATTGTGGGACCTGCTTCCACGAATTCCGTGTCTGCGTGTGACACAAGCAGAAGCAGAGTGACAAGAGGCCTTGAGCGACACAACATGGTGTGGAAAAGCCAGAAGGGAACACAATCAGGTGTTGCAGGTGTTGCAGGTGTTGCAGGTGTTGCAGGTGTTGCTGCTCCGATCAGGCTGTGTCTCTGAGTGACAAGAGGGCTTCAGCCTGTCTCCAAGCAACTTTTGAGTTGACTCAAAAGTCACCTCGTTACAGTGACAAGAGGCCTTGAGCCTGCTTGCAAGCCTGTCCCAGATGGTAATTATGTGACCTGCTCCCACCACGAATTCTGTGTCTGAGGAGGGAGAGGAGAGGAGAGGAGAGGAGAGGAGAGGAGAGGAGAGGAGAGGAGAGGAGAGGAGAGGAGAGGAGAGAAGAGGAGAGGAGAGGAGAGGAGAGGAGGAAAACCAGGTAGCATCTCGAGCAGACCAGGGCCAAGCGAATAAGAAGAGAGATAGGAGGGAGCGGAGGAAACGAGAGAGAAGAGGGAGAGGAGGGAGAGGAGGGAGAGGAGGGAGACGAGGGAGAGGAGGGAGAGGAGGGAGAGGAGGGAGAGGTGGGAGAGGAGGGAGAGGTGGGAGAGGTGGCAGAGGTGGGAGAGCTGGGAGAGGAGGGAGAGGTGGGAGAGGAGGGAGAGGTGGGAGAGGAGGGATAGGAGGGAGAGGAGGGAGTGGAGGGAGATGAGGGAGAGGAGGGAGAGGAGGGAGAGGAGGGATAGGAGGGAGAGGAGGGAGAGGAGGGAGAGGAGGGAGAGGAGGAAGAGGAGGGAGAGGAGGGAGAGGAGGGAGAGGAGGGAGAGGAGGAGAGGAGGGAGAGGTTGGAGAGGAGGGAGAGGTGGGAGAGGAGGGAGAGGTGGGAGAGGAGGGAGAGGTGGGAGAGGAGGGAGAGGAGGGAGAGGAGGGAGAGGAGGGAGAGGAGGGAGAGGAGGGAGAGGAGGGAGAGGTGGGAGAGGAGGGATAGGAGGGAGAGGAGGGAGAGGAGGGAGAGGAGGGAGAGGAGGGAGAGGAGGGAGAGGAGGGAGAGGAGGGAGAGGAGGGAGAGGAGGGAGAGGAGGGAGAGGAGGGAGAGGAGGGAGAGGAGGGAGAGGAGGGAGAGGAGGGAGAGGTGGGAGAGGAGGGAGAGGTGGGAGAGGAGGGAGAGGTGGGAGAGGAGGGAGAGGTGGGAGAGGAGGGAGAGGAGGGAGAGGAGGGAGAGGAGGGAGAGGAGGGAGAGGAGGGAGAGGTGGGATAGGAGGGAGAGGTGGGAGAGGAGGGAGAGGAGGGAGAGGTGGGAGAGGAGGGAGAGGTGGGAGAGGAGGGAGAGGTGGGAGAGGAGGGAGAGGTGGGAGAGGAGGGAGAGGTTGGAGAGGAGGGAGAGGAGGGAGAGGAGGAGAGGTGGGATAGGAGGGAGAGGTGGGAGAGGAGGGAGAGGTGGGAGAGGAGGGAGAGGTGGGAGAGGAGGGAGAGGTGGGAGAGGAGGGAGAGGTGGGAGAGGAGGGAGAGGTGGGAGAGGAGGGAGAGGTTGGAGAGGAAGGAGAGGTGGGAGAGGAGGGAGAGGTGGGAAAGGAGGGAGAGGTGGGAGAGGAGGGAGAGGTGGGAGAGGAGGGAGAGGTGGGAAAGGAGGGAACGGAGGGGAGGAAAGGGAAGAAGGGAAAGCAGGGAAAGAAGGTACCTGGGTAACAGACGGCGTCGCACATGACCATTTCGAGCAGCTGTGCGCAGAATGGATAGCCCTGCAAGGCCTCACATGCCTGGTGGGCGGGAGGGGAGCAGAGGTGAGCAGAGGGGAGGGGAGGAGCAGTGAGGGAGAGATTGAAGAGCAGATGCGCGCAAGAGGATAGCCCTGCAAGCAGGGTGGGGGAGGAGCAGAGGGGCGGAGAGGGGCAGACGGGAAGAGAGGGGCAGAGAGGGGCAGAGAGGGGCAGAGAGGGGCAGAGAATGAGAAGCAGATTCGCAGAAAGCGGATAGCCCTGCAGGGCCTCACATTCCTGGTGGACTGGGGGAGAAAGGAGAGGCAGAGGCAGAGAGGCAGAGAGGCAGAGAGGCAGAGATGCAGAGAGGCAGAGAGGCAGAGATGCAGAGTGGCAGAGATGCAGAGAGGCAGAGAGGCAGAGAGGCAGAGAGGCAGAGAGGCAGAGAGGCAGAGAGGCAGAGGGGCAGAGATGCAGAGAGGCAGAGATGCAGAGATGCAGAGATGCAGAGTGGCAGAGATGCAGAGAGGCAGAGAGGCAGAGAGGCAGAGAGGCAGAGAGGCAGAGAGGCAGAGAGGCAGAGGGGCAGAGATGCAGAGAGGCAGAGATGCAGAGAGGCAGAGGGGTAGAGATGCAGAGATGCAGAGAGGCAGAGATGCAGAGGGACAGAGGGGCAGAGATGCAGAGATGCAGAGAGGCAGAGAGGCAAGGAAGTCGGGCTTATCCTCTCCTTCAACTGCCGCGACTCACAGAGGGAGGGTTGGACGGGTCGATGAGTCCAAGAGCAGCAGCAGCGGTGGTTGGTCTGCGGACTTACACTGGGCGGATTGGGCGGGTTGGAGAGGTCGATGAGTCCAAGAGCAGCATTGTCACCCGGCGCGAGCTCGTCCCCCCCGCACAGCCCCGGCTCACCCACAGAGGCACACCCACAGAGGCACACCCACAGAGGCACACCCACAGAGACACACCTACAGAGGCACACTCACAGAGGCACACTCACAGAGGCACACTCACAGAGGCACACTCACAGAGGCACACTCACAGAGGGCGGGTTGGAGAGGTCGATGAGTTCACGAGCAGCGGCAGTAGCATTGTCGCCCAGGGCCAGTATCGCGAGAGAGACGTTGGAGCGGATGTATCTCAGCGCGAGCTCCTCTCCCCCGCACAGCCCGCAGCAGCAGCACACTCACAGAGGGCGGGTGAGACAGGTCGATGAGTTTAAGAGCAGCAGTGGTAGCGTTGGCACCGAGGGCCTCTATCACAAGAGAGACGTTGGATTGGATGTATCGCAGCGCGAGCTCCTCTCCCCCGCACAGCCCGCAGCACGTCTCGTGGTCTCCCCACACGCACCGGCGCTGCCACACGGCCGCTCCGTTAGCAGACGCCTCGATATAAGCCGCGTCTACGTTCTCGGGGGGCAGGCCGGTAATCGGACAGTCAGGGTATTCTACTACTACCGGATAGCCGTCTGGTTGTGCTGACGCCGCGAGGGTGAGCAGGAGGGGCAGGAGGGCCGTCAGAATGGCGGACAAGAGGGCCGTTGGCGCGGCTGAAGGGAGCGTAGGGAGGGCTGATGCGATGGCTGACGTGGCTGACGTGATGGCTGACGTGACGGCTGACGTGGCTGACATGATGGCTGAAGGGAGGACTGACGTGGCGAAACTATGTATTCGCGCCATCAGCAGGGTCGCGTCTCGGACTCGGAGACGCTCGACCGGAATACGCGTTACTAACGTCCTCGGTTAGGAGTTGATGCGTGTCTGACCTAGAAGAGTCGTCAGCGCTCGCACTGCTCATCTGAGAGCAGGGCAGAGCAGTATTAATCTTGTTGAACAAAGTGAAGAAGGCTTCAGTAACACTATGAACGAAATTATGCCAGGCATTTGGGAATTTATACCTGCCTGGTGCGGCGCGGCTTGGAGGTAAGCTAATTTGTCGGCGAAGCACGCTTCTATTGACCTTTGCTGACTACTGTATCATGTGCAGCATAGCGGAAGCATTCTCGCGTTGACTTTGGACTTATATCGGATTCCATGGTCTCGGTGCAATACAGAAGGTTATAAGCTTGCGACTGCGAATGTATCTACGGTTGTTAATGGATTTACACACACAAAAAAACTTATAGCACGTTACAGAGGCAGCACATGTGTAATGAATATGAATTCATGACTGTCGAGGCTGCTCCTAGCAAGGACAGCCCGAACTGTTCGCGTCAGTTGGGCTCGGCCTACACTTTCGTACCGAGCCAGCGCCGAGTCACCCCGCACCAATCGCGACACTTCCAAGCCTCGCACGTCCCGAGGTCCTCGCCTACCACGGTTTCGACCCTAAAAATTCATGCCTCTTGATCATTCTCGACATTCTGTAATTCTCATCCTTTTTATTAAGTCTTCCGCGCACTCTTCTTAGTACAACTCATAACAACATGCAAATTCAGTAGTGTATCAATTACTGCATTTTCACACAGCCAGAACCAGCTAAGCTCTTCAGAGCTGCTATGATAGATACTAGTTCTATATAAACCGTATAGAAAGCAATAAAAACCTTTGGCTTCACTTATTATTCACGGTAATTGTAACAAAACACTCATTTGCAAGGATCAAACTAAATTACAATGATAGTATCAGCATTGGTTAGGAGTCTCGTTCCTCACGTTGAATTCTTAGCTGCTCTTGCCAGTAGCTATGCGCCTGCACCACTCGATCCAACAGCTCCTGTGGCACCGGCTCCCCCCTGCGCTGATGTGGCGCGATCTGAGCCGTGTGCACAAGAGTCTTCCACTTGTCCTGGCGAATGCAGGGGGGGTTGTGACGAAAGTCAGTTAAGAAAGAAGAGAAGGCCACATTAAAAAAAAAAAAAAAAACACACACAAAAAAAACAAGTACAAAAGCACAAATGCAGAAAAGCATGTCAAGTAATCATTGAAGTTTTTATGCTAGGTGTCCAAGAGGAATTCATCACAGTACAAGCAAGACTCACCTTGAGATCCACGTAGGTGCGGTGCTTTGATGTCGCAAATGCCCTCAGCTTCACATCCCTCCACCTGCAGCAGTGCACCACCCGGGTAGCGGGGTCCAAATTGGAGAAAGAAAATTATTATTATAATTTCTATTTGCACCTCCCCCTCCCTCCCCGAGGCCTGCCGCATGGCTTTGAACTGACTCAATGACACCTACCCCACCCTCCCCCAGTGGCTTCCCTCCCCCAACCCCCCCACCCGCCTGCCAGTGCCCAGCACTTCTACAGCATCGACCAGGGATTCCACCTCCCCCACTGTGAACGGCCGTCTGATCCTCCTCCTCTACTCTATTAGCTGCAGCCCTGGTGAAACCCAAGTCAACCCAACCAGTCAGAGACAGTAAATCCCCCCTACCCACACCCACCCTCCCCCTACCCACACACCTGCCAGTGCCCAACACTTCTACAGCATCCACCAGCGAGGCCACCTCGCCCACAGTGAATGGCCGCCTGATCCTCCTCCTCTGTTCTATCAGCTGTAGCCCCGCTGCTCCCCTAGCTCTCGGATGCACCATCATGGCCCCCCCCCGCCCCCACGGCCCCTCTCTGCAAGTGCTGCTGGTGCGGATGCAAAACCAACGCCCCACTCTCCCCTCCTGCTCTCCCTGGGTATGTCAACGCCCCCCCCCCTCCTCCTCCTCCTCCTCCTCCTCCTCCCCCCCCGCGGCCTCTCCCTCTCCCTCTCCCTGAGACGGATGGGTGGAGAATCAGAGCACCGGAATGCGCTCCTTTAGAAGCATACCCGCTACTAGAATACCGCCCAAACGGCAGGTGATACCCGTCTTCATCCTCATACTCCTCATCCTCCTCCTCTTCCTCCTCCTCTTCCTCCTCCTCACCCTCCTCCCCTTCCTGATAATCCTCATCATCGTTCCTCCGCCTCCTCCTGCTTCTCCCTCCCCCCGCCCCGTCCCCAGGCTCATGCTCTGTCTGCGCTCGAATCGCTGCCAATGCTTGCGCTGCTGCTTGTCTAGTGGTAGGCGTGGTGGTGGTAGCAGCAGTGGGGGCAGATGCGGGGGTGTGAGGGCCAGAGGAGGTACCGTAAAGGTGTGAGGGGGAGAGGTAGGATGGGTGGAGGGGAGTGGCGGGGTTGGAGTGCCTGCGGGAGCTGCCTGGTGTTGCTGCTGAAGCTGCCGCTGCTGCTGCAGCGGCGGCAGCGGCGGCGGCAGCAGCAGCGGCTGCGATGCTTGATCGGGTGTTGTGGGAGGGGTGCAAGTGAGATGGGCTGAGGGAAAGAGGGGAGAGGGGATGCGACACAAGGGATACGAGGGAGAGGCAAGGGAAAGAGGAGGGCAGGGGAGAGAAACAAGTGGGAGGGGAGGGGAGTGGAGCGGAGGGGAAGAAATCAAGGGGGAACAAAGAAGCAAGATACAAGCATACCTATCAAACACGGCAGCGGCAGCGGCAGCTTCAATGCTGGATTGGATGGGCGTGAGATGGGCTAAAAGGCATCAAACTCACAACCCCCAGGATGTGCCAGGGGATTGTGGTGGGCAACAGCAGCAGCAGCAGCAGGGAGGTGGGACGTGGTGGGTGGTTGTGAGGAGAAAGCAAGGAGAGCAAGCAAGGGGAAAGCAGCAAACTCACGATGCAGCAGAGACAAGTGGACCATCAGCCGCCGCCGCCACTGCCGCGTCAGCAGCAGCAGCAGCAGCAGCAAGAGAGGGATCCCCAGGATGACAGCAAGAGGGAGATGCGCCAGTGGCGACAGCAGCAGCACAGAAGTGGGGGTGCATGCGGCACGTAGTAAGGAGCAAGCAAGGTGAGCAAGCGAAGGGGGAAGCAGCAAACTTACGATGCAGCAGAGACAAGTGGACCATCAGCCGCCGCCGCCGCCGCCGCAGCAGCAGCAGCAGCAGCAGCAAGCGACGGATCCCCAGGATGAGCCAGGGGCGACAGCAGCAGCAGCGGATCCGGATCAGCCGCTGCCGCCGCCGCCGCCGCCACTGCCGCCGCCTGCTTCGCAGCGGCTGTAGCAGCAGCTGTAGCAGCGGCTGTAGCGCCGGCAGGAGGAGGAGTAGGAGGGGGCGGGGGGAGGAGAACGGGGTCTGGGTCGAGCATGAAGCTGAGGGAGGCGGCGGCTGCCTGCTTCTGCTGCTGCTGCTGGTGGAGGGCCGCGTGGGAGAGCCCCACGTCCGCAAGCGACGCCTGGTCGTGTGTGCAGCGGTTACCCTGTAACACCATGCGCAGGCGGAGGCCGTTTCCGAAGGATGCTAGCGCTGCCTCAACCACCGCTTGCTGGGATGGGGCAAGGCATGAAAGATCGAAACGAGGACGATAAGACGATACACACATATAGGTGTTGTACTGCAATGCACCAGTGTGCTTCACTCCTTGGAGGTTCTAGAAAGTGAAACAAGCGTGACACACATTCTGATTTGGAGGAGGCATTCCGAGGAGGCACGTGAGAAGGACTGAGAGCACCTCGGAGGCACATGGGGGACATGTGGCAGCAACGCCAAGAGATGGGACGCACCTTGGTGACTTTTGAGTCGACTCAAAAGCCACCGCGGAGGCACATGGGGGACATGTGGCAGCAACACCAAGAGATGGGACGCACCTTGGTGACTTTTGAGTCGACTCAAAAGCCACCGCGGAGGCACATGGGGGACATGTGGCAGCAACACCAAGAGATGGGACGCACCTTGGTGACTTTTGAGTCGACTCAAAAGCCACCGCGGAGGCACATGAGGGACATGTGGCAGCAACACCAAGAGATGGGACGCACCTTGAGCGCACCAACAGATCCTGTCTCGGGCAGGCACACTGAGAGCTCTGGCATTGACAGGCTCTTTATGGAAAAGCGGACTGCAGATGGGGGGTGTGGGGGGTGGGGGGAGGGAGGAGGGACGGCGGACAGAGAGCATTGGTTGAGAGCCCAGGTAGGCAGACTGAGAGCTCTGGCATTGACAGGCCCTCTATGGAAAAGCGGACTGGGGAGGAAAAAGGGGAAAAGAGGGGGAAGATAAAAACATAAATGAGGGAGGATGTGGTTAGGGAGATTGGCAGCAGGTGTGTTTTGAGTTGATTAAAAACACAACAGGAGAGCGGAGGAGAAAAGGGGGGGAAATAGGAACATAGACGAGGGAGGACGGGGCCAGGAAAATCGGCACCCTTTCAGCTGCACCACATTTGAGAATCCTGGTTTGAGTCGACTAAAAAATCGGCACCCTTTCAGCTGCACCACATTTGAGAATCTTCAAAGTGATAAACGCATCGCCCGCAGTGCAGAACTGGCACCGTGGCACGGATAACCCCCCCCCCCCACCTATGCTCTCTCTGTGCCTCTGTTGCCCCTCGCACTCACTCAGTGGTTGCTCCTGTCGTCGCCGGTGGTATGCCTGCAGCACAGGCGCAGAAGCAGGGGCCGGCGCACCACCCTCCCCTGCTCCCCCTGCCGCCCCTGCCTCCCCGGCCCCCCCTGCTCCCCCCGCCCCCGCGCCTTCCCCTGCCTCCGCTGCTCCAGAGCCCTCGCCTGGTCCTAAGGTGGGCCCGTTGTGAGGCGAAGCTTCCAGTGGTGCTTCGGGTACCGAGCCTGCAGAGGCTGGGAGGGAGAGAAAAGATCAACAGGATTGGGAGTCGTTTAAATGAGAGAGCTCATCATACCTGCCCCAGTCATACCTACCCCAGCAGGAGAAAAGCGAAAATATTCCACACATATCCCAGCCATACCTCCGCAGCCATACCTCCCTCAGCCGTACCTCCCCCAGCCATACTTCTGCAGCCGTACCTCCCCCAGCCATACCTCCCCCAGCCGTACCTCCCCCAGCCGTACCTCCCCCAGCCATACTTTCCCCAGCCATACCTCGTCTTCCTATGCCAAGCACCCCGTCCTTGCTGTCCGTTGTGCCAGCAAAAAAAGCTGGAGGAAGAAGAAAAATGGCCCAGGCACATCCCAACCATACCTCCCTCAGTCATACCTCCCTCCCCAGGGCATACAGCTGTACCTCGCCTTCCTCTGCCAAGCACGCCCTCCTTGCTGTCTGTCACACCAGCAGGAGATGCCACCGGCGGAAGAGCGGTAGGCACAGCAGCAGCAGCGGCAGGAGAGGAACCGGGTGACGATGCATGCTGTTGCCGCAGCTGCTGCTGCTGCTGCTGCTGCTGCTGCTGCTCGTGGCTCTGGCTCGTGGTTTGGGCTTGGGATTGGGGTTGGGTGCACAGGGCGGCGTGGTGGGGGGAGAGCACGGCGGATTGGCCATCCAGGGCCATGAAGGGCAGGCGGGAGGCGGGGCGTGTGGTGCGATGGCGCGTGCGGCGAGTGACTCCCTGTAGAGCTGGGGTAGGGAGGGGGGAAGGGGTGTAGGTTGGAAGAGTGGGGAAGGGTGGGAGAGTGGAGGATACTGAAAAACAAGGAACCAGAGGGCGGATGGTGTGGTGGCACTTGCGCCGAGTGATGCTCTGAGGTGACTTTTGAGTCGACTCAAAAGTCACATCGTGTGGTGGCACTTGCGTTGCGCCGGGTGATGCTCTGGATGGATGGAGAGCTGGAGTGGAGGGATGGGGGAGGAGAAGGAGTTTGGGTGGGAGATGGGGGATGGGGGGGAGAGAGAAGGGGAGCTGCACCAATCGCGTACGATGAACATACAGGCAGGCAGAGCGAGGGAGCTTACAGGCAGGGTCGAAGGGCTTGTATACAGGAGACGGGACACCATCCCCATCCCCCTGCTGCTGCTGCTGCTTCCGCTTTCGCGTGCCCACCCCTCCTGCCTGCTGCTCCCTCTCAGAATCTGCCCCTTTCTTCGCCGTCCGTCCTTCAGGCGAGGCAGTGGCTAGAGCTCCGAGTGCCCTCTCCTCCCCTCTTTGCTGTTGCTGCTGCTGCTGCTGCTGCTGCTGCTGCTCAGTCAGAGACGGGGAAGCAGCAGCACCAGCGGCAGCAGTAACACTAGCACCACCAGAAACAGCAACACCGGCAGCAGCAACACCAGCAGCAGCAGAGGCAGCAGCAGCGACAGGAGAAGTAAGGCCAGCAGCGGCAGTTGCAGCAGCGGCAGCAGCAGAGCCAGGGGTTGAGGGGCAGAGAGAGGGCAGGAGGCCAAGAATGGTAGAAGCCACCATGTCATCATCTCGTGACCCTGTTGACGCTACTCCTGCTAATCCCACACCTGCTAATCCCACACCTGCTGATCCAGCTACATCCGCAACACTTTCACCACCACCACCTGGAACCACCGGAAGTGCCACCCCACCTGACTCCACACCTGCGACACCGCCCATCACCGCACCTGAGATTCCACCTGCAGCAGCATCAGGCGGGTGTTCCGACACCAACCCACCTGCAACCCCAGCAGCAACTCCAGCAGTAGCACCATCCTGCCCCTCTCCCACAACCCCATCCCCCATCACCCCCGCTTCACCTCCTCCCCCAATCACCCCCCCAACTCCCCCTTCCGGGCCTTCTCCCGCTCCCCCCAGCACCATGTACTCAACAGGGCCGCCCTCCCCCACGCCCATCTGCTTCTTGAGCTGCTCCTCCTCCTCCTCGTCCACCTCTAGCACGTCGATCTCCTCCTCCTCGTTCGCTGCCTGCACCAGCACCACGTTCTGCATCGCTAAGAGACGCATGTCCATCACCTCGTGCTGCTGCTGCTGCTCTGCTGCTGCTGGGAGCTCTGTCTCCATCCCCTCATGCCGCTGTTCCTGCAGCACCTGCTGCTCCTCCGCTGGTGCCTCTGGTCCGGTTGGCAGTGCTGCATTCTGAGTCGTCTCCTCCTCAGCGCCCTCCCCCTCCCCATGCGCGGGCAGCACAGCGTTCTGCAGCGCCAGCAGGCGGAGGTCCATCAGCTGCTGCTCCGCTGCCACGGGCGGCTGTGCCTCCATCCCCTGCTGTCCCTGCTCTGCTGGCAATGGGAGTGCACCAGGAGGGCCACGGTCAGCAGAGCCGTCTGCAGTGTTCATGTCTGTAGCAGCAGCAGCTTCTGTAGCAGTAAGATCTGTTGTCTCAGGGACAGTGGGGTTAGCAGTTGCGGGATTAGCATCTAAATCAATGGCATCTGTGGTAGCGTGAGCAACTGTTGCGTTAGTACCTGTAGCATTAGCGTCTGTAGCAGTAACACCTGTAGCATTAGCACTTGAGGCTTTAGCATCTGTAGCAGCAGCGCTAGCACCAGTGCCTGAAGTTAAAACAGATTCCGTGTTAGTGGTTAGCTGCGCCGACTCTGATGAAACCTGCTGCTGCTTCCCTCGATCCTCCCGCTCTTCCACCTTACTTCCTTCTCCTTCCACTTTCTTTCCTCCCTCTACTCCTTCCAACTCTGAGTTTGTTCTCTCCTGCTCCTTAATACCCTCCCCCTCACTCCCCCCCCTTCCTCTCTCCTCCTCCCCTTTTCTCCCTCCCTCCTCATCCTCCTCCAACTTCCCTCCCCCCTGCTCCTGCTTCTCTTCTCCCACACCCCCCTTCTCCAGAGGTTCCACCTGCCTTCCTGCTCCTTCCCCCTCCGTACCCTTGGCCGTATCACAACTCCCTTTCTCCCCTTCACCCTTCACCCCTCTCTCCTTTCCATCCTCGGCTGATCCATTCGCCAAAGTCACGTCTACGGCGTCCTTCGGACCCTTGTTATCACCCTGCTCGCCAGTGTCACTGCAACCTTCACCCTTTCCCTCACCCTTCCCTTCATCCCTCCCCTCACCCTTCTTCCCATCCTTCTCCTCACCTTTCATGTCCCCATTCCCTTTCCTGTCCTCATCTCCCCCCATCTCCTTACCTCCTCCCCTCTCCTTGTCAAACTTCCCTTCCGCCTCCCCATCGACAAACCCCTCTCCCCCCACATCCACTTCTTCCGCCCCATCTGCTTCCCCAACACCTTCTTGGCCCCTATTTTTCTCTCTCGTTGATTTCTCGCCCTCCCCTGCCCCTCCTGACTCCAAACCCTGTTCCCTCTCTATACCCTCCGCTTCAGTCACCCCCCCTTCAGTTCTTCCTTCAGTCACCTTCGCTTCAGTCATCACCGCTTCAGTTACCCTCGTTTCAGTATCCACCTCTATTGCAGTCGCAGTACCATCCAATCGCTTCTCCGTTTCAACTTCCGCTTTTACTGGCCCATCCTCTTGCAAGTTGGAGCCTCCCCCAGGTAAGACCTTCCCTTCCGAATCTTCCGTCCCCTTCTCGCCTTCTCCAACCTCCTTCTCGCCTTCCCCCGTTTCTTTTCGTTCTCCTTGTTTCTCCGCTTCAACCTTACCCTCCGTTGCTCTAACTTCCCCCGTTCGGATACTCTCGTCATTGTCACCCTGCTTGCCACACTCCTCAGCAGCACCGTCCCCGTTCGCTTTAATCACATCCTCCAGCGGCTTCTCCTCGGACTCCATTAAATTTCGGATCTGCTATTAACGGGGCCTCGCTTTGGGAATTCTCCTCCACAGAATCCCCCCCTCAATCGTCCCTTCAAAAATCGCAAAAAAAAATATTCCGCGCCTTGACCAATTGTATTCACATAATCCAGTGCCTTGACCGCACGGCCTATCTTTCTCTCCACTTCTGCAGACCCGAGGTCACCCCTTTTTTACTTCTCTCGCGTTGGCAACGTTCCTGAAAGCCCGTCGCGCTTCCTTTCCGTGTTTTCACACTCTATTGCAGGTACTAAGACAGCCGCGCGCTCGAGCTATGGAAATGGCGTAATTAAAATTCTGGGAGGAAGCAAACGCTGCACCATACGAGCATGAACCTCAGTAAACGCTTGCAACTACTATTTGCAATAAATGTAGGTAAGCTCGTCCGACAAACACGAGGTCTAACGTCTCAACGCGCTTAACTTCGTCAAGCATCAAAACCGTACAAACTACCTTCTATTGACGACAATTTTGCCAATTTCGTCAATGCTGAAGCGCAGGCAGCACTCCCGCGATTTGCGGGACTGCGAAACGCCAATGCCTGAGCAAATTGTCCAATATCAGCTGTGGGTGACGAAACCCTGAGATCCAAACCCCAAATGTCAGTGACAAACCCTACCTAACAAACCCCAGATCCACAAGCCTCGAACCCAGGTATTACCGGCTGGGAAAAGATAAGATGCCAAGGTGTTACACTCTACTACAAGTGTCAGGCAGTATAATGTGTTTCGAATAGTATTCATAGAATTTGACACCAGGCCATAGTTTATTCTTACATGCCAACCCGTTTTTTAGCATGGCCTTTTTTTTGGCAGAATATGTGTCTCAGAAATTTCTTAGTTTTATTCAATATTAGATGTTAGTTGCTCATGAAGTATTATAATATTGAGGATATTAATATTTTTATCATAAACAACAGAAAATCCACTAACGGTATTAGTTTGCAAGCATGCTGCTATATTGGAATGGTTCATTTAGTGGATTCTGCAACAGCGAAGAAATCCACAGAATCTCGTTTGCATTCAATGCTTCCTGTGTTGCATTCTGACACCTTCTTTCTTTGGCCATCAGGAGTCGCGCCATGGCCAGTGACGACGATAAAGCCGTTGAGAAGGCAGGTGATGGTGACGTTGATATGGCAGAAAAGCCGGAAACATCAGATTCAGAGCTAGACGAAGGCGGTGACGGTAAGAATGCGACCAATGACCCGAAAAAAGAGGATTCGGACGATGACAGCGATGGCGATGATAGCGAGGATGACGATAGCGAAGATGAGAAAGAAGCAGCGGAGGAGGCGGAGCGAAAGGCTTTGATTGACCAAGTCAAAGCGCGCATCGCATCGAATCCATACGACTATCAGGCTCACGTTCAGGTACGTGCACGTTTTTAGCCCATCCAGTAATCTCCTTCGCTTTAATCACGTCGAGGCACCTCTCTACTCTAAGAGGGCCATAGGAGCCGAGAGTTGAGAGTGCTGATGGAACGACATGGCTGGCCACTGCCGAATGCTGCCAGATTAGGTCACCGCCGCACAAAACGACCTTCTAGGCGCCTCAAGGGTCGTCATATGTCTAACTGGTGGCTACTGCCGAATGCTGCCGAATTAGGTCACCGCCACGCCAAACGATATTTGAGGCGCCTAAAAAATGGACTAAAGCAGGCGAGAGTTGAGAGTGTTGATGGAACGAAATGGCTGGCCACTGACAAATGCCTGCCGGATTAGGTCACCGCCAGTCCAAACGCCAAGTCATGGCTGACCGTCAACTCCGTTTCTCGAGTGCTAATCTGAATGAGCGCGGCGGGAGTCAAGGTGCGTCACTCCAACCCCCTCCTTCTCCCCTTCCCTTTCTTCCCTTTCCCCTCCCCTCCCCCCCACCCCTGAACCCCCCTTTTTCGTGCACCCTCCCTGTTCAGCTGATATCCCTGCTGCGGCGCAGCAGCATGCTGGAGGTTTCAAGGGGTGCACGAGAGGCGATGAATGCACTGTTCTCGCTCTTACCCGCCATGTGGCAGCAGTGGGCTCTGAGGCGCCTCAACTGCCACCTCTTCCCTTCCCCTTCCTCCCCTTCTCCTCCCCCACCTCTATTCACCCCCTTACCCCCTGGTCAGCTGATATCTCTCCTGCGCCGCAGCAGCATGCTGGAGGAGCTGCGGGCAGCGAGGGAGGCGATGAACGCGCTCTTCCCGTTATCGCCCGCCATGTGGCAGCAGTGGGCTCACGACGAGACGCGCCTCATCGCCTCGTGAGTGTGCCCCCTTCAACCTGCTGCCTGCTGCCTGCTGCCTGCTCCCTGCCGTGTGCTGCCTGCCTGCTGAACCAGGCTGATGAGCGCGCTGTTCTCATCCCGGCCACCTAGTCCGCACTCTGAATATTCCAACAGAGCCATTTTTTAATCACCTAGCTGTACAGGACCCGCACCCGTCTACGCTTCCCCCTGTCTCTGTTCCACATCTTATTTTCAGTCTCATCGTACCAATTCGTGCATTTCTTTGGGATCCCATCTGCTTCTCATTGCGTGCTGAAACCCACAGAGACGCTGACGTGGCAAAGGTGGAAGCTCTGTACAAGCGTGGAGTGGAGGAGTACGTGGTGAGTCTCTCTCCCCCCTTTCACCTCCGGTCCCTTCTCTTCCCCCCTCCTCCTTCTCTCCCACCTCATCCTCGCCTGTGCCCTTCCTCCCATTTCCTCTCCTCCCATTTTCTCTCCTCCCATTTCCTCTCCTCCCATTTCCTCTCCTCCCATTTCCTCTCCCCCCATTTCCTCTCCCCCCATTTCCTCTCCCCCCATTTCCTCTCCCCCCATTTCCTCTCCCCCCATTTCCTCTCCTCCCATTTCCTCTCCTCCCATTTCCTCTCCTCCCATTTCCTCTCCTCCCATTTCCTCTCCTCCCATTTCCTCTCCTCCCATTTCCTCTCCTCCCATTTCATCTCCTCCCATTTCCTCTCCTCCCATTTCCTCTCCTCCCATTTCCTCTCCTCCCATTTCCTCTCCTCCCATTTCCTCTCCTCCCATTTCCTCTCCTCCCATTTCCTCTCCTCCCATTTCCTCTCCTCCCATTTCCTCTCCTCCCATTTCCTCTCCTCCCATTTCCTCTCCCCCCATTTCCTCTGCCTTCCTCCCCCCTCCCTCACTCAATCACTGCCTCGACGCTCTTCTCACCGTCCTCCCTCCAATTCCGTTCCACAATTCTCTCCCCAGTCACCCCCTCTCTGGCAGGCCTATCTCGCCTTCCTCGCACCCCACCACCCCGCCATCACCACACACACTCCAACGGCCTGCAGCTCTTTATCACTCCTCTCCACCCCTCTCCACCCCTCTCCGCCCTTTTCCGCCCCCAGTCACCTTCCCTCTGGCAGGGATACCTGGCTTTCCTAGCAGCCCACCACCCCACCATCACCACACACACCCCTGACGGCCTCAAGCTTTTTCGAACCGCAGCAGAGCAAGCTCTCTCCCAGGTTGGGTTACATCTGAGGGAGGGCGCATCTGTCTGGGGGACTTTCAGGGGATTCGAGATGGAGGTTCTGCGGAAAGTAACGGACGAGGAGGAAAAGACGAAGCAGGCCGGCCGGGTGCGCGGGCTGTTCCATCGCCAGCTGGCGGTGCCTCATTTGCAGCTGCCTGCTACGCTGGCAGCGTATCTGGCTTGGGAGGCGGAGGAAGGCGGCGAGAAGCTTCCTACACCCTCGTCCGAGTCGTCTCCGGACGTCGAGAAGCTTCCGGGAAGCGTCAAGGCAGCATATTTGAAAGCGGAAAAGATGGTGGGGGAGCGGAGGGGTGTGGAGGAGAGGGTCGAGAAGCTGGAAGGGGAGAAGAGGCGAGTGGAGGAGGAGGGGGGTGGTGCAGCGGCAGGGGGGGGGGGAGGAGGAGGAGGTGAGAGTGGCACTGCTCCTACGTTTGAGAAGACGGATGAGCTTATGCAGGCATACACGGTATGGCCTTGTGCTTGGTACAGTGACATACCTCCCCTTCTCGTCTTTTAGAAAAAAACAATTGGTGTCTACTCCCTTTCCCCCCCTTTACCCCCCGCGGAACCACCCTCACACATCCCTCCCTCTCCACTCTCCCTCCGGCCCTCCTTATTCAATCACCCCGCTTCCCCCCACCCCTCTCTCCCAGGAGTACATGGCGTTGGAGGCAGCCAGTGGGGACATGCCACGTCAGCAGGCCATGCATGAGAGGGCGGTGACGGGCCTCCCGGTGGTGTTTGACGTGTGGCAGAAATACATTGACCTCGTTGACCACAAGCTCAAGGTGCGTGTTGACTTGCATTGACCTCTTCTGTTTCGGTTGACCTGGTTGACCACACCACTGCGCATGATGAGAGGGCGGTCACGGCACTGCCTGTCCTCTCTCTGCCTGACGTGAAAAAAGGGTGTTTTTGAGACGTCTCAAAAACACCCTCCTTTTTTACGTCTCAAACATACGTTTTATTCATGGGCCACTGTGCATGATGAGAGTGCGGTCACGGCTCTGCCTGTCCTCTCTCTGCCTGACGGGAAGGACGTATGGCTCTAGTACATTGACTGACCTCGTTGACCATCAGCTGCGCGAGTTGAAGTAAAAATGTGTGCTGAAATGCGTTGACTTGGTTGACCACACCACCACTGTGCATGAGAGGGCAGTCATGGCTCTGCCTGTGGTGTTTGACAGGTGGCTGACGCTGAAACACGTTGACCTCGTTGACCGAAAACTCAAGGTGATTGAATGTGGAATAGAAAACATTTACTTGGTTGAGCACAGCATCACAGACCCAAGGTAGGGATTGACCTGGTTCACCACAAACTCAAGATGCATGCAATACGAAACTTTGACTCGGTTGACCACAGGCTGAAGGTGCGCTGAAGTGCATTGACCTCCTTGTACCCAAAGTTGAAAGCACTTGCTTTCCGTGGTTTAGCCTTTAACATGTGCTATCTTTAACAGGAACAAACAAACTAATACCGTAAGCAACTGTTTATGTTAAAGGCAATTTTTTTTTATATTTAGATTAAGCTGGCTTTATCTTCTTGCCGTTTTCCCTCTCTCATAACTCCAGGTGCCTTCAGTTGTTCGCTCGGTTTATTCGCGGGCAGCCCGAAACTGCCCGTGGGTGGGCACGCTTTGGACGCACTATCTGCTTGCTCTTGAGCGATTGGGGGCTGCTGATGCTGACGTGGCAGAGGTAGGCAGCCCTTGTCGTCAGGGTGAACGTTTTTCTTTGTGTTTTATGTATACATGTAGATGTATTAAGTATACATGTTTTTCCTTTTTCTTTAATATGAAATTGCATCTATTGCGTTCTCTCTCCCTCTGCCTACAAATTCTCATCTGGTTCCCCTTATTCTTCTCTGGGCTGTGCAGGTCTTTGAGAAGGCCCTTGTCTCAGGAGTTCAGTCTGCAGATGAGGTTAGTCCTCCCTTCCTCACCTCGTCGATCCTCCCACCACTGACAGTGTTCCGCCATTTTATCCTCACCACGTTCACTGCTTTCGCCTAGTTTCAAGAAGATAAATAAATCCAGCTGTTTGCTGCTTCTGCCTCCCGCTCTGTTGGTTGGGAAACTTGAAGTTTTTTGCTGTTTATCCCGCCTTGTTCACCCCTTTACCACAACTGTGCTTTGACATTTTCCTCGCCCGCCTGGATGGCTCCTAAGTCGACTCAAAATTCATTGCTTAACATCCCAACCCAACTGCTCTCATCATGAAAGAGCAGGTGAAAGATGTGCACGGTGTGCAGGTGCATTCGAAGATAGGTAGCTCAGGGATATATGATGTGTACCGAGACAAAATGACAGATATGTATGTGCTGAGATCACGAAAAACGCATGCACTCATATCAGTAAGAAACATTTCAGTTAGAAGGGCTTCTGGAAAGGCAGCCGAGCTACTCTATCTTTTGCAACGTTTTCTGTTTCCTGTTGCCTACATGTTTACCATGTCTGAAAACGTGAAACTTGTTTATTTTGTGTCAAGGAAGGAGGTAGAAGTGTGTAAGAATAAAAATTGGCGGAAGGCACTCATTGGAGATGAGGATAGTGATGATGGGCATTAATTCCAACCGAACCGCCCCTTCCTCACTCTATTCATCTCCAATGAGCGTCTTTCGTCAGTCTATATTCTTATACACCTCTACCTCCTTCTTTCGCAGAGAAAGTTCAAGTTCCACGTCTTCAGGCATGGTAAACGCGTGGGCAACAAGAAATTGAAAATATTGTAAAACGTTAAGTAGCTCAGCTGCCTTTCCAGCAACCCTTCTATCTAAAATATTTCTTACTATTACGGTGCATGTGTTTTTTGTGATCTCAGCACATCATATCTGAACTTTTGTCTCGGTACACACCATGAATCACTGAATTACCTACCTTCAAATGCACCTGCACTCCGGGCACACCTTTCACTTGCTCTTTCATAATGTGAGTAGTCGGGTTGGTCAGGTTGCGCTGTTGAGTCGGGTCGGGCACGGCTCCGCTACATCTTGCCTGGTCGTTTGCCTTGTTGTTCAATGGAAAACTTTCATCCCTTGTCGTCCATCCTTCCATCCCCCTAGGTTTCGTCACTAGACTGTGACATCTTACTCATTAGACAACTTTTGAGAAGTCTCAAAAGTTTCCCCATCCTTCCACCTGCCGTCACAATACTATGATGGCAATGATAGGAGGGATGGACGACAATGGATGAAAGTTCCCCATTAACCTGACATCTTACTCACTAGACTCCCCACTCACCCTCCCTCACCTCCTCCCCTCGTCCCCATTTCTCCCTCCCCCTTCCCCCCCGCCATTCCAGTACTTTGACATTTTTCTCACCCGCCTGGACGGTTTGAGGCGCCGCCTCATGCCTCCTCCTGAACCTTCCAAGGGCACTGCTAAAGGGGTTGTTCTTAGCGAGGATGAAAAGACGGCGCTGGTAGCCACGCTGCGAGCAACCTTTGAGGTATGCATGCAGAACGCGTGTGATCAGATCAGACTAGCTGGCCCCTCCTCCTGAGCCTTGCAAGGGCGCTGTTGAAGGGGCTGCTCTTAGCGAGGATGAAAAGTACAAGCTTGTAGCCCCCTTGCGAGGTCTGTCGTGTGATTGGATTAACTCATGCCGTCTGGATCTTCCAAAGGAGCTGTTAACGGGACTGTCCTTAGCGAGGAAATCACTGAAGCTGGTAGCCTCGCGAGTATCTTGTGATTGAAGTAATCCCCTCCTAAGTAGTCGTTTCAACCAACAGCAAGACCAGTTGCACTTGAAAACCACTGGGCATGTCTTGGGGTAGCAGGCGCATATTAAAGTTCACCTCACCTGGTTTTTTCCGCTGATTCCCGCTCCCCACCTTAACCACCCTTGCAGCGAGCAGCTGAGTTCATGGCTTCGTATTTCCCCGACCACCAGCAAGCACAGCTGCACCTGGTGGGGTACCAAGCGCACATAGAATGTCAGCTGCAGAAGGCAGGGGGGGAGGGGGCATCTGGGGGAGGTGCGACTGGAGCGGTGGAGGAAGCTGCTGGAAGGGCCATCTGGGAGCAATTCGTGAGAAAGCAGTGAGTTTCGGGGATTCTGCTGCTGCTGCTGCTGCTGTTGCTGCTGTTGCTACTTCCAATCTGTTGCCTTTATTACTGCTCCCGTGCTGCTTCCCTGCCACATACGGCTTACTGCATGGCCATGTTTCATGCGGAGCGGGGGTGCCTCTGATTGTCTGGTGTGGCCTGCACAGCACACTGCGTGTTCTCCCTTCCACCTTTGCTTCCTTCTATGTATGCCTCCGTGCCTTCCGTGTCTCCCCTTTTCTACCCCACTATCTCAACAGCGGCTCCTGTCACCAGGCCGGCCGGGCTTTACTCAGTTTGAGACGGGTGGGGCTACAACCTGGCACGGTCGGTCTTAACACACCTGTTACTCTGTTACCCTCCCATTGCGCTCCTGTTACCCTCCTCTCCTGCTCTCCTGCTCTCCTGCTCTCCTGCCCCCCTTGTTTCTTCTCCCGAACAGCGGCTCCTCTCACCAAGCCTGGCTGGGTTTCACTCAGTTTGAGACGGAGAGGGGGTGCTACAACCAGGCCCGATCAGTCTTCCGTCGCTGCTACAGCCGGAAGTTTGACTCTCCCTCAGGCACAGAGGTATGGTTTCTTCTTGTTAGGCGCCTCATAATAATGCTGTATTTCTGCTGCTGCTACAGGCGGAATTCTGTCTCACTCCCAATGTGTACAGGAGCTGTGCTGCATGGATTTTGTTCGAAAGAAAGTGGGAACACACGCTACTAGGTGACTTGTCAGTCGAGCTTGTGTTGTTTTGAGACGTCTATCACGTCCGGAAACAACGCTTTTATCATGTGCGTGTCCGTTTCTCCGTGTGTGTCTCATGTGTGCAGGAGGTGTGCTCAGCATGGACACGGTTCGAGAGGGAGTGGGGAACTCTCGGGGACCTGGATCTTGCTTCAGACAAGGTACGGTTTAGGGGTTGACTTTTGAGTCGACTCAAAAGTCACCTTGGTCTTCATCAGACAAGGTACGGTTTAGGGGTTGACTTTTGAGTCGACTCAAAAGTCACCTTGGTCTTCATCAGACAAGGTACGGTTTAGGGGTTGACTTTTGAGTCGACTCAAAAGTCACCTTGGTCTTCATCAGACAAGGTACGGTTCAGGAGAGAATGCGTCAACCGGCCTCTTTTTTTTATAAACATCTTCCGAAGCTGGAAATGCTAATAAGGAGGACATGTCATGAGGAGGGACCCGTGCCTGAGCGTTTGCTTCTCCCTCCTCGATCAGGGCTGCTCTCTCCTCCATCTCCTCCATCTCCTCCATCTCCTCCCTCCCCTGCTCTTTACCCATCTGCTCGTATCAACAGGTTGCTCCGCGCTTGGCTGAAGTGGCAGCCTATCACACACACAAGGATCAGGCACAGCTGTACCAACAGTGCTCACTCTCTTCCCTTCTTTCCTGCTGTTTCTACTCTCTCCTTCCGTTTGTTCTTCTCAGGTTGCCCCTCGCCTGGCTGAAGTGGCAGCGTATCACACACACGAGGATCAGGCACAGCTGTACCAACAGTGCCCGCTCTCCTCCCTCCGTTGCTGCTGTTTTCCTCTCTCTTTCTAATTGTTCTTCTCAGGTTGCCCCTCGCTTGGCTGAAGTGGCAGCCTATCACACACACGAGGATCAGGCACAGCTGTACCAACAGCACCGGCAGCAGCAGGAGCAGAAGCCACAGCAGCAGATGGCGAAAGGGCGCGGGCAAAAGCGCAAGGTGGCAGGAGGGGACGCACGAGGAGAAGGAAGGGGTGGAGGGAAGGGGAGAGGAGGAGGAGGAGCAGAAGGAGGAGAAGGTGGAGGAGGAGGTGGGGAGAGAGGGGGGGAGGGTGGGGGAAGAGATCGAGGCAAGAGGCAGCGTCCGGGATTAGGGTTTGACAAGAGGCAGGGGCGAGGGACGGAGGGGCTTGGTAAGGAGGCAGGTGATGGTTCGGCAGAGGAAGGGAAAGAGACCGTGGGTGGGAAAGGAAAGGGAGGGGAGAAGGCAGAAGATGGGGGAGAGAAAAGGGAAGAGGGAGGGGAGGCACAGGAGCAGGAAGGGCCGAAGCATGATGGGGAGGATAAGGAGGCAGAGAGGAAGGAAGGAGAAGAGAAGGGGCAGCAGGGGCAGCAGGGGCAGCAAGGGCAGCAACAGGGCCGCTTTTTCACGGACAAGAATACGGTGTTCCTCTCGAACCTCGATCTTAGTGTGAGTCCTGGCCTAACTTAACTCACACACATTGAGTAGCCTAGGAGCAAGACAAACCTGCTACTCGCACTGAGAAGAAGCAGGGGCGATTTTCCACAGACAAGAATACAGTGCTTCTCTTGAACCTGGATCTTAGTGTGAGTCGTGTGGCCTAACTTACTCACACTGAGTACCCTACTTACTATCTCGCCTTTTGCAGTTTCGTTTCGTTGTCGTTCTGTTCCGTCTCTTGTGTGTTTTCGTCTCCCCTCGAGACAATTACAGGCAGATGAGACCAGGGAGCTGCTGAAGGTCTGTCCATCCGTTCCTTGCCCCGGATGCTGCTTTTCTGAGATTGGCAACGAGCGTGTTTGATCGCAGCAATGAGTCGTGTTTTGAGTCGACTCAAAACACCAAGGGCTGTCCTGTCCTGGATGCTGCTTTTCTGAGATTGGCAAGGAACAGGTTCGATCGCAGCAAGCTGATCGGAGAAGGGCTGCGTCTTAAGTGCTGCGGCCCGCCTATTCCTTCTCTCTTGCTTCTCTCTTCTGTGTTTCCCGCTCACCAGACAACTCAGGAGGACGAGATCCGGGAGCTGCTGAAAGAAGCCCTAGCAGGGTTCGGTCCCGAAGGTTGATTAAGCGTGTTCTAAAGGTTTGCTGCTACTCCCGACATGAATCTTGATTCTCTCTTCTGTCTTTCCCCCTCACCAGACGACTCAGGACGAGATCCGGGAGCTGCTGAAGGATTGTTGCTTTTGAGGCACCTCAGAAGTTCAATCTCGTGTCTCCCTTGCCTCTCTCTCTCCTGCTTCTCTCCCTTGCTTCTCTCCCTTGCCTCTCTCTCTCCTGCTTCTCTCCCTTGCTTCTCTCCCTTGCCTCTCTCTCTCCTGCTTCTCTCCCTTGCTTCTCTCCCTTGCTTCTCTCCCTTGCTTCTCTCCCTTGCCTCTCTCTCTCCTGCTTCTCTCTTCTGCCTTTGCCTCCCACCAGACGACTCGGGACGAGATCCTGGAGCTTCTGAAAGATTGTGGCGAGATTCGGGACGTGCGGATGGTGTTCAACCACTCCACTGGGCAGTTCCGGGTGAGTGTGCCACGTGGCTAGAGGGTTGAGTGCCACGTGGCAGGTAGGGTGGGTGCCACATGACAGTGCTAAGGGATTGTGGCGAGATACGGTATGTAAGGGTGGTGCTCAACCACTCCACTGGGCAATTCCGGGTGAGTGCCAAGTGGCAGATCAGGGTGAATGCCACGTGGCAGTTCAGGGGAGTGACTACTGGCAGTGCCTTGTGGCTGTTAACACGAGGGCCACGTGGCTGTTGGGGCTGTTGTTGCTTGTCTGAAGCCCCTTTTCCTCTGTCTCTTCGTCTTCGCACCTGCGCTGCCCTTCTCAGGCTGTTTCCATTCATTGAACTGAACTTCCATCCTTTTCTTTTCCTCCCCCACCCACTTATCTTGCATACTTTCTGCACTCTCCTCTCTCTCAGGGCTTCGCCTACGTGGAGCTGGGCAGTGCAGAGGCGGTGGCAGCAGCAGAGAAGCTCAACAGGACGCCAATGAGAGGGCGCCAGGTGTCCATTAAGAAATCTGACCCCAGCCATGCCTCCGGGCACAGGGACAGGGGCAGGGGGAGAGGAAGGGGGTGGGGGGGAGGGGGAGGAGGAGGGGGGAGAGGAAGGGGTGGTGGAGGAAGGGAGGGGCATGACGAAGCAGATGAGGAAGGTAAGGGCTGCTGTTTCTTGATACTCTTTCTGCTGGCTTGATGCTGTTTCTTGAACTACGAGTTGGCGATATCATGGCTCGTTTTACTTGTCACATTGTACATTTCTTAGGTTGAAATGGGGGATATACCAGATGTAGCTCCTTCTTATACCTTCCTACCCAATTTCCCACTCCCTTTCCTGTCCTTCCCCTCTTTCCCTCACCCCTCCACTCCCCCCCACCCCCCTCTCGCTCGCCCCCCTCCCCCCAAATCTTCCCACTCCCCTCCTTGCAGCCTACCATCCTTCCCACCGAGGCGGCAGAGGCGGGCGGGGAGGCCGCGGCTTGCAGCCTTTGTCAGCTAGTGCCAGGCGGGGGGGTCAGCTGCAGCTGATTGGCTCGCCAACCTTTGCCATGCCACGGGCTGTGGGACAAGCCCTGGGGAGAGGTGTGGCTGGAAGGGCACGGGGGAGAGGAGGGGGGAGAGCAGGGGGGAGGGGTGGTATGGGGAGAGGACAGCAGGGGGGAGGCGGTGCGAAGGGGGAGGAGATGGGTGGAGGGGGGGGAGGAGGGGGAGAGGCGAATGGGGAGGCGGGAGGAGATGGTGGTGTGCCACTTGACTCTAATGCTGCTTTTCGAAAGCTTTTTGCTAAGAAGCTTGAGAGCTGAAGCCTGAACTCATTGTTGTCCTTCGACATCTGGTTTGATTTCGCGTTAGTAAGGGCGTATTCCTGCAGCCTCCTATCAAGGCCACCTCCTATCAAGAATGTACTTTTGCCTGGGAAAAGTAGCAAGAGGTTTTGGGTTTAGGGGATTTTTCAGTGTGAGCTTGATAGGAGGTCAGATTGATAGGAGATAGGAATACGCCCTAAGGAGTGTAGTTAATGTTTGGACCATACTATTTTTGAACAAGTGATTTTTGTAATGCAGTGACGTCTCTGAGATGATAGCTCTCTGTCATTCGTTTATTGAGCTAGACTGTAAACTGGTGAGTGGCCTTGGGTGTATAGCAAGCATAAACATTGTTCGTCTATACAAGAGCTCTTGTAACTTCTCTCTACGTCGAATCCGTAAGTTGCTCTACAGTGCAGTGGATCCTCCTGAAACAGGTTACATTTTGAACCTTTTACTTATCAGCGGGAAAAGCACACCGCACACACCGAGAATATTCTCTTTTGCATCATTCGCCGAACCCTTGCTTGCTGGGAGCACTCTCAAAGCACTGCAACCTATCACTGTGCGTCCTCCTTTCCCGTCGCATTTGCTTTATTCCCTGCCCGCGCTGCGTTAAGATTCCACCATCACACCGCGGCTGTTTTTGGAAGCTTCGGGGTGGTTTGGATCTGGTTTGGTATGGTTTGGTCTGGTTCGGTCTAGCAGCCAACTGCAATTTCAGTTGATGGTGGCACGCTCTCGCGGCACCATGCTGCCGCCGCCGCACGATGGCAGCGTGATGTTGCGGCAAGATGAAAAAATTTAATTGGCACGTGCCACGTGGAACGGTCCCACGGTAAACTTTCAAGGCTATCCGCAAGGGAAAACCTTGGCCGGCTTTCTTCATGCATTCTTGCTCTGGCTTGGATTTCGTGGCAACAGAGAATGCGCTCCTGGTTTCCGTGGTCTACAACGTTTAACTGCGATTATCATGGTCCCAAAACGGTCTGATAAAATCACACTTCGGTACCTCGTTTTCTCTCTTTTCAAGTCCATGGCTGCAAGCATATACTAGGCTGCAGATTTGCGTGTCAAGCAGCCCCATCCAGCCCCTGAACCGTCAATGAAGGTTGTGGGTGGGTGGGATGAAGAGGGAGCTCACCACCCAATTTGCATTTCTCACGTTTGAAGCGATCTTCAGTAGTATTATCCTATTTTACATCAGCAGCATAATCCTTCACGGCAGTGTTGCTGCTTCTGACGCTTGGAGCTGCTGTTCGTGACGACCGTCGTTCCTACTCGCGCAAAAGATTATTAAAGCGACAAAACCGGGCATCCGTGCGCGTTCATCGAGTTCGCAAGTAAGTCAGCTCGAACTCGGGTGGAGGAGGCGGAATAAAAAAAAACGTAGTGATTGTCACAGATTCTCGCTCAAGTTGACCGACGATGAGGCGTAGGGACAGGAAGCACCAAGGAGCACTAGTGACCTAACGAATTGCGTTTGAGTAGGCTTATAGGCAATCTCGTCGGGGCTTTACAAAAACTCTTGAAGGCAAAAAGCCTCTTTAAGACGACTTGGTACTTCTAGAACTCAGCAGTAGGCATTGGTGCAGCTGTTTAGGTTACCAGGTTCTCGTCTGTTGCTCCCTTTTCCTCTTGACAAAGGTATCCCACACGTGGCGATGCCGGCTGAGGTGGCAGTAGCGGGGGGGTTCACTGGGACGACATTAACGGCGGCGATCACCTCCTGTAGAGCGCAAAATGGGCAATCGACGGCTCTGGCGAGTTCGACAGTGTGCAGTGTACGGAGATTCGCTGACTTGCGGACGACAGGAAAACCGACGATGACGATGACGACAAACGTAGCGCCGAGTCAAAAAGCAGATCGCGCGAGGCTACGGCTGTGCGACAGTGGCAGCAGCTTGGATGCTTTTGCATATGGCCGTGCGACGCGACGCTTTCTCGCAGAGCCAATCGTGCGACGCCGTGCGACCGCCGGGTGCGACAGGTCGGCCTCTCTGCGATTCCAGTTCAGGGGACCGCCATCCACGGCGACGCCACGCCTCGACGTTAAGGTGGGCAAGGGGCGCGTAACAGTTGTTGTTCTAAGGCACCAGCCTTTTTGAGGCGCCTAACAAAAGTTGCAAGGCACCAGTCTCTTCCGCCTAACAAAAGATTTTTGAGTCGACTCAGACAAAAATAATGCGCGGGTGCTAAAAAAAAATAGTCGTTAACGTGGGCCGTTAGTGCCGGTCTTCAGGCGCCTGAGAAATAGACATATAGTTGGACCTGGTAATTCCGAAGCGCTTAGAAAGTAGAGTTGAGCTAGGCGTAGTTACTCGCGGGTCTGATCACCTTGCCTTCTCGCGCCCCTTGCCTTGATCCCGCCTCGCCCTCACCCTGTCGCTCAACCCGTCGTTCACTCCCATCAGGCATGCGACGGCGACGACGGTGATGACGTGGACACGAGTGCCTTCTCCTCTTCCGGCAACGGCGCGCTTCACCGCGTGGGCGGCTTGGCCGCGGTGACTGCTGACGTGTCACTCGGGGACGCACTTGACGAACTTGGCGGCGGCCCGGAGGAGCGGCTCGGCGTGAACGGGCGGCGATTAAAGTTCAAATTGGGCGGCTCGGAGGAAGCTTCGTCGGAGCTTCTTGGGGCGGCGGCTAAGGAGGTTGAGAAAGGGGTAGAGGCGGTGGGATCGGCGGCGCTTAAAACGCGGGAGACGGAGAGATCGGTGGAGAGCGAGGAAGAGACGAAACGAAAGATGAGGTGAGGAGACTGTGAAGGGATTTTCAAAGGAGGCAAGCTCTTAATTTTAACGTATTAACTCCGCCCCCTTACCAGCCCATGAACCCCCGTCGTCCCCTCCCCCTTTCCTTTGCTCCCCGCTCTCCTCTACTCCCCCTTCCCTTTGTTTTCCCCCTCCCACTTGTCGCACTCCCTCTTTCCCCGTCCTTCCCACCTCACTCAGGGTATCCCATGGCCGGGTCATATCAGTGCTTCTCTTCCTCCCCCTCCTCTCAATGCTCCTCCTCGTCGACTCCTTCATCTGGCGCCTCATCCGCCGCCCCTTAACCGCCTTCTAACCCCCTTGCCCTCGTCCCACTTGGCCCTGTGCTTCCTCCCAACCACAGGATATCCCACGGCCGAATCATCTCGGTTCTACTCTTCCTCGCCCTCCTCTCAACGCTCCTCCTCGTCGACTCCTTCATCTGGCGCCTCATCCGCCGCCCCCTCGCAGCCTTCTTCCTCACAATTCCCTTCCTAGCCGCCGCCGCCACGTCAGCATACGCGGGCGCCATCGCCATCCCGTTCCTGCGCTCGCTTAAAGCCCAGCAGGTGGTGCGAGAGGAGGGCCCCGCCACGCATGTGACTAAAGCGGGGACGCCCACTATGGGGGGGCTGTTCTTCGTGCCGCTGGGTGTGCTTGTAGCGAGGGTGGCGACTGGGAGTCCGCCTGAGCTGGCAGGGGTGACAGCGGCAACGGTGGCGATGATGGCGGTGGGGGCGGTGGATGATGGGTTGTCTCTGGCTAAGAAACACAACTACGGGCTTACACCGATGGGGAAGCTGGGTCTACAGGTAAGCAAACACAAAGATGCGAGGGAGAGGGGGGAAGGGAGAGGGGGGAAGGGAGAGGGGGGAAGGGAGAGGGGGGAAGGGAGAGGGGGGAAGGGAGAGGGGGGGAAGGGAGAGGGGGGAAGGGAGAGGCGGGGAAGGGAGAGGGGGGAAGGGAGAGGGGGGAAGGGAGAGGGGGGAAGGGAGAGGGGGGAAGGGAGAGGGGCTAAGACTTGTAGCGAGGGTGGCGACTGGGAGTCCGCCTGAGCTGGCTGGAGTAACGACATCCACTGTGGCGATGATGGCTGTAGGGGCGGTGGATGATGGCTGTGGGGGCGGTGGATGATGGCTGTGGGGGCGGTGGATGATGGCTGTGGGGGCGGTGGATGATGGCTGTGGGGGCGGTGGATGATGGCTGTGGGGGCGGTGGATGATGGCTGTGGGGGCGGTGGATGATGGCTGTGGGGGCGGTGGATGATGGCTGTGGGGGCGGTGGATGATGGCTGTGGGGGCGGTGGATGATGGCTGTGGGGGCGGTGGATGATGGCTGTGGGGGCGGTGGATGATGGGTGTGGGGGCGGTGGATGATGGGTTGTCGCTGGCTGAGAAGCATAACTGTGGGCTCACCCGCTTGGGCTGCAGGTAAGGAGCACAACCAGTGAGGGAAAGGGGGCTGCGATGGTGATGGTGGCGATGCTGCTGATTGGGGCGGTGGATGATGGGTTGTCTCTCGCTAAGAAACACAACTGTGGGCTTTCCCTGATGGGGCAGCTTGGCTTACAGGCGAGGCAGCACACAGATAAGGGAGGGAGCAGAGTGATAGCGGCACCGGCTGCAATGATGGCAGTGGGAGCGGTGGAAGATGGGGCAGGGCAGGGTTGTCGCTATAACTATGGGCAGGTGAAAAAGCATAACTATGGACTCATCCCGATGGTCAAGCTTGGGCTGCAGGTCAGTTGATCCTTGCACGGTGACAGTGGCGATGGTGGTGGTGGGGAGAGTGGGTGATGGCGATGATGGTGGTGGGGAGAGTGGGTGATGGCGATGGTGGTGGTGGGGAGAGTGGGTGATGGCCATGATGGTGGTGGGGAGAGTGGGTGATGGCCATGATGGTGGTGGGGAGAGTGGGTGATGGCCATGATGGTGGTGGGGAGAGTGGGTGATGGCCATGATGGTGGTGGGGAGAGTGGGTGATGGCCATGATGGTGGTGGGGAGAGTGGGTGATGGCCATGATGGTGGTGGGGAGAGTGGGTGATGGCCATGATGGTGGTGGGGAGAGTGGGTGATGGCCATGATGGTGGTGGGGAGAGTGGGTGATGGCCATGATGGTGGTGGGGAGAGTGGGTGATGGCCATGATGGTGGTGGGGAGAGTGGGTGATGGCCATGATGGTGGTGGGGAGAGTGGGTGATGGCCATGATGGTGGTGGGGAGAGTGGGTGATGGCCATGATGGTGGTGGGGAGAGTGGGTGATGGCCATGATGGTGGTGGGGAGAGTGGGTGATGGCCATGATGGTGGTGGGGAGAGTGGGTGATGGCCATGATGGTGGGGCTGGTGCATGATGGGCTGTTTCTGGCTCGGAAGCAAAACTACGGACTCACCCTGATGGCCAAGCTTGGGCTGCAGGTAAGGAAGCTCCAAGACTAGAGGGAGAGTGGGAAGGGTGAGGAGTGGCAGCGGTGACAGTGGCGATGATGGCGGTGGGGGCGGTGCATGACGGTTTGTCTCTGGCCAGGAAGCAAAACTATGGACTCAGCCTGATGGCCAAGCTTGGGCTGCAGTGGGAAAGCGAGGGGGGCTAAGGCTTTTTTTAGTATTCTCGGGTTAGTGACGATGAGGGTGGCGACTGGGAGGGAGGGAGTTCCCCTGAGTTGGCAGGAGTGACAGCAGCAACGGTGGCGATGATGATGTTGGTGTGAAGTGGGCATGCATGGCCCTCAGCTACTGCTTGCTCGGATCCACTATGTGAATTTTACTTTTGAGAATTCTACTTTTGGGAATTCTACTTCTGGGAATTTTACTTTTGGTAATTCTATTTTTGGGAATTCTACTTTTGGGAACTCTACTTTTGGGAATTCTACTTTTGGGAATTCTACAGTGGGCATGCATGGCCCTCAGCTACTGCTTGCACAGGTCCACTTTTGAGGCGCCTCGAAAGAAGGCGCGTCCGCTACTGGTTGCTCGGGGCCAACCTGAAGTGCTGCTGCTGCTGCTTTCCTATAAGTTTCCTCAAGTGCTCCCCCTTTTCTTCGCCCCTCCCCTCCTCTTCCCCTCCCCCCCCCCCTCGTCCCCCCTCGTCCCCCCTCCTCACAACCCTACAGGTAGCAATAGGACTGGCACTCAGCTACTGGTTGCACGGGGCAAATCTTCAATCGCCCTATTCCATGTATGACTTGCCCTTCTCTTTATTCAAGCACTTAGCACGCGGCTTTGGCACCTGGCTCTCTGAATTTCTCCTTTGTTTGCAATGATTGTAATCTCTGTGTGTGTGAGAGAGAGAGAGAGAGAGAGAGAGAGCGGGAGGGCCCTACGTTTCTAACCATCATATGTGCATACCACGTGTTCTCTGCTGCTCCATCCATCTTTTCTTTATTTTTAATCTCATGCGTTTTCCCGCTTCCCCCCAACGCAATCTCCCTACTCGTCCTCCGTCCACCTTTCTGACTGGATGTCATGCGTTTCAGGAAGAATATAGTGCCTTTTCCACAGCCAATCGGTCTCTGGTACTTTGGCAGGTATGCTTCTTCATTCATTGTCTCTTCCAGAGGCTATTTTTGAGGCTCCTCAAAAACAGAGGCTATTTTTTAGGCGCCTCAAAAACTGGTCTTTGGTGGTACTACTTTGGCAGGTATGCCTCCTTACAAATTGTTAAGGCGCCTCAAAAACTGGTCTCTGTTCATTCATTGTCTCTCCCAGAGGCTACGACTACAGTGCCATTGTAGTGTTATTCGTTTTCTCCGACCCGTCATGTTTCAGCAGTGTCATTTGATGGTATGACCATGTATGTATGTAGGCAGTTTTGTGCCCTTCATAAAATCGACCCTTTCTCCGTATAACCCCGTCCAGGTGGTGTGTACCCTTCTACAGTTTTCTGCGTGGCGGCAAAGAGCAATTCTGTCAACTTCACTCATGTTTGTACCCTTTATGAACCTCTATAAATCTACCCTCTCTATCTCCCTACAACTCCCTCCATCCAGGTGGTATGTGCCGGTAACGGTCTTCTGTGTGGCAGCAATGAGCAACGCTGTCAACCTCACAGATGGTCTTGATGGGCTGGCAGCCGGCACCACTGCCATTGCATTCATTGCTATGGCCATTGCCTGCCTTCCCATCTACCCTGGTAAGTCCCCCCCGCAACTTGGGAACTCATTTGCACCTTGGGAACTCATTTGCACCTTGGGAACTCATTTGCATCTCGAGAACTCCTTTTTTCACCTCACGATTAGACCGTATTATTCGTTCCACGTGGTCATTCAGGAGTTTTCGAGCCGACTCAAGGGCCACTTGTTTGCACCTCGGGAACTCATTTGCACCTCGGGAACTCATTTGCACCTCGTTACGGGGCCCAGTTACACATTCCACACATGGTCATGAGCCACTCGTGGCAGATTCAGGGTTGTAGACAGATTCATGAGCCACAGGTCAGGTCGTGTCGAGTCGCGTCCGGCCGGGCCGGGCCGGGCCTGATCGGGTCGGGTCGGGTCGGGTCGGGCCAGCCCGGGTCGGGCCGGGCCGGGTCGGGTCGGGCCAGGCTGGGTCTGGCCGGGTTGACGCTCATGCCTTGAAGTCGCAGACCCTTCCCTTCCATCCACATCTCCCACCTCCATTCTCCATCCCCATTCTTATCCCTCTCGCCATCCATGGGAGCGTTCGGAGCAGCGATGGCGGGAGCATGCATATGGGGTTTCACACAACCGCACAACCGCCACAAGGCGGCAGTGTCCATTCTCCACCACTTGCCGCTACTCGCTGCCCTCTCATTCTGATGCTCTCTCACTCACGCCCTCCCCTTCCATCCCCCCTCTCACCAGCCATGGGGGCGTTTGGAGCAGCGATGGCGGGGGCGTGCATGGGGTTTCTAGCGCACAACCGGCACAAGGCGGCAGTGTTCATGGGAGACACGGGCTCCTTGGCTCTCGGGGCGGCGCTCGCTGCAATGGCTGCCACCACCGGCCTCTTCTTCCCTCTTCTTATTGTGTCTGCTGTTTTCTTCCTCGAAACAGTTTCGGTCATGCTACAGGTAAACCCGGTTGCTGCATGCTTCGGTACAGATAGGTACAGATACGCACAGCCGCCATTGCTACAGGTAAACAGCCGCATACAGCTGCCGTCGCTACAGCTGCCATAACTACAACTGGCACAAGGCAACAGTGTTTATCAGAGACATGGGCTCCTTGGCTCTCGGGGCGGCCCTCTCTGCCACGGCTGATTGTTGGCCACTTCTTTCCACTCCTCGTCGCCTCGGCTGTTTTCTTCCTGGAGACTGTGTCGGTCATGTTACAGGTAAACCCAGTTGCTGCTGGCTTTGCTACAGGTACACTCACTTGCATGAAACTTTGCTTAAGGTACTCCTGAATGCACAGCCACAGGGTCTTCCAAATGGTCTACTCACGCTGTGTTTTTCTCTTAATCGTTTCCTTCACAACACAGGTCTCCTTCTTCAAGCTCACCAAGCGGATCACGGGCACCGGGTTGAGACTTTTCCGCATGTCGCCCTTCCACCACCACCTGGAGCTCTCGGGCATGGCGGAAACCACCGTTGTCATGCTAGCGTACATTGCCACGTTCCTGGCTGGAGCTGCAGCAGTCTGGGTGGCGTTGATTTCAGTTTGACCCCTAAGCGGTTGTTATCCGATTTGTTGCATCTTTTTTGTGTGTCATCTTACCTAAAAAGTGGTCCATGTTGTATACAAGTGCTAATATACTAACAAATGGTGAAGACTTGGAACTGGAAAGATAAGTTCAATGTTTAGAATTTTCGATCATCCTCGTCCAAACGAATTTCTATAATCAGAACTGGCGGGCAGTATATCGCGCCATTTGGCTTCTGTCAGGCAGCATCTGGGGAGGGCTGAACCTGCCTTGAACCCTCGAACGGATGCAACTCATGCTAGAGAAATTCAGCGGAGTGCGAAAGTTTTCATTGGCGGGTTTGACCGAAGTGCGAGAGTTGCGAAATCAACCATCGCGCTGTGTGTCAGAGCCTCACCTGGCGAGGGAGAAAGGCTCGTTGCGACAAATCAGCTCAGCAGGTGCGTTGCCGCGCCAAACTCGCGAGCTTGCGACGAAATCTTGCCCTCTAGAGTTTCTTCGAACCTTTGCAAACGTTGTCGCTCATATTTCGGCAAAAGGTTTGGCGCCCGTCGTTTGAACTAGCGACCCACTACACTGGCTGCTTCGTCGTAACTGCTCCTGCCCCTGCCTTCCCCTCAACCGGCTGCTATAGCCAATCACGGAAGAGCATCCGGAATTCATTGCGAATCGCAGACCTTGGGTGCGAGCTTGAGCGACTCGCTCGACTATTCGCAACCTCACACGCCAATCGCCGACCACCTCTCGCGAAGCCCCCTTTCTTGAATACGTTCGCAAGTTAGTTTCCGTACCCCTTCGTCGAGTCGCGTCGTCAAGAATTATCGAGCCGCCAATGCCACACATTTCAAATGTCGCATTGTCCCCCTTCAATTCCCACATTGAAATTCACAACATTTGCCCATCCACAAATCAGTCTACATGCTCGAATCCCCTGTTGGGGAGGAATCTCCTGTTACACTGCACCTCATCGATCTCCATCCTCTTGTCAGCGCATCACCCTCTCCTCGATCCAGCCGCTTTCGCACCTCCGGACCTCTCCGTTTTGTATTAAAGATGGGTCCAGTTCGGCTCTCGGCGCTCCCTGCGCTATTGTTTGTAGCTTTCGCATCGGTCGTTCTGGTTGGCGCAGAGGATTTTCTCGGGTTACCGACATCGAAGTACGAGCACGAATGGGCCAAGTACCGGCAACCTGACGGGCTACTGTCGCTCGACTACCTGAAGGAAGGCGGCGATGGCGACAAGATCAGAGGAAGGAAGGCCATGGAGAACCTTTTTGAAGTCGTCTTCGTAAGTGACGAAAGTCTTCTTGCTCAGCCAGAACGTTTTAGTCTTATTGCCAATGCCTTTCGGTTTTGGAAGCGAAGATTCTCATCCACGCTTCAACTTCTTTCGTGATTCTCCCTCCCCCCCCCCTGCGTCCCGCAGTGCTCCGCTCTCCCGTCGAAGCAAGTGCTCCCGAACAACCTCTTCCAGAACGGCGAGTTTTCTGAAGGCATCAACCCGTGGCAAGGCTTCGGCTGGTCGTCCGTGTACGCGGTAAAGGACACCCGCTTAAATTACGGTGTCTGCACAAATCGCTCCGAAGCCTACTCCGGGCCGATGCAAAGCGTGTCCAACCTGCCGGCCGCGTCGTACGAGATGATCGTCTGGGTCCGGCTGAACTCCGGCGACCGGCAGTATGTGAACGCGAACGTTAACATTAACGGCCAGTATGTCTGCATCGGCGGCGCGATCGCAAAGTCTAATTGCTGGACGAAACTCATGGGCGGATTCACGCTACACGACCCGCTGGATAAAGCCAGTATTTATATCCAGGGCGCGAGTCCCGGGACCGAGATCTGGATCGCGCAGGCTTCGTTGCGAAAGGTTGACAAGGACGAATGGCTGGCGCAGCAGAAGGCGAGCATCGAGAAGCATCGCATGCGCGACGTGTCGTTGACGGTGACGGGAAATAACGGGCAGCCTGTGGACGTGGTGATTAACCAGATTCAGTCGGATTTTCCGTTTGGCGGGAACGTGAACGGCGCGATCCTTTACGACACCAACTACCAGAAGGTATGCGAATTGGAACGGATAAGGGATGTTGGAATATGCGTGGCAAGAAACGGTTCGTTTTCAAAAACAGATAATCTAAGCGTTCCGACTGGTAGCCGATATTTGTAGAGGGTAACGCATGAGCTTCGTGATGCTAGCCTTCCCCTTCGAACAGTGGCGAAAACCACAACAGCTCACCCTCTCCCCCCTCTCTTCGTCTTATTTTATTTCCCTTGCCCTACAGTGGTTCAAAGATCGCTTCAACTGGGCTGTGTTCAATAACGAGGGCAAATGGTACTTTAACGAGGGGTATCGGCAGGGTGAAGAGAACTACACCGTAACAGACGCGATGACCAACTGGTTCCGTGCGCGAAACATCAACGTTCGCGCGCACAACCTGTTCTGGGCAGTCGAGAATTTCGTGCAGTCGTGGGTAAAGGTGAGCATTGCTACACTTTGTACGTTTTACAAGTCCATGAGGCCCCTGCCTCTTCCCTTTCCCCCTACCACTTCCCCCCTCCACCCATCGCTCACTCTCCCCCACTCACGTTTCCGCCTCTCCACCCGCCTCAAGCCTTCCGCTTCCACGCGTCCGCCTCTTTTCCCCGCCCCTTCTCTCCCCGTTTCTCCTGGAGTTCGCAACCCCCTCCCCCTTCCTCCGCCCGTCCCCGTCCCTCTCCCCCCCACACACTCACTTCCTCCCCTGCTGGCTCCCCCTCTCCATGCCTTTCCTCCCGGTTCCGCTCTCCAGGACCTCAACGACGAGGATCTGTGGGCGGCGATGCAGCGAAGACTGAACCATGCGGTAACCCGTTACAAGGGGCAGGTGCAGCACTGGGACGTACTCAACGAGCCGCTTCACGGCAACTACTTCGCGGACCGTCTCGGGCCGCAGGTGCACGAGTGGATGTACAAGGCTACTGCAGCGATCGACAACAAAGCGCAGCTGTTTATTAATGATTATAATACCGTCGAGGAGTGCGACGGCGTGTCGCATCCCGAGTATTACCTCGCGAAGGTTTGGCAGATGACGACACGTGGCGCGCCGGTGACTGGGATCGGCGTCGAGTCGCACTACAGCAAGGAACCCCAGCCGGTGAGTTAAATTCTTGGACTGGGAACAATTTGAAATGTGAATGAGATGACGAAGTGGAACGTCAGTCAGTCAATCAGCACATCTCCGCTACCCTGTGCACTCAATACATAGAGTCCTTGAATCACCATACCCCGTCTGCTCTTCTCTATCACCACGTTTCTCCCCACAGGCTCGTCTCCGCCACGATCTGAACCAGCTGGCCGTCGCAGGCATTCCCATCTGGCTGACGGAGCTCGATTTCAACAAGGTGCCTGACGACGCGATCCGCGCGGACTATTTCGAGTCGGTCATGCGCGAGGCGTTCGCGCACCCCGCGGTGCACGGCATCGTGAACTGGTCCGCGGGGCGCGCCTCGTGCGACAAGTACAAGGACGTGGATCCCGGCATGTGCAAGCCGTGCGAGGCGTGCTTCTCGGACTTTAACTACGTCGATAACGAGCTGGGGAAGAGGTGAGAACCAGGAGCTCTAAGACTCTCTGATCTCCTGCATTCTTGTTCCGGCACGCACACTCCTCTCCTCCTCTCCTCACCCGTCTTCCTTCTCCCTCGTATCTCGCTGACCACCAAGGCAAGTTCCGGGCCGCCTCTGCATACATTCCAATCTCCTCTCATTCCTCTTCCTCCAATTACCTCTTTTCTCACTCACGCAGGTATGTGCGTCTGCGCAAGGAATGGAGCACACACCTCAACGCCAAGATCTCCCCCGGGCAGCCGCTCGCGTTCAAGGGCTTCCACGGCACCTACCGCGCCCGCTTCCAGGTCAACGGGCAGACCGTCGAAAAAACTTTCCACGTGCCAAATGCACAAGGCGTGGCGCAGATTAGTATCCAGCTGTGAGCCACTGGTGGTGCTGCTGGTGCTGCTGCTGGTGCTGGCGTTGGAGAGATATACATTCTCTGTGGCTTTAGAAGGGTGTGGTGTTCCTACCATCTGGCTGCTCAGCCCTGGTGGTCAGGGATGGGCTTCTCAGGATGCCTAAAGGCATCATTAGTTGTAGCAGATAACCTAGGGAATGTAGCAACTAGCTACATGTAGAGTTGTACTGGCATATCTTATGCTATGATCTGAATCATTATTCATAAAACAAGCTGCTCGATACAGAAGGTACAGCAATAACGTGTGCATGGTCATGGTATTTGTAGGAGGATGCTTAGAGCGTAGGGAGCATGCATTACCATCTTCGAAAGGACACCCAGGGCAACTCTTCCATTTACCAGCAACTATTCACTTCCTGGCATTGCCATGGTCCGGCCCATCAGGTTGTCAGTGTATAGGTGCATGGGTGCATGGTTGCCGGTGCATGGTTTCATGGCTGTCAGTGCATGGTCGTATGGCTGTCAGTGCATGGTTGCATGGCTCTCAGTGTAAAAACTATGGGAAGAGTCTACTTGATGCAGGGGTTAGGATGAACATGGAAAACAAACGATCCAGCCAGCAAATGCAGGGGAAAGTGGTGGTGAGTACTCACGGGTGGCTTGGGCAACAAAGGGACACAGCCAGAAAACTAAACGCCGATGCCGGGGATCGAACCCGGATCTTCCGCGTGACAGGCGGAGATACTGACCATTATACTACATCGACATGTCTATCTGGTTCAGAAATATGTTATTAATTTTTTTACAACGTCGCGACTACACCCCACTTCGAGCTGTGGTTGTTCAACGGTCATGTCGCCGCCAAAGCGCAAAACGAGCATCAGCAGCAGCACGGGCGGCAGCAACAGCAGCGCTGCCGCGCGGCAGTCCCGCCCGAGCAACCCGCCGTCGCGCCCCCTTTCCCAGCCAGACCTTTCTCAGCACCCGTCTCTTCACCAACACTCACTGCCACGTCAGCACCCTCCTCCGCACCACACGGGCCAGCCACCGTACCCTAATCCCCCTTACCCGCAAGGCCCGCCTTATCCGCAAGGCCCGCCGTACCCCCAAGGCCCGCCGTACCCCCAAGGCCCGCCGTATCCGCAAGGCCCGCTATACTCCCACGGACCGCCTCCTTTCCCGCCCTATGCCAACGGCCCTCCCCCCGCCGGAGCCGGGTTTTACGGGCCTAGTTACCCACCTTCCGCTGGCCCGGGCCCTCCGCCGTACGCCCGCGCGGCGCGCGGTGGGGAAGATGGGTACGGATCGGACGGGTCGTTTCACGGTTACACGTCGGACGAGCCGCCGTATCGCCGCGGCGCGGGGTACGGCCGAGGCGCGAATGGCGGTCCCATGGTGGCGCCGCCGAAGTTAGTATCGTCCAAGGGTCGCGCGACTCGGCAATGGTGTTCTACGTCGCGCCTGCTGTTACTAATCTTCATCCCCGCTGTTGTGTTCTTGCTTATAACGAGCGGGCGCAGTCCGGGGAACTGGCGAACGGTCGAAGCGGAGGTGTGGGGAGGCGCGGAGGAGGAGCGCGCGAGGGGCTCTTGGGGCGCAGGCGCGGGCGTAGGCGCGGGCGCGCGGGGGGATTTGCGGGGAGTGAGGTGGAGCAGCGAGGTTGAGTCGGCGGTGATTGCGGGGGCCGTGGCGAAGGGCTTCAAGATGGACCTTAGTACAGCGCGGACTAGACTAAGGACAGGTAAATCGGGAGGGGGGGAACGGGAAGGGGAGGGGAAGGGGAAGAGGAAGGGGAAAGGGGAAGGGGGAAAACGGGCCGTAGCGAAGGGACTTAAGATGGATTTTGGCACAGGTCGGACTAGATTGCGCACAGGTAAAGGTGGGGGAATGGGGGAGGGGTAGCAGAAGCGGTGGTGGGGGAGGAGAGGAGGGTAAGGGGAAAGGAAAACATGTAGTGACTTTTGAATGGATCTAGGCACTGTGCGGACTAATGTGTTGAGACGTCTCAAGACATTTCTAATTTCACGTTTGAATTACTTTTGAGGCACCTCAAAGATCGCCTTAAAAGTTGAGACGTCTCAACACATTTTTAATTTCACGTTTGAATGTATCTAGGCAATGTGTGGACTAATCAATCTGACATTTCTTATTTCCCCTTCTCTGTCACCTTGAATCCCCTCCTTCAACAGATGCTGACGTGGAGGGGGCCAACATCGACCACAACAACTCCATCACCAACCCCTGCTTGACACGTCACTCGCTGCTGCAGCGGGCCTATCAGGAGGCGCCACCTGGCGCGCTCGCGGCGCTCGGGCAGCCGCGATTCGTCCAGCGCAGCGGGTACCGGCTGTCGGCCAATGAATTTGCAGCGATCGGGATGAGTCTGCGAGTGATGAGGGAGATTGCAGATGATGGGGTGAGTGAGAGGGAAGGGAATGAGGAGTGAGTGATTATTGCAACAGACAGCCACAGCCACTCATCATTCTCATCGCTGCGAACTCATTGGCTTCCACCATGAATGAACAGGGAATTGGCTGCCGGCCAATGAGCTTGCAGCGATGAGAATGCGCTGTTGCTGTAGTTGAGAGGTTGATGGGGTAACCACCTAGCAACTGTCAGTCAAAGCGTTTGCAGTGATTGGAATGAGCCTGCAAATGATGAGGGAGATTGCAGATGAGGGGTTGCGTGGTGTGTCAGGGGAAAAATGAGGGTGGAGGAAGTGGGTTGAGCGAGAGTGGACAGTGGGTGAGTGAGAGCGGACTGACTGACTCCATATCGTTCCTGCCGTCTCTTCTCGCCCCTTCCTTTCCCCTCTTTCCCCCACGTTTCCCTGCATTCCCATTGGTCCACGTCAGCTGGGCCACTGCTACTGGGTTGGGCGGGACGGGCGGCATTTGACGGGCAGGCTGAGGGGAATTTACCCTGGAGAGCACCATTTATTGATGTATGAGACGGCAGTGTACCACTGCAAACTTGCGGTGGAAAGCACAGGGAATGGCGGCGGAACTGTCATGATTCAACTTGGTGTGTGAGAGTTATCGATGATCTCCATGGAGTGTGATGTATGCTGGTTTTTTTTTTTTTTTTTTTTTTGTATGTAGCCTATACTGGAAAATGAAATGCCAAAACTTGTGCGCTGCACTGTTATGCGTTTTTCATATGCAACTCCACGTCCTACTCCATTCCATTTTCAATTCAAACGCTATGTCTTGTTCCATTCTTCCAAATGCTACGTATTATTCCCTGTCTTGCATTGCTACCCTGCAATAATACAACTACCTCAACCTGTCTCTTTCCCTTCCTCCCCCAGCCCTCCCCCCTTCTTCCTTCACCAGCATCTGCTGCTCTCCTTGTGAGACGCTTCAACATCTTCCCCTCTCTCTTTTCCTCGTGACCTCCTGCCTTCATCCCCCTCCACCCTCCCCTGCAGACCGCTCAGATGTAGCTATCTACAGCGAGCCACCAGCACCAGCATCAGCGCTCTCGTCCCTCCTCCCCACACGCTCCCACTCGCAATCACATGTCACTGCTCACACTTCTAAACACACCGGGATGCCAGCTCGCACACCCGCCCAGACACACTCGTCTCTTGCACACTCCAGTCCAAGCAACGCCACCCAAGCGCAGAACAGACAAGGCTACAGCTTGCAGCATTGGGGCGGCAAGGGGGGCCAGCAGTTTAAGTACGAGCTGGCGTTCTGCTCCTTCCCCATGTACCGCGATCTCAACCCCTCCACGCTGCAAGTGTGGCTGCAGGTGCGTTCTGCTCTCTCTTCTAGCTGCTCTCCCTCCCTCCTCCCTCCCTTCTGCTCCTTTCCGATGTACCGCGATCTCAACCCCTCCATGCTGCACGTGTGGCTGCAGATGCGTTCTGCTCTCTCTTCTAGCTGCTCTCCCTCCCTCCTCCCTCCCTTCTGCTCCTTTCCGATGTACCGCGATCTCAACCCCTCCACGCTGCACGTGTGGCTGCAGGTGCGTTCTGCTCTCTCTTCTAGCTGCTCTCCCTCCTCCCCTCTCTTCCTCCCTTGTGCTCCTTCCCCATGTACGTGATCTCAACCCTCCACTCTGCAAGTGTGGCCGCACCGCAGGTGCGTGGGGGGTGGGCATGGGCAGGAGGGGAGAGCAGGGGAGTTTAAAAGGGGGAAAGACGAGAAAAAAGGCGCACAGTGGCAAAAGAGGGGCCAGCGGTTTGAGTACGAGCTGCCCTTGTGCTCCTTCCCCATGTGCCGTGATCTTAACTCCTCCACGCTACATGTGTGGCTGCAGGTGTGCTCTATCTCCCTTGTGCTCTATCTCCCTTGTGCTCCTTCCCCTTGTACCATGATCTTAACCCTGCCACACTAGATGTGTGCCTGCAAGTGCGTGGGCAGGGGGTGGGGGCAGGGGGCAGGAGGAGGGGGCGGGGGGCAGGGGGCAGGGGGTGGGGGCAGGGGGCAGGAGGAGGGGCGGGGGGCAGGGGGCAGGGGGAGGGGGCGGGGGGCAGGGGGCAGGGAGAGGGTGCGGGGGGCAGGGGGCAGGGGGAGGGGGCGGGGGGCAGGGGGAGGGGGCGGGGGGCAGGGGGAGGGGGCGCGGGGCAGGGGGAGGGGGGCGGGGGTTTGAGTACGTGGTGGGCTTCTGCTCCTTCCCCATGTACCATGATCTTAACCCCTCCCCTATCCCAAACCCCCCAGGTGGCCTGTCACTGTCTCAAGGCCGACTATTCGTGGTCAGCGCTGGGGTGGGGGGGCTGTTGCATCCGAGGGGAGATCGGGATTAAACAAGGACCCCCCATTTGCTGGGGGGATCGGGATCAAACAAGGACCCCCCATTTGCTGGGGGGATCGGGATCAAACAAGGACCCCCCATTTGCTGGGGGGATCGGGATCAAACAAGGACCCCCCATTTGCTGGGGGGGATCGGGATCAAACAAGGACCCCCCATTTGCTGGGGGGATCGGGATCAAACAAGGACCCCCCCATTTGCTGGGGGGATCGGGATCAAACAAGGACCCCCCATTTGCTGGGGGGATCGGGATCAAACAAGGACCCCCCATTTGCTGGGGGGATCGGGATCAAACAAGGACCCCCCATTTGCTGGGGGGATCGGGATGGGGGGTCCCTGTTTGACCCCGAATCGAATCACCCCACGATGAGACCGTCTGACTCACAAACCACCCAACTCTTGCGCTCAACCGTTCCCAACCCAACCCAACCCCCCCAGGTGGCCTATCACTATCTAAAATTCATCCCCCCACCCCTTCCTTCTTGACAGGTCTACTATCAGGTTTTGAGACGTCTCAATCAAAACACTATCAGGTGGACTGCTTTGTGCTCAGTGACGAAATGAGGTGACTTTTGAGTCGACTCAAAAGTCACCTCGTCTCAAAAGTCACCTCGACTCAATAGTCATCTCAAAACACCTCGTCTCAAAAGTCACCTCGACTCAATAGTCATCTCAAAACACTATCAGGTGGACTAATTTGTGCTCAGAGACGAAATGAGCATACGGCCATTCACCCACTCACCCTGCTTGTTGCTTCCTCACCCTCCCCCCTCTCACACCCCCCAGGTGGCCTATCACTACCTCAGAGTGGACTACTTTGTGCTCAGTGACGGGGGCTCGGTGGATGACACCATTATGAAGGTGAGCGTTTTTTGAGGTGAGCGCTTTCTTCAATGGACTAAAAATTCCGCTCTGTTGAGGACACTGTTATGAAGGTGAGCGGTAAAAGACTGTTATGGATCATAAGAGACGTGAGGTGGTGCTCTTGAAATCCCTCCATTGAGTTTCACAGTCGTCTGAAAGACTAAGTTTGGGCTGAGCAGGCCCCTGAGCTTTTTGTTTAAATCAAGGCCGTTACTTTTTGTTCAACGTATGACCTTGAGGATTTTTTATCTGGTTCAACTAGTGTTATCCCTCCTTCCTTCCTTCAGCCGTAACACCCACTCTCTATTCCCTTCTCTATTTTCTCCTTCCATCCCTTTTGAGTCGACTCAAAAGTCAAGTCACTGAGTCGACTCAAAAGTCTCCTTCCATCCCCAGGCCCTATCTCCCTTCATAGATGCCAACAATTTGGAAACCATCGACATTCGTGGCCCATTCGTGTTTGAGAACAAGCAGAACGTGCTACTCTAAATGTTGCAGGGGGTTCTTGAGAATTCTCAAAAACTCCCTGCAGAACATGCTACCCTAAATGTCTGCATCTTTTCACTTCAAACCTTCTGTGCCCATTATAACCCCTCTCCTTGCTCTCCCTCCCCCCCCATCCAATTCCATCCCCCCGACGTCTAACTTGCCCCAGGTCCTATCCCCTTTTGTGGATGCCAACATAATGGAAATAGTCGACATTCGGGGTGCATACGCATTCGAAAACAAACAGAACGTGCTAACCCTAAATGACTGCATGTACCGTCTCCGCTCCGCCGCCCGCTGGGTACTGTTCATGGACTTTGACGAGCTACTGTACATCGCCCCGCCGGCCGCCCCGCTGCCCGAGCCAGAAGCAGACGAAGAGGGCGAGTACACGCCGTCCGGGCGCAAGCGGAGAAAAAAACGAAAAAGGCACACCAAGCCGAAACCGGTGGACGTAGCTGGCGGGTCCCTGCACAACCTCCTTATGCAGCATAACGGATCGGCTTTTATCACGTTCGGGAGTGTGTGGTGGTCTGTGGAGTACTGTAGACCTTCCACTCCCGCGCTCACGCTCCCGATTCAGCGCATGCGGTTTCACTGGCCGCATGTGTACTGCGTGGGAGAGAAGGACATGGGGTACTCGCCAGACCACTGCCTCAACTTCTACGGCCATCGCAAGTTCCTGGTTGACCCACGACAAGTGTGGGCCGTGCAGGTGGGTGTGACTGGTGCGAGTGAGTGAGGGTCCTTCAGCTCAGGTGTATGGGATACTGGGAGCATGAATAGGGGGAAAAGGACATGGGGTACTCACCGAATCACTGCCTCAACTTCCACGGTCATCGCAAGTTGTTGGTGGACCCACGCATGCTTTTCCCCCCATCCCTTCCCTCCATGCCTTCCCCCCATGCCCTCCCCCCATGCCTTCCCCCCATGCCTTCCCCCATGCCTTCCCCCCATGCCTCGCCCCATGCTTTCCCCCCATGCCTTCCCCCCATGCCTTCCCCCCATGCCCCCGGGGGCCTTTCTCTCATTGCATCTCCCCACGCCCCCATGTGCCCTCCCTGTGCATCGCCCCATAGAGCCACTGGAGGGTGGCAAGCATTCATAAATCTTAGCAAGATTCTCTCACCTTCACTTCCCGTGCCTTTGAATCACCTCACTATCTCCCCACCTCCCCCATGTGCCTCTCCAGGTGCATCGCCCCATAGAGCCGCTGGAGGGCGGCGTGCATTTGACCCCTGATGTGGCCTACCTCAACCACTTTCAGGTGCGTACTCTGCTCCCCTGCTACCCCTGCCACACCTTTCTTGAGTTGACTCAACCACCCACAGCTCTGCTTCCCTCTGCTGCTACACTTGTCTCCTAAATTTATTGTCCTCTTTTTGTTCTTGCCCCTCCCAAATCCCATGTCTCCCATGTCTTTGTCATGCAGGGACTCCTGCGTGCAAACTTCACATTGTGTTCTCAAGAGGTGCTTCCAGGAAAGGAGCCTGACTGGTGGACAGAAGACGGCTATTTGGCTGAATTAGTGGGCATCATGATGAAGAAAGGGCCCCCTAAGAAACGCCAGAGTTTGTCCTTTTGATTTCGTGCTGAATTTGTATTAACTCTTGTCTAAAAGTAGCTGGGTGTTACGGTTGCAATGAATCGAAGTAGCGAGAATTGCACTAAGGTGTCAAACGGGTACAACATGTGAGCGAAGGCATGAGCGAACATTTATATGCGAAACATGCAAACAGTAACGCGGTGCGTGCGAGCTAGCTAGTGCTATGCTGGAAGCGAGGTTCGGGCTAGTCCCGAAGCGTAGGCCGATACGGCCAGGCCAGCAGGGCGAGGTTTGGTGCAACAGTGCGCGCTAAGTCGGCGAAGTCCCGTTAGCAGTAACGGGCGAACAACGGTTGCTGTTGTACGCGATGTTGCAGGGCGCGCTAAGGAATACCGAGAAAATTCCGTCATACCCCGGATAGAAGCGCCCCTGGGGTTGTAATAAAACACTGTTTTTTAGGGGGTGCGCTTATAATTGAGGAAATTTATAAGCGCCGGCGTTTATATAACGGCAAAATGAAATGAAGTTTTTTTTTAACACCAAATTGTAGATGTCGTTCTTCCAAGTGTAATCGAGTCGAAAATATACTGGGTCGCGAATCTGACTCTTGAGCAACTTGGCAGGGATTGATTCCCTGCCAACACATGCTGACTAAGCGACAGCGTGTGCTGACTAGACGCGCAGCAAGTGTGATGTGAGTGGGAAAGTGGAACTGTATTTCGCTTCCCTGGTAAGGGGAATTTCGTTTCTGTACTTCGACTGATTTTCATATAATATTCGACATGCGCTTATAATAAATCACAATTTTTTAGGGGGTGCGCTTATAATTGAGGACCGGATATAAGCGCCCTCATCCCTTTATAAGCGCCGGCGCTTATCTGAGGCCTGCGCTTCTATCCGGGGGCTTACGGTTCCTTACACTACCCCCCCCCCCCCCCCTCAAGAAGGCCCCTGTGCTACGTGAGTGCGGATATATCGCGGGAACCCCGACTCCTCAGGTATACTTGCAGGGCAGGGTGGTTTTCGATGTTGGCCAGGGGCACCCAGCTATCTTCAGTTGGCGTGCGGTCCTTCCAGCGAACGAGGAATTCAATCCTCCTGATTCATGTGGGGTGTCGAATCCGATGGCTCAGGATTTTTTCGGGCTCGATGATCGGCTCCGATGCAGGGCGAGTCATGGATGGCGGGTGGTGACGAGGCAATTGGCTTGTGGTTGGGATGTATGGGCGAAGCAGAATGACGTGGAACGAAGGGGTGACGTACCAGTCCGTCGGCAACAGTAGGTGAGCTGTCACTGGGGTAATCATGTGGCTGATTTGGAATGGTCCACAGTAGCGGGGTCGTGATTTCGGTACAACGGACAGTCTTAAAACCGATATATGGAATAGTGAACCCCGTCCCAGCTTGAAAGGGTCTTCCAGTGTGGGTTTGCAATGTGAGAATAAACGAACAGGGATGAAAATGACTAAGGAAAGATGGGTACAAATACAACCCTAGAAACCCTGTACCCCATATGTGCTACCCCACTATAGCCTACAACAACTATGTCATATAAATCTGACACACCCCCATAGGCAAAGTGGGGGAGAACAAGGGGTCACAAGACCAGTCAAGCAAAGCAAAGCAAGCTCAGGGTGGATCACAAAGTCACCACACAGTCCGAGCACAAGAGTAGGGCCAGAGGCCAGTTCACATGCAGGAGTACAGACATATATATAAAACTAGACAAACAAGAGCAGGCATATATATATGTCTCAGTACAAGTGAAGTCAAGAGGAGAGCAAGTGAGGCAAGACAGGCACAAGACCCAGCTGGGTGCAAAAGCGCTGATGGTCACAAGGCGCGAGTGCCTTGGTGAACACATCAGCAGTGTTGGCCTCAGAGGCCACGTACGCAAGTCGCAACTGACCACGCTGCTGCAGCTCACGAGCAAGGAAGTAGCGGAGAGCAATGTGCTTCGTTCTGTGCTCCAAGCGCTGCTCTCGACACAAGGCCAGCATAGCCTTGTTGTCTACGTACAGCACTGGAGGAGAACGAGGCGGCTCTCCAAGGTCAGTCAGCAGGTAGGTGAGCCAGCGAAGCTCCTGTGCAGCCATGGCCCCGGCGTAGATCTCAGCCTCACAACTGGAGCCGAGAACCGAAGACGAGCGAGTAGACCGCCACGAGACAGAGCCGGAACCAAGGCTGAAGGTGTAACCCTGTGACGACCGCTGCGTAGCCTGGTCGTCAGCCCAAGAAGCGTCCGCGTGGCCGGTAAGGACCACTGGACTCCGCCCTCCAAGCACTAGCCCCATGCCCGACGTGCTGCACAGGTAGCGCAATACCCTCTTCGCTGCAGCCATGTGCTCCGGTCTGTGTCTCCCAGGAGCAACATAGCGTGCAAGAATGCTCAGAGGGTATGCAAGGTCAGGTCGTGTGCAGGTCATCAGGTACATGAGGCAGCCAACAAGCTCTGCATACGGACCACTCGACTCTACGGACTCATCCGAAGGCAGAGCTGAGAGTGAGTGGCGAGTAGGTAGAGGAGTGGCCTGAGGCGAGGAGTACGTGAAGCCGAAGCGCTGAAGGACCTGCTGCACCATGTGTGACTGAGTCAAGGTAATGGTGCGGCGTGCTCTGTCCCGAGTGATCTGCAAGCCAAGGTAGCTGCGCAGTTCACCCAGGTCTGTGCACGTGTGTCTCTTCAGCAGCTCGGACTTCACGTAGGCGAGTCCAGCAGTGTCCGCTGTGGCAAAGACCAAGTCGTCGACGTACACGAGGATGTAGAACGGCGGCAGCGAGGTGTCGGTGCGCAGAAACAGCGACGGGTCAGCAGTAGAAGGAGCAAACCCAAGAGCCGCAAGCGTAGTCCTCAGTGTGTCGTGCCACTCACGCGGTGCCTGGCGGAGACCGTAGACTGGCCGTCTGAGGCTCCACTGGGTGCCAGGAGGGAAAGTCCCAGTGAAGCCAGGTGGACGGCGCAGCCAGATCTCCTCGTGCAGGCTACCCTGCAGGAACGCAGTGCTGAAGTCAAGAGAGTGAAGCTCGTAGTCGCGCTGAGCGGCTATGTGCAGCAGCACCCGAAGAGTGGTCATCTTCGGGGTGGGAGAGAAGGTCTGAAAGTAGTCAACTCCCTGCCGCTGACTGAAGCCACGAGCAACGTACCGCGCCTTGAAGACAGGTGGAGAGCCCGGCGGCCGCTTCACCCTGAAGATCCACATGCCACTGACGATGTTCGCCCCAGGAGGGGGAACTGCGTCAACGTAGGTGCCTGTGGACTTCCAGGAAGCCATCTCTGCATCCATAGCTGCCTGCCACTGAGAGGAGTAGGGACCCTCTACGGCCTCCGCGTAAGAACGCGGAGTCGGGATGTCTAATGCATCCGGGTCTCCCTCAGGGGCAAGTAGTACAGACGCGAGATGAGGTGAAGCAGCCGCTAGACACTGTAACTCCTCCTGTCTGTCCTCTAGGACGTCCGTGCCAAGAGCACACTCACCCCCGACGGACGGAGGACAGACAGACGCAGACTCAGCAACAAGACCAGCAGCGTAGTCGAGACGACAGCGAGCAGCAAAGTCAACGAGCTCAGCGACTAGAGCAGACGCAGCAGTGGACTCAAAAGAGGGGTCAGTGACGATAGTAGCAAGCAGACGCGTGACAGTAGGACTGGCAGCGCGAAGAGAGTCTGACTCAGGGTCGGCAAGCGCAGGAAGAGAGGACTCAGGAGGAGAAGGCAGAGGGGCACGCAGAGGAGCAGTGGACGGACGCAGAGACATCCGGTGCGTGCCAGGGACAGGAGGAGGACGCTGACACGAACCGCGACCACTAGCGCGAGCAGCACGAACAGGCGACGCGGGACGAGACGCAGGCTCACGACGCTCAGCAAGACCTCCAGTAGGACCAGTGTAAGGAGAGGGAGCAGGCAGAGGAGAGGAAGGCTCCAACAGTGACTGCGACTGGACAGGCTGTGGACACTCTACCGAAGGAGAAAGACCAAGAACCTGCTGTAGGAGCGGAACGAAGTACGGCCGAGGCCGCGCGGCAGCTCCAGACTCAGCAGGGACAGCACCAGCACCCTCAGCGACAGCACCAGCGCCACCCACACCTCCAGCGGCAGGACCAACAGCAGTAGGCTCAGCACCAACGCCCTCAGCACCTCCAGCTGCAGGAGGACCCTCAGGTCCAGCAGCTCCGGGACCGGCAGCACCCGCACCCTCGACGGTCGAAGAAGCTCCAGCTCCAGCTCCAGCAGCACCTCCAGACTCAGCAGCACGCCTCCAGCGGCGAGCGTACCACTCGCGCAGCTCCTGTGGAGAGAGGGGCTCCCGGCGAGACGCAGCAGCAGGAGAAACCCCAGGCTCAGCAGCTCCAGACGCAGCAGGGACAGCACCTACACCCTCAGCGACAGCACCAGCGCCACCCACACCTCCAGCGGCAGGACCAACAGCACTAGGCTCAGCACCAACGCCCTCAGCACCTCCAGCTCCAGGAGGACCCGCAGGTCCAGCAGCTCCAGGACCGGCAGCACCCGCACCCTCGACGGTCGAAGAAGCTCCAGCTCCAGCTCCAGCAGCACCTCCAGACTCAGCAGCACGCCTGCAGCGGCGAGCGTACCACTCGCGCAGCTCCTGTGGAGAGAGGGGCTCTCGGCGAGACGCAGCAGCAGGAGAAACCCCAGGTTCAGCAGCTCCAGACGCAGCACCCCCAGGCTCAGCAGCTCCCAGCTCAGCACCCCCAGGCTCAGCAGCTCCCGACCCAGCACCCCCAGACCCAGTACCTCCAGGCACAGCACCCCCCGGCTCAGCACCCCCAGGCTCCGCACCCACCGCAGTAGCACCCTCAGGCCCAGCACCCCCAGCAGTAGCACCCCCAGGCTCAGCACCCCCGCGCACAGTACCCCCAGAGTCAGCACCCCCAGGCTCAGCACCCGCAGCAGCACCAGAGTCACCAGTAACCTCGACCGGGTCAACGGCGTCTACCTGGGACACACCTGAGGGGGCAGGAACCTGAGGGGGGAGGGGGTCTACCGGGGGGGGAACCGGCACAAGGAAGTCCGGGGGAGGGGGGAGGGAAGGAGTGCGGTAGGGGAAGAGACGGTAGAAGGGGACTGACTCATCGAACGTGACGTCCTGGGAGGACAGAACACGACGAGAGGAGGGGTGGTAAAACTGCCACCCTGGGGCGTCAGTGGGGAAGCCAAGGAAGACACAGGGAGCAGCACGAGGGGACAGCTTGTCCGCAGACAAGTCGCGGACAAACGCCCGAGATCCCCAGACACGGAACACAGACGCATCGCCAACCTTCCCCGTCCACAGCAAGACTGGGGACATCGCAGGCCGAGAGACCCGGGGGTGAAGGTTGAGCTGATGCGCCGCGTACCTCACCGCAAACGGCCACAGAAAATGGGGGGCAGCCGCATGCATCATGGACGTACGAGCGACATCCATGACCATGCCAATGCGGCGCTCAGCAATCCCATTTTGCTGTGGTGAGTCCGGAAGCGTGAAGGTTTGGCGGATCCCCCGTGCACGACAGTAGTCTCGCAGAAGGCGGGAAGAGAACTCTCCGCCTCTGTCAGAGTGCAGACGCAGAACAGGAAAGTCCGAGCCGAAGCTCTTCCTGAGCTGGAGACGAGCCTCGCGGATCCAGTCGATCAGCACCACAGTGACCTCACCCTTGCTGCGCAAGGGGAAGACTGTGGTGTAACGCGAGTAGTCGTCAACCACCAACAGGAAGTAGCGCTCGTAACCCTGCCCACGGACGGGGGCTGGGCCCCACACATCCATGTGAAGCGTCTGCAGGGGAGCCTCTGTCGGGGGGAAGTGGGAGGAGTGAGGAGTAGCCCGGAGGCGACCCTCGACACAAGGGACACAGGAAGGTCCTGGCCCGGAGGGGAGAGGAGGGAGAGACTGGGGAAGACCAGAGACAAGGACACGGGAAGCCATGCTCCGAAGACGGGGCAAGGAGGGGTGGCCAAGACGGTGGTGCCACAGGAGAGTCTCGTGAGACAGGAGGCGACAAGTACAGGGGGCAGACTCAGGACCAGACCTGGACGCAGCAGCAAACACCTGACCCGACGCTGCTACCTGACCGGACGCGGGGACAGGAGGAGACTCAGTGGTCAGGGTGTAGAGGCTCGACCCCGGCCGACGCGAGAACGTGGCCAGGTGCCGGCCTGTGCGTGCGTCCGTGCAGTGGGTCACCCGCTGACTCGCAGGAGTGAACTGGTGAACCCCCGCATCCTGTAGGTCTGCACCACTCACCAAGTTCGTCGAGAACGAGGGGAGGTACAGGCCAGACAGGGTGCCCGAGGGGGCAGCCGGACACGGGAGGACAGTGGAGAAGTGAGCGAGGACAGGACCCCCAGAGGGGTCAGCCAGGGAGACTGCAACCGGCCGACCAAGCGGCGTGAGTGTGGTGCGGTCCCGAAAGAAGGTGCGAGAAGCCCCAGAGTCAAGTGTAAAGGTGAGGGAGGCCGAAGCCAACGCGGTACCTGAGAGCGCAGCCTCACCCGCACCTGAGGAAGCAGACTCACTAGCACCTAGAGCAGCAGCCGTACCTGTACCTGGAGCAGGAGACTCACTAGCACCCAGAGCAGCAGCCTCACCAGTAGCTAGAGCAGCAGGTCCTATACCTGGGTCAGGCGGGACGCACAGGTGACCGGCACGGTCAGTACTAGTAGGCAATGCATACATGGCAGTGAGAATAGCATCATAGTCAAGAGCATATATATCTACCCTCTGCCTAAGCAACTCCACCCAGTCGGGAAGCTCAGCCTCGTCGCCAAACACGGTACGCCAGGCGTCGCTCAGACGGGCGAAGCAGCGGGACGGTGTATGACTACGTGTCCCACAAGGCTGACCAGTCCGAGTACCAGTGCGAATCACGTAAGAGCAGCGAACAGCACTAAGAGACCCTCCACTCTGAGCGTACCACTCACGAAGCTGGCGAGGCGTGAGAGACACGCGAGAGGGTCGCGGGAGCTGCATCTGGCCGCCACCACGAGTAGAAGCAGCAGGAGTGGTAGTAGGAGTAGCGTCGCCACCCCTACAGCCCCAACCAGCGTACCACTCACGCAGCTGCTGCGGCGTGAGGGACTCACGCCGGCGTCGCTGGGGCTGCATTTGGCTCCGCAAGTAGAAGCAGGAGCAGGACTAGCAGCAGGGAGGCAGGCAGCCAGGCAAGCCAAAAGGCGGGCAGGCAGGCAAGCAGGCGACGCGCAGTGTGCTAGCAGGGCAAGAGCTCACCAGTGGTGGGAAGAGTAGGCTCGGCGACTCAGCGGCTCGGCAGCTCGGCGGCTCGGCGGCTCGGGCGACTCGGGCGGCTCGGCGGCAAGGCGGCTCAGCAGCAACTGCAGCTCAGCAGCTCGGGGACTCGGCGGCTCGGCGGCAGGGCGGCTCGGCAGCAACTGCAGCTCAGCAGCTAAGCGACCCGGCGGCTCGGCTGTGGGGCGGCTCGGCTGCTGCAGGTGAGCGGCTCGGCTGCTGCAGTGGGAGATGAAGGAGGAGGAGAAGCAGGGGAGGCCACACACCTGCCACCCCTCTGCTGGCCTCTCCCCTACCGTCGACCGAGGCGACCTGAGGGGGCCGCTTGCGGCCCCCGAAGGAGCCGCGACGGGCGACGGGAAAAGGGGGGGTGGGTGGTGGGGGGCCGGTAGGTGCAGCGGCGGGGCCAGCAGATGCAGTTGCGGGGCCGGTAGAAGGGGGGACGGCAGGAGCCGTCAGGAGGAGACCGGGCCGCGACGGGGGCAGGCGGCGGGGCCGCGTAAGGGCCTGGGCGGGGCCGCGACGAAGCCGTCGGCGGGGCCGCGTGAAAGCCGGGGCGGGGCCGCGTAGAAGCCGGGGCGGGGCCGCGTGAGAGCAGGCGGCGGGGCCGCGAAGGAGCCGGGGCGGGGCCGCGTGAGAGCAGGCGGCGGAGCCGCGTAAGGGCCTGGGCGGGGCCGCGACGAAGCCGTCGGCGGGGCCGCGTGAAAGCCGGGGCGGGGCCGCGTAGAAGCCGGGGCGGGGCCGCGTGAGAGCAGGCGGCGGGGCCGCGAAGGAGCCGGGGCGGGGCCGCGTGAGAGCAGGCGGCGGAGCCGCGTAAGGGCCTGGGCGGGGCCGCGACGAAGCCGTCGGCGGGGCCGCGTGAAAGCCGGGGCGGGGCCGCGTAGAAGCCGGGGCGGGGCCGCGCGAGAGCAGGCGGCGGGGCCGCGAAGGAGCCGGGGCGGGGCCGCGTGAGAGCAGGCGGCCGAGCCGCGACAGAGAGGGCGGCGGGGCCGCGTCAGTGAAGGCGGCGGGGCCGCAGGGGAAATGGCGACCCGAGGGGTCGCTAAAAAAAAGGATCGCGCCTCGGGGGGGCGCTTCGGTGGGCCCAAAAAAAAACCGGTCCGTAGAAGGACCCGCTCTATACCATGTGAGAATAAACGAACAGGGATGAAAATGACTAAGGAAAGATGGGTACAAATACAACCCTAGAAACCCTGTACCCCATATGTGCTACCCCACTATAGCCTACAACAACTATGTCATATAAATCTGACATGCAAAGCACTGTTTCAAACATTTTGTGTGTGCGGATCGAAGCCATTTGATTGGCTCCCGCCAAAAACGAAATTTTTGGGCCTTACATAAGGAGTCGCCTTCAACATGATGCACCCGCACGACGACTGCACGGCGATCATTGCGATCGTTGGGTCCAACTCCAACTTCAAGCTGGACCTGGGTTCCACTACTTCTTTTCGCTCTAGTCTCTAGTTTAGCCAAGCTTAGAATAGCTGAAAACGTAGGCATTTTTGCCTAGGCAACTACCATTTTTATAAATTTAATCCTCATCCTTCTATTCGTGGCCTAGTGGCGAGGAAACTTACGCGCCGCGTAGCGACACTTGCCTCGAGATTATTCGGCTGAACGCGCTCACCGCCGAAACGCCCTTTCGTCGCCCTCTCTCTCGCCCCTCTCTTCCCGTCGCACTCTCTCTATCCGCGCTCTTCCTGTCGCCTCCCTTCCCATCGCGCTCTCTCTCCCCCCTCCCTTCCCATCGCGCTCTCTCTCTCCGCTCCCTTCCCGTTGCCCTCTCTCCCGTCGCCCTCTCTCTCCCCCCTCCCCTCACATCGCGCTCTCTCTCTCTCTCTCCGCCCGTCGCCCTCTCCCCCGTCGCCCTCTCTCCCATCGCCCTCGCTCTCTCCTTCGCTCTGTCCCGTCGCCCTCTCTCCCTCGCCCTCTCTCCCGTCGCCCTCGCTCTCTCTTTTGCTCTGTCCCGTCGCCCTCTCCCCCGACGCCCTCTCTCACGTCGCCCTCTATCTCTCACGTCGCCCTCGCTCTGTCCCGTCGCCCACGCTCTCTCCCGTCGCCTCACGAAATTTTCTGCCGTCTCGTAGTAATATCGACCTTGCTATCCCCCTTTCTTGAAGCTCAAAGTATTAAGTGACGATACTTTTAGCTGCTGGCGGGGGCGGGGTTAATCACCTGATGCTAAATACTTATGCACCCAACTAGTTCTTCTATTTTTTCTTATTATAATAATAGGGACCCTAATTTCGTACAGATTTACCTCCCCTCCCGTCGATCCCTTCAGGTCCTTGTTCCCGTTCCCTTGCTCTCTCCCCTCCTTTTCCACCGCCCTTGGTCTCTCCCCTCCATTTCCGTCGCCCGTGCTCTCTCCCCTCTGTTCCCGTCGCCCTCGCGTTCTCCCCCTCCCTTTCCATTGCCCTCGCTCTCTTCCCTCCCTATCCGTCTCCCTTGCTCTCTCCCCTCCCTTTCCGTCGCCCTCGCTCCACCTCATCTGTCCCTCCCCCATGCCCCTCCCATCTCCCTACCATTCCGCAGATTTTGCTCACGCATCTCTCTTCCCGCATCCTCGTTTCTGCTGCACTAAGTGTCTCTTCTCTCGTGCCCTGAGATTCTCTGTTTTTTTCGCTTCTTGTTTTTCCCATGTTGTTATCGCCTCCCTTGCAGGCCCATGTCTAAGGCATTTGCTTTGCGTGCGTTGGGCTTGCTTTGCATGAGTTGGACGTGCTTCACAATCCGAATTTGGCACTTGATATGAATGAGACTTGTGCATCGGAATGTTTTGAGCGACGCATTTGCACATGCTTGCGACAATTTTGTTTGAGTTGAAGTTTGGAAACTCGATCAGCATCATATGCGCTTGGAAAAAAAATAAAGAAAAGCACTTCAACTTTCAAGTGGACCCAACTAGATGTCAGAATATTATGCTCTAGCCTGTAGTGGGGTGCTCTATAGCGAGTACAACCCTTCTAGGGTTTGCTATTTGTATCCTCATTCTTGCTAGTGCAACCCTCTTCTTTCTTCTAAACTTTCACATGCTATCAGAGCAGGTCGATCCCCTTGGATCGATCCTGTGGGTGGGCTCACCACCTCGTTGCTTCCGCTGCAACTCCTACTGCTACTCTCAGTGCCGCACGCCCAGTGGCGTGCGGCAGTTTTTCTTCCCGCCGTGCGCCCCGAGGCGCGCGGCGGCTTTTTGCCCGCCGTGCGCCCCGTGGCACGCGGCGGTTTTCTGCTCCGTCACTCGGCGCGTCGCCCCCTGGAGGCGCTGCGATGGGCGATGGGGGGGGGGCCGCGCGTCGCCCCCCGTCGCCGCTCCTATCGGCCCCGAACCGCCGCCAGCGGCCCCGTCGTCCCACCGCCGTACCTGCGGCCCGTCGCCCTACCTGCGGCCCCGGCCCCGGCCCCGTCGCCCTACCTGCGCCTCGGCGCCGGCCCCGTCGCCCTACCTACGGCACCCCCTCCCCCCCCCCCCCCCCCTTTTTCCCGTCGCCCGTCGCGGCTTCTTCGGGGGCCGCGGCGACCTGGGGGGTGGCGGGTGTGTGGTCTCCCCTGCTCCTCCTCCTCCTCCGTCGCCTTGTGCTGCAGCTGCCGCTGAGGGGGGGTGGATTTGTTGGAGCCGGTGGAGTGGTACTAAGGGGGGGTGAAGGGGGAGTGGAGCTAGGGGTGTAGCAGTGGGTGTATGAGAGGGGCGTTGGGCAACTGGGGGAGGTTGAGTGGAGGCAGCAGTCTTGTCGTCAGCAGCAGCAGCACTCCGGAGGCTACAATCTCCGGTAGTCGCCAGTCGCCCGTGGGTCCATTGCTCGTCTGCCGCTACTTTAGCCGCGGGGCCAGTTACTCCAGTAGTCCGGAGCGCTGTTTCGGTAGCCACTGAGTCAGCAGCTCGTCTGTGTGTCTGCAGCGTTAGCACTCGCCTCCCATCTTCTCTCCCCCATAGTCCTGTCAGAGGTCCACTGGTGATCCCCGATCGATCCTAGGGAAGGGTTACAGGCACGATTGCCTGGGGGGTTATGGGCGCACTGACCCGCTACTGAAACAAGCCCTTTTATCCCAATGGTCTAGTGGTTGGGATTCTGAGATGGTATCCAGAGCGAAGGTCTCGGGTTCGAATCCCGGTGTATGCACTTCGGGCATCCCAGTGCGGGGGGGTGTCAGAGGTCCACTGGTGATCCCCGATCGATCCTAGGGAAGGGTTACAGGCACGATTGCCTGGGGGGTTATGGGCGCACTGACCCGCTACTGAAACAAGCCCTTTTATCCCAATGGTCTAGTGGTTGGGATTCTGAGAAGTCCCTCCTCCTCCACACATGCCCTCTGCGATAGCCTCTAGCTTTGCTCATAATTGTGAACTTAATTTGTATCCTCATTCTTGCTAGTGCAACCCTCTTCTTTCTTCTAAACTTTCACACTAGAAGGGGGGGGTCACTATTTTAGCTGCTGGCTTTAAGTTTTGCGTGTCGAGCAGTACGTAATCTCCTGACTGGTAAGTGACTGGGCGGCGGTGGCGGTCAGCGTTGCGCTTAGCGATGACGTTGGCTCTTTTAATTGCTTCAGCGGCTCTGGTGCGGGCAGCTTGCAGAATTTCGGCGAATTGCTGTGCACGTGGCGTTGGGTTGTCCGGACTCGGCGTCATGGGCACTGTAGGGTTTTGCCCGTAGTTCAGGTAGAAGGGGGACTGCTACGTCGTCGCTGACATGGCGTTGTTATACGCGAACTCGATCAGCGGCAGCTGCTGCTCCCAAGTGGTTTGGTCGTCGCACGTGGCACGAATCAACTGCTCCATCGTCTGATTCGTCCGCTTCGTTTGACCGTTGGTCTCGGGGTGGTACGACGAGCTGAACTGTAGCCTTGTCCCGAACTGCTCCCAGAGGTTCTTCCAGAAGTTGCGGGTGGACTTCGTGTCGCGGTCGCTGATTATCGCGGCTGGTATCCTGTGCAGTCTAACGACGGCTGCGATGAACAGGCGAGCGGTTTCTTTGATCGATTTCTTGCACGCAGCGAAGTGTGCCATCTTCGTCAACCTGTCAACGACGACCATAACTGCGTCGTTACCCCCAAGGTTCGAAGGTACCCTATGACGAAATCCATGGTAACCTGCTGCCAGGCGCGCTCAGGCGGTGGAATCGGCTGCAACGGACCCGCCTTTCTTTTTCGCGAGCTCTTCATCACCTGACACGTTGGAAACGAGCCCACGTGGTGCTGTAAGTCAGTCAACAGCTCCGACCAGTAGTAATACCGCTGCAGTTGCTGTCGCGTTTTTTCTACCCCGAAATGTCCCGAGGTAATCCCGTCGTGTGCCTCCTGCAGTAACAGTTCCCTCAGTAGTGAGTACGCGGGTACCCAGATGCGGTTGTCAGAATGTTATTATTATCTAGCCTGCAGTGGGGTACTCTACAGCGAGTACAACCCAATTAGGGTTTCCTATATGTATGCCAACTGCTGCTAGTGCAAATCCTCCTTTGCTCATTCTTGTTTCTGACTTCTCATTCAGATATGCTATCAGAGCAGGTCGACCCCCTTGGGTCGATCCTGTGGGTGGGCCCACCACCTAATGCTTCCGCTGCTTTACTTCCTGTCGTGCGCCTCGGGCACGAGACGACTTCTTCGTGCCGTGCGAATTTTTTCTACGGTTTTCTACCCGCCGTGCGCCCCGAGGCGCGCGGCTGTTTTCTGCCCGCCGTGCGCCCCAAGGCGCGCGGCGGTTCTCTGGCCGCCGTGCGCCCCGAGGCGCGCGGCGGTTTTCTCCCCCTCGTCGCCCGCCGAAGCGCCCCTGGGGACCCGCGCGTCGCCCCCGTCGCCCGCGCGCGGCCCGTATTGCACGAGCGCGGCCTGTATGGGCTGCGCCAGGCCCATGCGCGACTTGTTTTGCACGCGCGCGACCCGTACGGGCTGCGCCAGGCCCGCGCGCGGCCTGTACAGCCTGTGCCAGGCCCCCGCGCGGTTTGTACAGGCTGCGCCTGGCCCGCGGGTGCCCTGTCTCCTCTTCCCCTGAGCCGCACGCCGTCCCTCACGCTTCTAACGGCGCCCCACCCCTGCTGTTGCCCGTGCTTCTGTATTAGGGTTTGGGGGTGGAGGGTATGGGGGTGCCGTGTGTATGAGTCGTCCCCTGCTCCTCCTCCTCCTCCTTCTCCCGCTGCTGCAGCTGCCGCTGAGGGGGGTGGATGTGTTGGAGCCGTCGGAGTGGTACAAGGGGGGTGATGTGGGAGTGGAGCTAGGGGTGAAGCAGGGGGTGTGTGTCAAAGGGGGTGGGACTGTTTGGGGAGGCTGAGCGGAGGCTGCCGTCTTGTCGTCCGCAGCACCTGTAGTCCGGGGCGCTATCCTGGTAGCCCAAATAGCTTGCTGCGCCTGTCGCCCGTGGGTCTGTTGCTCCTGTAGCTCCTCGTAGCCCGTGAGCCAGTTACTCCAGTAGTCCGGGGCGCTGTCCCGGTAGCCACTGTGTGCGCGCTCGTGTTGCCCGTGTTGGAATAACTGAACAAGAATGAATGAACTAACAGTGAAATGAGTACAAGTACCTAACCCTAGAACTATGTACCCCCTATAGGCTAACCCACTGTAGCCTAAACTAACACAACATATATAATGTTTGACACACCCCCATAGGCGAAGTGGGGGAGAACTAGGGGTCACAAGACCAGTCAAGGCAAAGCAAGGCAAAACAAGCTCAGGGTGGATCTCAAGGATACCACACAAATTCCGAGCACAAACAAGTGGTCACAAGACCAGTTCACATGCAGGTTTATAATAGAGCAAAGGTACAATGATCACAACCTAGCAAGAGTAAACATGTAGGTATATATATATACATAGAAATCACAGTACAAACAGACTCAAGAGGTAAGCAAGTGAGGTCCAGTAGGCACAAGGCCTAGAAGAGTGCAAAAGCGCTGATGGTCACAAGGCTGAAGCGCCTTGGTGAACACATCAGCAGTGTTGGCCTCAGAGGCCACGTAACGTAGGCGAAGCTGACCACGCTTCTGCAGCTCTCGAGCAAGGAAGTAATGCAGAGCAATATGCTTCGTTCTGTGCTCCAGTCTGTGCTCCTCACACAAGGCAATGGCTGCCTTGTTGTCGCCGTACAGCACTGGAGGAGAACGAGGCTGCTCTCCAAGGTCGGTCAGCAATTAGGTGAGCCAGCGTAGCTCCTGGGCCGCCATGGCTGTGGCGTAGATCTCCGCCTCACAACTGGAGTTGAGAACAGAAGAAGAGCAAGTAGAACGCCAAGAAACAGAACCAGAGCCAAGACTGAAGGAGTAACCCTGAGACGACCGCTGAGTAGCCTGGTCGTCTGCCCAAGAAGCGTCTGAGTGCCCAGTGAGAACAACTGGGACTCGCCCTCCAAGCACTAGCCCCATGCCCGACGTACTGCACAAGTAGCGCAACACCCTCTTAGCTGCATCCATGTGCTCCTTCCGGTGACGGCCGAGAGCGACATAGCGTGCAAGAATGCTGAGAGGGTATGCAAGGTCTGGTCGAGTGCAGGTCATCAGGTACATGAGGCAACCCACAAGCTCTGGATACGGGCCACTCGGCTCTACGGACTCATCCGAAGGCAGAGCTGAGAGCGAGTGACCGGTAGGCAGAGGAGTGGGCTGAGGCGAGGAGTACGTGAAGCGGAAGCGCTGAAGGACCTGCTGCACCATGTGTGACTGGGTCAAGGTGATGGTGTGGCGTGCTCTGTCCCGGGTGATCTGCAAGCCAAGATAGCTTGTCAGTTCACCCAGGTCTGTGCACGTGTGTCTCTTCTGCAGCTCCGACTTCACGTGGGCGAGTGCCACAATGTCAGCAGTAGCAAAGACCAAGTCGTCGACGTACACAAGGACGTAGAATGGCGGCAGTGAGGTGTCGGTGCGTAGAAACAGCGACGGGTCAGCAGTAGAAGGTGCGAACCCAAGAGCCGCAAGCGTAGTCCTCAGTGTGTCGTGCCACTCACGAGGCGCCTGGCGGAGACCGTAGAATGGCCGTCGGAGGCTCCACTGGGTACCAGGAGGGAACGACCCAGTGAAGCCAGGTGGACGGCGCAGCCAGATCTCCTCGTGCAGGCTGCCCTGCAGGAAAGCAGTGCTGAAGTCAAGCGAGTGGAGCTCATAGTCACGCTGAGCGGCGACGTGCAGCAGAACGCGAAGAGTGGTCATCTTCGGGGTCGGGGAGAAGGTCTGGAAGAAGTCAACTCCCTCTCGCTGACTGAAGCCTCGTGCAACGTAACGCACCTTGAAGACAGGCGGAGAGCCCGGCGGCCGCTTCACCCTAAAAATCCACATGCCACTAACGATGTTCGCCCCAGGCGGGGGAACCTCGTCGACGTAGGTGCCTGTGGACTTCCAGGAAGCCATCTTTGTGTCCATGGCTGACTGCCACTGAGAGGAGTAGGGACCGGCCATCGCCTCTACGTAAGAGCGTGGGGTCGGGATGTCTGGTGCATCCGGGTCTCCCTCAGGGGCAACAAGCATGGACACGAGATGGGGCAAAGCGGCAGCAAAGCACTCAAACTCCTCCTGCCTGTCCTCAAGGACGTCAGCTCCAACGCCCGGGTCCTCAGCACCAGCGGCAGCTCCAACGCCCGGGTCCTCAGCACCACCAGCAGCTCCAACGCCCGGGTCCGCAGCACCAGCGGCAGCTCCAACGCCCGGGTCCTCAGCACCAGCAGCAGCTCCAACGCCCGGGTCCGCAGCACCAGCGGCAGCTCCAACGCCCGGGTCCTCAGCACCAGCAGTTGCTCCAACGGTAGCGGGGTCCGCAACACGAGGCACGCCACTCCGAAGAGTGCAGCGCCGCTCGTACCACTCACGGATCCGCTCGCGGGAGGGGAGCTCCCTAACGGGAGAAGAAGCACTAGCACCAGTCCCAGCAGTACGTCCGGCACGAGTGGAACCTCTCTGGAGGCTGCAGTACTCTAAGTACCACGTACGCAGCTGCTCCGAGGAGAGGGCTCCTCCAGGTGTAGGACTCCCAGGCCCAGTACCTCCAGACCCAGAACGCCCAGACTCCGGACTCTGCGGCTCAGCACCACGAGGCTCCACACCCCCAAGCTCAGCACCCCCAGGCTCCACACCCCCAGGCTCCACACCCCCAGGCTCCACACCCCCAGGCTCCACACCCCCAAGCTCCACACCCACAGGCTCCACACCCCCAGGCTCCACACCCCCAGGCTCAGCACCCCCAGCAGGACGAGAGTCGACAGCTACCTCAACAGGCTCAACCGGGTCTACCTGAGACACACCTGAGGGAGCGGCACCCTGAGGGGGGAGGGAGTCTGCAACAGCAGCACCTGGCGCAAGGAAGAGAGGCGGGGGAGGGAGCGGGGCAGTGCGGTAGGGGAAGAGGCGGTAGTAGGGGACGGACTTGTCAAAAGTGACGTCCTGGGAGGGCAAGACTCGGCGCGAGGTGGCGTGGTAAAACTGCCAACCAGACGCGTTCGGGACAAAGCCGAGGAAGACGCAGGGAACAGCACGAGAGGAGAGCTTGTTCGCAGACGTATCGCGGACAAAAGCTCGAGACCCCAGACCCGGAAACGCGACGCATCGCCAACCTTCCCCGTCCACAGCAGCGTGGGCGAGGTCTCCGGCAAGGAGACACGGGGCCAGAGGTTGAGTTGATGCGCAGCTTACCGGACCGCAAACGGCCACAGAAAGTGGGGGGAAGCCGCATGGATCAAGGAGGTACGGGCGACCTCCATGACCAGGCCAATGCGGCGCTCCGCAACCCCATTCTGCTGTGGAGAAGCCGCAAGAGTGAACGACTGCTCAATGCCGTGCTCAGCACAGTAGGCTGCCAAGAGGTCAGAGGAGAACTCACCACCTCTGTCAGAGTGTAGGCGTAGGACAGGAAAGTCCGAGTGAAAACGCTTGCTGAGCTGGAGACGGGCTCTGCGGATCCAAGGGATCAAGACATCAGGGACCTCACCCTTGGTGCGCAAGGGGAAGACCGAGGTGTAGCGCGAGTAGTCGTCAACAACTATCAGGAAGTACCTCTCATGACCCTGACCATGGACGCGGGCTGGGCCCCACACGTCCATGTTGAGCGTCTGCAAGGGAGCAGACGTCGGGGGGAACGAGGAGGAGTGAGGAGCGGCGCGCTGCCGAGGGGAGGGCAGGAAGGACCCTGGGCAGGCCAGAGACAAGGTACCGGGAGTGCATGGCACGAAGCCGCTGCACAGACGGGTGGCCAAGGCAGTGGTGCCAGAGGACAGTCTCGTGTGCCAGAGAGCGACACGAGCAGGGGGCCGATAGCTGACCTGACGCGGACGAAGACGCAGCAACCTGAGGGGACTCAGTAGTCAGTGTGTACAGGTCCGACCCCGGCTGCCGAGTGAAGGTAGCCAAGTGACGGCCCGTACGAGCACACGTGCAGTGTGTCACACGCTCGTAGGCAGGGGTGAACTGGTGAACACCCCCGTCCTGGAGCGCACATCCTGCCACCAAGTTCGTAGAGAACGAGGGGGGGTGGAGACCTGACAGTGTGCCCGACGGGACCGCAGGACAGGGAAGGACACTGGAAGAGGTCGCAATGACCGGACCCCCAGAGGGGTCAGCAAGGGAGACAGCAACTGGCCGAGCAAGCGGCTTAAGGGCAGTGCGGTCACGAAAGATGCTGCGAGAAGCACCTGAGTCCATTGTGAAGGTGTGCAGTGCTGCAGTCGACTCAGTACCAAGGGGGGCAGACACACGAGCACCTAGAGCAGCAGCCTCACCAGCACCTAGGGTAGCCGACACTCGAGTACCTGGAGCGGCAGACGCACTGGCCCTAATGCCCGAGTCGGGCGGCACACTCAAGTACTCAGCACCCTCTCCACTAGTAGACATCACATACATGGCGGATAGAATAGCATCAAAGTCTAGAGCATAGATATCAATCCCCTTCTTCAGGAGATCAAGCCAGCAGGGCAGCTCAGTGGCCTGAGGGAACTGAACACGCCAAGCGTCGTCGAGACGAGAGAAGCAGCGCTGTGTGGCGTGCGGTCGTCCACACTGCTGACCAGTGCGGTCACCAGTGCGAATGACGTACGTGCAGCTAAGACCACCCCCACCCCCGTGCTACAAGTACCACTCACGGACCTCCTGGGGCGAAGGAGTGTGCTGCTGACCCTGGCCACCGCCAGCGCCTCCACGGCCACCACCACCGCTGCCACCTCCTCGACCACCCCAACCCCTGCCGCCGCCTCGTCCACCGCCACCCCAACCGCCGCCTCCACTCCTGCCACCTCCCCTGCCGCTGCCGCCACCACCCCTACCGCTACCACTCGCCCGTCCAGCCGAGCCACCACCCCCTTTGCCTCCACCGCCCCCACCGCCACCTCCCCCGCCGTCACCGCCACCACCCTTGCCCACTTTGCCCTTGCCGCTGCGGCGCCCGCTCGAGGCAGACGCAGCGCCGACCTTCTCAGCACCAAGAAGGTCGACAGCAGCAGCAGAGGCGTCAGAGGGAAGAAGGGGGAAAGGAGAACACCCCTCAAAGAACGGGGTACGGGGGTCGCCACGAGAGGCACCTACAGCGACTATGCTAGTCTCAACTGCAAGTAGCTCCTTCTCGAGGAGGGCAATGGTGAGCTCAGTGGGGCAACGAGCTAGGAAGTGGTCCCTGACAGCACGCAGTGTGTCAGGGAGGCGGGTGACTAGGTGGTAGAGAGTGAGCCAGAGTGGAGGGGGGTGCGTGGCAAGGAACTCAGCAGGCATGGCGGCACGGAAGCGGGCCTCACTAGTACGGAGGTGCGTGATGAGGTCAGCGACTGTGTGAAAGGAGGCCAGGTCGGGAAACAGGTAGGGGAGGGAGAGACGGCCTAGTGCGGCAGAGGCAGGTGAGGAGTAGCGAGCAACGACAGCTGTGTACAGTGCCTGTGCAGTCTTGTGCTGGCCAAAGCGCTCGCGTTCGTCTATCGGCAGGGAGTTGCGAATAGCGAAGCGAGCGTGGGCATCACGAGTCTGCCACTGTGAGCGAGCAGTGTTGTCAGTAGTAGCAGCAGGGGCAGTGACATGGCCTAGGGCGTGATCGTACAGTGAGATGTCATCCTTGGCTGTGAGCTGTAGGTAGAGGTGCAGGTCATCGAGCCAGGTGTCAAACTTCACAGGGCGGCCCTTAGCATCGAACACGAGAACCTGTGGGCTAACCATAGGAACAGTAGAAATAGCAGCAGTAGCAGTAGGAGAAGCAGGTAGGACGAACCAGTTAGGGCAGGGCGGCGCGGCTCGGTTCAGGTCGGGTCGCGCGGTTCGGCTCAGGGCGCGCGGCTCGGCTCGGGGCGCGCGGCTCGGGTCGCGCGGCTTGGGTCACGCGGCTCGGTTCGGTCGCGGGCTGCGGCGGGAACGGGCCGCCCGGGGCCTCTAGGAGCGGTGGGCACGGGTCGGCGAGGTCGGCACGGGGCCGGTTGGGGCCCTAGAGGGGCGAGCGCGGGGCCGATCGGGGCCTAAGTAGGGCTAGCGCGGGGCCGACGGGGCCTGAACGGGGCTAGCACGGGGCCTGAAAGGGGCTAGCGCGCGGCCGACGGGGCCTGAAACGGGGCCGACGGGGCCTGAAACGGGGCCGACGGGGCCTGAACGGGGCTAGCACGGGGCCGATCGGGGCCTTAACGGGGCTAGCACGGGGCCGACGGGGCCTGAACGGGGCTAGCACGGGGCCGACGGGGCCTGAAAGGGGCTAGCGCGGGGCCGACGGGGCCTGAACGGGGCTAGCACGGGGCCAACGGGGCCGGAAAGGGGCTAGCGCGGGGCCGATGGGGCCTGAAACGGGGCCGACGGGGCCTGAACGGGTCTAGCGCGGGGCCAATCGGGGCCTGAATGGGGCTAGCGCGGGGCCGACGGGGCCTGAGAGGGGCTAGCGCGGGGCCGACGGGGCCTGAAACGGGGCCGACGGGGCCTGAACGGGGCTAGCGCAGAGCCTGAACAGGGCCTTAAAGGGGCCGACGGGGCCTGAATGGGGCCGCTAGGGAGAGCGGGCGTGAGGCCGACGGGGCCTGAACGAGGCTAGCGCGGGGCCGTCAAGAGGGGCCTCTAGGGGCGTGACACGCCGAGGCGCCCTAGGGCACAGGTAGGTAGGTAGGTAGGTAGTTACGTAGTGGTGGGCCCTTAGAAAATTTCAGTCCTCGGAAGGACCTGCTCTATACCATGTTGGAATAACTGAATAGGAATGAATGAACTAACAGTGAAATGAGTACAAGTACCTAACCCTAGAATTGTGTACCCCCTATAGGCTAACCCACTGTAGCCTAAACTAACACAACATATATAATGTTTGACAGCTTCAGTCGTCGTCTCCCATCTTCTCTCCCCTCACAATTCCTCCTCCTCCTCACTTGCCCTCTGTGATCGCCTCTAGCTTTACTTATAATTGTGAACTATTGCTATGCCTGCTCATTGTGCTGATTACACCCCATTTTGGCTATGGGGGTGTGTCAGAATGTTATTATTGTCTAGCGTGCAGTGGGGTACTCTATAGCGAGTACAACCCAATTAGGGTTTCTTATATGTATGCCAACTGCTGCTAGTGCAAATCCTCCTTTGCTCATTCTTGTTTCTGACTTCTCATTCTGATAGCGGTTGGTGCCTGTTTTTACGTGATAGACTCCTCTGGCCTCTGCTAGTAGCTTTGAATTTTTGGTCGTGAAAAATGGGTCGGTACTCTATCCGTGGGTGAATAGGCCTGTTAACAATGGGTTGGTTTGGGCGAGTAGGATAGCATGGAGTTGGGCGGTGGGGCGTGTCAGTGCGTCGGCGATGTTGGATGCGCCTTTTCTGTACGTGACCGTGTAGTGGAAGTTGGACTCCAGATAGTCCAACAAACGGATCTGTCGTGGGTTGAGGTTCCGTTGGGCGCGAAGGTACTGTAGGGATCGGTGGTTTGTCCGTACTGTCACGTCTGCTCCCGTAAGGTAATATCGCCACACCTTGAACGCGTGCACGATCGCCAGCATTTCGCGGTCGTGTATCGGATAGTTGCGTTCGGGCGGGTGAAGCTTGCGGGACTCATACGCGATTGGCTGAAGGCCGTTCCCGAAGGCCTGCAATAGTACGGCTCCCAAAGCGATGTCGCTAGCGTCGGTGACGAGCTCGAACGGACAGTGCGGATCTGCGATGTTAAGTACGGGCGGTGAGCACAAAATAATTTTGAGGGCCGAGAAGGCAGCTTGCTCTTTCTCCCCCCACGTGTACTCAACCCCCTTCATCAGCAGGTCGGTCAACGGGGCAGTCAGCTTCGCCATGTCGGGGACGAACCGGCGCACGTAGTTGACGAACCCCAAAAAACTCTGCAGCTCGAACAAGTTGGTCGGCGCGTGCCATGCTTGAATCGTCGCATTTTTTTTCGGGTCTATTTCCACTCCTGCAACTGAAAAAACTCACACTTAGATGCTTTTGTCAGTAGGCGGTTCTCACTCAGTATCTTAAAAACTGCTTCGATGTCCTGTAAGTGCAGTGCTCTGTCATGGCTGTAAATCAGTATGTCGTCAAGGTACACAATGACGCACTTATATAAAAATAGGCGGAAAGCTTCGTTCATGGTTATTTGAAAGGTGGCGGGGTCGTTGGTCAGTCTGAAGGGCATGACGGTCTATTCGAAGGATCCGTAACGTGTTCGGAAGGTTGTCTTAGGGCAGTCGGGTGGGTTGACGCGAATCTGGTGGCAACCTCCCCGAAGGTCAATTTTCGAAAAAAAACCCGGGCTGTGCGCGGTTGGTCGATCAGTTCGTCGGCTCGCGGGATGGGGTAACGGGATTTGATGGTAACCCTGTCTAGTGCCCTATAAAGTATGCACATGCGAAACTCCCAGTCTTTTTTCGGTGTGAACAGTATCGGTGCTGCGAAGGGCGACGAACTAGGGCGAATGAACCCCTTCTCGAGCAGGTAATCCAGTTGCTTCCTCAGTTCGTCCAGTTTGGGTTGGGTCAGCCAGAACTGTCGCTTTACTGTCGGCTGTGCCCCCGGTTCTAGTTCTATCCTATGGTCGTGCCGTCGCTGAGGTGGCAGTCCCGTCGGTAGGTCGTCCGGGAAGATGTCAGTCGACTGCTTCAACAGTGCTGCAAGATCATCCAGTACGTCGGCTAGCAGTTTCTGTAAATCCCCCCTTTTGTCTGCTGCCTTGGCTTCCCGAATGTCAACCGCATACACGTCATCTCCTGCCGCTACGGCGCGTTTCATCATGATCGCGTTGACACGCACCGACGAAGACTCAGGCGAGCCCCAGCGAGGTAAGGCGATGTTGTTACCGTTCACTCGCACAGCGCAGTCCCCCGTTGTCCAGTCGATTCGCGGGTTGTGTCGTCGCAACCAATCACGCCCGAGTAAAATATCGGTTCCGTTGAGGGTCGTTGCGAGCATTTCCTGGCTAAACGGGAAGTTACCCCCGCATCGAATCCGAACTCGGTCCACACTTTCCCGCATCGCCAGTGGCGTGCCATCGACCAGTCTTGCGTCGATCTCAGGTAAGCATCTGTCCAGTCGCAGTTTTCGTGCTGTGGCAGTGTTGATTTGTGGCTGGCCCCTCCGTCTACGAAGATTTTAAGTAAGTCCGTCCCGATTTTCCCACTAAGTAGTATAGGGCTGTCTACCGTGGTACCCTCCTCATTCGGCCGGGTGTGGTCGATTGCGTGAACCAGCACAATCACCCGGTGAGGGTCGGCTGGGTCGGGCGAGCGGCGTGACCTGTCAGTAGAGGGCCCGTCTGCTACTGACTCCCAGCGTTTCCCTGCTGCTTCGTCTATTTCTGCTGCTCAGCTTCCCCCTTTCCCTTTGCGTTTTCCGAGCATTCGCTCTTGCGGTGTCCCGGCCGATTGCACGCTAAGCAGCGCCCTTTGAACGGTGCGGTAGCGCCATTTGCGGCGACGGTGCGTATCGTAGCGCCCTCGTTCGTCCCACGAGGCCGATCTCCCCAATTGCTGCTTCCGTAGGACCCCGGTCTCGGTCGGCGGAAGAAATCGAGTTTCTCCACCATGGCGAGAATCTCCCGAAAATCGGTGACGCCGCGAAGCTGGATTTCCTGAGCGATGTCCTGCTTCAAGCCGCCGATGTAGCGGTCGATGTGCTCGCTCGCATGCATGTATCCCACCTGCTCGCATAGCGCCAGAAACCCGCTCATGTAGTCTTGGACGGAACCGAGTTGGCGCCAAGTGCGGAGCCTCTGTCGCGCCGCGATCGAAGCCGCAATTGGCTCTAAATGAGCGCGCACACCTGCGCAGCACGCGTCCCATGTGCGATACTGGGGCACCTCCACGAAATACCACGGCGCGTAGGGTCCGGTTTGTCCTTTCCGTGTCGGTAGAGTCGCGTAGTCCACCGGCTTCGTGACGATGACACGCCACCAGTCCATGGCAGGACCTCGCAGCAACGACACGACGTAGCGAATCTTCGCCGTATCCTCCGAGACGTAAAGAAGACGTTCAACGTGAAAAGCCACGCCTGAACGGTAGGACCACCTCGCCGACTTGGGTCAAAGCATGGCGGACACTGCGGCTTCTGCTGCATCGGCGACGGTAGGGTTGATTCGTCGGCCAACACCGAAATAGTGACTCGAGGCTGAAACCTGGCCGCATTCGTCGCGTCGGGGTGTGTCGTTCCGTGGTGATCATCTCCGTCATGGCGCACATTGCCATCACTTGCAGCGCTCGCAGGTTGCCCCACACTTCCGTGTTGCGATGCTTGTGGTACGAGCTGAATCGGAGTGCCAGGTGCTTGGGATTGTGCTCGTGCGAGGTCATTTTGTAGGGACGTACGTTCTGCCATCAGCGCCGCGATTTCTTCAGACTTTTCGCAGATTTGCCACAGTAGTTTGTTCAAGTGCTCCTGCGTGAGAGTCGCGACATCGATATGCTCAGCCATTACGAGGGACGTCGGTTCGGCTTAGTCTAGGCGCAGTCGTGGCTGCACGCGTTTACGTGATAACGCGATGACAGCGGCTCTTAAGGGCTAAGGTGCGTGAGTCCCTTCGAGTGAAAAATCAAAAGTTGATTTCCAGGGGTGCGGAGGTGCACAGTCCGAAAAGAAAGAGGCTCTCGATACCAAGTGTTACGGGTGCAATTAATCGAAGTAACGAGAATTGCGCTAAGGTGTCAAACGGGTACAACATGTGAGCGAAGGCATGAGCGAACTTTTATACGCGAAACATGCAAATGGTAACGCGGTGTGTGCGAGCTAGCTAGTGCTATGCTGGAAGCGAGGTTCGGGCTAGTCCCGAAGCGTAGGCCGATACGGCCAGGCCAGCAGTGCGAGGTTTGGTGAAACAGTGCGAGCGAAGTCGGCGAAGCCCCGTTAGCAGTAACGGGCGAACAACGGCTGCTGCTGTACGCGATGTTGCAGGGCGCGCTAAGGAATACCGAGAATATTCCTTACACAGGGCAAGACATTTATATGATATATGGCGTCGTTTTCATGTTTCATTGAGAATATCATAAGATTTCAGTACTCTCTTTCGTAACGCACAGTCACTTTTATTTTCTGGAAGCAGATGTATACAGCAAATATTAATAATGAGCGTTGTTCTGTTATCCACCGACTTTACAGCGTCACGGGAATCCTCAAGGTTCCTCCTTCCTGAGACGGTTGTTTCTGCTTCCGATGTTGTTTTCTTATGCACGTTTCAGTTACTGTTTGCGCTTTTTCATTCTGTAGTGGGCCTACGTTGTCTCTTTCTGTCGATAGGTCGCTTGCGAAATTGTCTAACCTCGCAGCGCTGGTGTCACACACTTTCACTTCACACCTCTGTCATGCGAAGCAATCTGCTCTTGCTGCTGAAAATCGAGTAAGCACTCACCATACTTGCGGAAACTTTGACTCGTGTGGCCTCAGCTGCGAAGTGCCACCGAAATCTAGTGGTTACAGTGCAGCATCAAGCATCAAATTCGCCAAATCGTATTTTTCTCCCACGCGGAACCACACGCATCCAACCAAACGACAAAAGTTGAAGGGGAATGGGAAATCTTGCACCATTTCTTTTCTGTCGTGGATCTATTGATGGCTTCCTCTCTGCTGCATGCGTAGTCAACAAGCTTTGCGCAAGCATCCCCGCCCCGTCCCGTTGCGCAACAGAGGGAAGGGGGAACTTGCCACCAGGGTTTAAGGGGAACGAGTAATCCCTCAGTGAGTCGAGTGGGCCTAGCAATCAGGGGCTAGGGGCAACAACGCTGTGGGCATCGTGTTCTGTAGGAGGGGATGTGGTTCGAGTCATGCATCTCCCTCCATTCAAGTCACAGTTTCAGTTTGTCCAGTCAACTGCGGTGTTCTGTCTACTCATGACTATCTTCATGCAGCGTTGGTGACTCTCATGGCGACGGAGTAACGAAAAATGGAGGGGAAATCGGGAGGGAGGGGGAGATGAAACTGTACGCGCTGAGGAGCAGGGTGGGAGGAGAGGAGGAGCCCCACGAGCCAATCGAAACAGATTCGGTACAGCGATGTACAGTGTACTGGTTCGCCTTGTCGCGTCACGAACCCAAGATACAGTGACGTACAGACGAGGAGACGACTAGGGAGCGGAGGATGCGGGTGGGGTAGGGGGGGGAGGAGGACGGGACGGGACGAAAGTAACGATGGTAGCCACGTCGCATACAGCTGTCACCTGGCCTACAACGTATGTTACCAGCGTACATATGTAGCGCTTCTAATGCTCAGAAACGTCGTTTAGTCCAACCAGGCGTGAGGCGTAGCGGCCTGAATCGAGTCAGCCGCGACGAGACGGGTGCACGCTCGCACGGTGTACCACGGTTTACCACGGTGTAATGAAGACGAGACTGGAAAACGACTGTTACAATCGACCTTCCTCAACTCGCCTCATTCGAGTGCTGTGCGCGTCATCATTCCGTTAGTTTCACTCCACATGAATCGGAGCCCTCGCGTCTTGTAGTGAGGGTGCGGTATTATCAGAGCTGCTAGCCTCGTCCCCGTATTTTAGGCCGGACTTGGAAGCAATGTTCATCCCCGACGATTGTTTTCGTGCCCGCTGAAAAATATAGAGTGTTGCATCGCCTGTACAGACAAGCTCCAGGACGAAAACCGCACTGCTTCTACTAATAGTGGACCGATTGCTTCGACCTGTTTCACTCTGAAGTGCGTCAGCTGAAGTTGAAGGTTCAAGGCAAACTTTCCTACGAAACCTGTCGCTAGTTGTTACGCAACAGATGGCTCGCAGCGGTTTGCGGAAACTGGCTGTCTCCACGCCCCTAAATCCGATCTACAGTGTTGGCGAAGGACGAACTGTCGTCATCGGACTGGACGGCTGTCGCGAATGTCGCAACGCCTTCGCACAGTGGCTGCGCGACGGCCAGCAACCGGACGACAGAATCGTCGCAGCGATCGCCGGCGGCGCCAATCGCCACACCCGCTCGTCGTCATTGACGTCGATTGGCGACGTTACGTCTTCGTCGCAGAATTGCACAAACAAGGGCCGCGCTGGCGACGTGGGCGACGTGCTGCGACAAGCGACGAAGGCACCAAGCGGGAAGGCGACAGCCGTCGTAAAAAACACCGTCATCGTCCCAGGAATACCGCTCGACGATCATTTCAGCGACTGGGATAAAAAATCGCGATCGGCGCTTCTGAAACTCGCCACCATTGGATCGCAAGAGATGGCTCGCTTCGAGGCCGTTCGCCTGCCGTCCGCCGGCCAAGGTCTCTCCTTCGCGCGTTCCCTCGTCGACTGCTGTCACTCCGTCGAGGCTGACCTCCTCCTTATCCCCGCGCACGACTGCTCCGCGCTCCTCCCCTTCCTCCCCTCGCTCCCCCTTTCTTCCGCGTCCCCCATCTCCGCATTCCCCCCTTCCTCCGTTTCCTCCGCCTCCGCCGCCACCGCGAAAGCCTTCGCCTCCGCCGATTCGCGGATGCGACGCGTTGCTTCGTTTTGCTCCGAAAACGCTCCCTGTCCGGTCACCTTGATTGGCCGCGTGAGCAGCTTCCAGGCGAGCGCAAGCGGGAGGGAAAGCTGCGGTGGTTCGGCGAGGGACTGTCCTGCGGGGAAAGACAATGATGTTTTGACAACAGGTGCAAATGAAAACTTCAACGATGTGCAGGAATGCAGCAGCAGTAATGGGGACAGCAGTAACGAGGATGGAGATGGAGATAGGGAATTTTACAGCAGCAGCAGCAGTGGCAGCAACTGTACCACCAGCATTACTGTAGACAGCATCTACCCCCGAGCACCTTCACTTCAGTCACTATCACAAGTCAAACCAATAATGCAGGTCCCATGCCAGCTTGATAACCAAGGCAAGCGCAGTGTATTAGACAGAGGATTCTTCCTTATCCGTGCAGGTTTGAAAAGCCGAACGATCAAGCAGACTCAAGTTCGGCAGATGGTTCGGCGGTGGAGTGGAGGGGAGGAAACCAAAAGAGAGGCAACCTTCCGCACCAGCCGTGGATTGATTTTCTCAGTGTCACGAGGTATGGGTGGAGTGGCTTCAGTTGGCTGATATGTCAGTACTTGTTAGCTGATAACACAGAGGTCGTTTATGAAAGTTGGCTGTAATTATTATTTGATTAATTCTTTAGCAATTTTCATACGGTAATTAATATGACCAGCGCCAAGAAGCTTGGCTGATGGGGGCTATGAAATTTGAGAAATTTGTGTTCGCATGAAGTAGTCATTCATTTCTCTCTGTAAGGAATTTTCTCAGGCATTCCTTACGGAGCCGACTACATCGCGTACAGCAACAGCCGACTGTTCGCCCGTTACTGCTAACGGAACTTCGCCGACTTCGCGCGCACTGTTTTGCCAAACCTCGCACTGCTGGCATGGCCGTATCGGCCTACGCTTCGGGACTAGCCCGAGCCTCGCTCCAGCGTAGCACTAGCAAGTTCGCACGCACCGCGTTACCGTTTTGCATGTTTCGCGTATAAATGTTCGCTCATGCCTTCGCTCACATTTTGTACTCGTTTGACACCTTAGTGCAATTCTCGCTACCTCGATTCATTGCACCCGTAACACTTGGTTATCAGAGCCCCTTTCTTTCGGACCGCGCATCTCCGCACACCAGGAAATCAACTTTTGATTTTTCACTCGAAGGGACTCACGCACCTTAGCCCCTAGGAGCCGCTGTCCTCGCGTTCTCTCGTAAACGCGTGCAGCCACGACTGCGCCTAGACTAAGACGAGCCGACGCCCTTCGTCATGGCCGAAAACATCGACGTCGCCACTCTCACGCAGGAGCGTTTGAACGATCTGCTGCGACAACTGCACGAAAGCTCCGAGGAAATCGCGGCATTGACGGCAGAACGCTCATCACTGCAAAATGACCTCATGAGAGCACAATCCCAAGCACCTGGCACTCCGATTCAACCTGCACCCTCAACATCACAACACGGGAGTGTGGGGCAACCCGCGAGCGCGGCCAGCGATGGCGTCGTCCGCCCCGACGGAGACGACGACCACGGCACGACACACCCCAGAGCGACGCCTGCGGCCCCAAGTCAGCCTCGCGTCACGATTTCGGCACCAACCCACGATTCGGGACTGCCGTCACCGATGCCGCTGAAACCGCAGCGCCCGCCATGCTTTGACCCGAGTCAACGGGGTGGTCCTACCGTTCAGGCGTGGTTATTCACAATGAATGTTTTCTTCGACGCCAACTACGTCTCGGAGGACTCGGCGAAGATTCGATACGCCGTGTCGTTGCTGCGAGGACCCGCCATGGACTGGTGGCGCGTCATCGTCACGAAGCCGACCGACTACGCGACACTACCGACACGGGAAGGACAAACCGGACCCTGGGCGCCGTCGTATTTCGTGGAGGTGCCCCAGTATCGCACGTGGGACGCGTGGTGCGCAGGTCTGCGCGCTCGATTTGAGCCAATCGCGGCCTCGATCTCGGCGCGACAGAAGCTCCGCACTTGGCGCCAACTCGGTTCCGTCCAGGATTACACGAGCGGATTTCTGGCGCTATGCGAGCAGGTGGGCTACATGCATGAGAGCGAACGCATCGACCGCTACATCGGCGGCCTGAAGCAGGACATCGCTCAGGAAATCCAGCTTCGCGGCGTCACTGAGTTTCAGGAAATTCTCGCTATGGCGGAGAAGCTCGACTTCTTTCGCCGACCGAGACCGGGGTCCTACGGAAACAACACCTGGGGACATCGGCCTCGTGGGACGAACGAGAGCGCCACGATACGCGCCGTCGCCGCAAATGCCGCTGCCGCACCGTTCAAAGGGCGCTGCTTTGCGTGCAATCGGCCGGGACATCGCAAGAGCGAATGCCCGGAAAACGCTAAGGGAAAGGGGGAAGCTGAGCAGCAGACACAGACCAAGCAGCAGGGAAACGCTGGAAGTCAGTAGCAGACGGGCCCTCTACTGACAGGTCACGCCGCTCGCCCGACCCAACCGACCCTCACCGAGTGATTGTGCCGGTTCACGCAATCGACCACACCCGGCCGAATAAGGAGGGTACCACGGTAGATAGCCCTATACTGCTCAGTGGGAAAATTGGGACGGACTTAGTTAAAATCTTCGTAGACGGGGGAGCCAGCCACAGCCTCATTAACACTGCTACAGCACGAAAACTGCGACTGCCACTGGACCGATGCTTACCTGAGATCGACGCACGACTGGTAGACGGCACGCCGCTGGCAATACGGGAACGCGTAGACCGAGTTCGGATTCGATGCGGGGGTAACTTCACGTTTAGTCAGGGAATGCTCGCAACGACCCTCGACGGAACCGACATTTTACTCGGGCGTGATTGGCTGCGACGACACAACCCGCGAATTGACTGGACGACGGGTGACTGCACCGTGCGAGTGAACGGTAACAGCATCGCCTTACCTCGCTGGGGCTCGCCTGAGTCTTCGTCGGTGCGTGTCAACGCGATCACGATGAAACGCGCTGTTGCGGCCGGAGCCGACGTGTACGCGGTTGACATTCGGGAAGCCGAGGCAGCAGACAAGGGAGGCGATTTACAGAAACTGCTGACCGACGTACCGAGTGACCTGGCGGCACTGTTACAACAGTACAGTGACATTTTCCCGGATGACCTGCCGACGGGACTGCCACCTCAGCGACCGCACGATCACAGGATAGAACTGGAACCGGGGGGCACAGCCAACAGTACAGCGACAGTTCCGACTGACCCAACCCGAATTAGACGAACTAAGGAAGCAGCTCGATTACCTGCTAGAAAAGGAATTCATTCGCCCTAGTTCGTCGCCTTTCGCCGCACCAATACTGTTCACACCGAAAAAGGACGGGGGTTTTCGCATGTGCATCGACTACAGGGCACTGAACAGGGTTACCATCAAATCCCGTTACCCCATCCCACGAGCCGACGAACTGATCGACCAACTGCGCACAGCCCGGGTTTTCTCGAAAATCGACCTCCGAGGAGGATACCACCAAATCCGCGTCAACCCACCCGACTGCCCTAAAACCGCATTCCGAACACGCTACGGATCCTTCGAATACACCGTCATGCCATTCGGACTGACCAACGCCCCCGCCACTTTCCAAATGACCATGAACGAAGCATTCCGCCCGCTTTTAGATAAGTGCGTCATCGTTTATCTGGACGACATACTGATTTACAGCCCTGACAGAGCACAGCACTTACAAGACATCGAAGCAGTTTTTAAAATCCTGAGTGAGAACCGCCTACTGACCAAAGCATCTAAGTGTGAGTTTTTACAGGACCGCCTGGAGTTTTTGGGACATGTTATTTCAGCTGCAGGAGTGGAAATAGACCCGAAGAAAATTGCGACGATTCAGGCTTGGCACGCGCCGACCAACTTGACCGAGTTGCAGAGTTTCCTGGGGTTCGTCAACTACGTGCGCCGGTTCGTCCCCGACATGGCGAAACTGACTGCCCCGTTGACTGACCTGCTGAGGAAGGGGGTTGAGTACACGTGGGGGGAGAAAGAGCAAGCTGCCTTCTCGGCCCTCAAAAATATTTTGTGCTCCCCGCCCGTCCTTCACATTGCAGATCCCCACCGTCCGTTCGAGCTCGTCACCGACGCAAGTGACATCGCTGTGGGAGCAGTACTGTTGCAGGATTTCGGGAATGGCCTCCAGCCAATCGCGTACGAGTCCCGCAAGTTACACCCGCCCGAACGTAACTACCCGATACACGACCGCGAGATGCTAGCGATCGTGCACGCGTTCAAAGTTTGGCGATGTTACCTGACTGGTGCCGACGTGACAGTACGGACAGACCACCGCTCGCTACAGTACCTTCGCGCCCAACCGAATCTCAACCCACGACAGATTCGCTGGTTGGACTATCTCGAGTCCAATTTTCACTACACCGTCACGTACAAAAAAGGAGCATCCAACATCGCCGACGCTCTCACCCGCCCCACCGCCCAACTCCACGCCATCCTACTCGCCCAGACCAACCCGCTTTTAACTGGCCTATTCACCCACGGATACCGCACCGACCCATTTTTCACGACCGGAAATTCACAGCAACTGGCAGAAGCAAAAGGAGTTTATTACGTAAAAACAGGCACCAACCGCATTTGGGTACCCGCGTACTCACTACTGAGGGAGCTGCTGCTGCAGGAGGCACACGACGGGATTACCTCCGGACATTTCGGGGTAGAAAAAACACGACAGCAACTGCAGCGGTACTATTACTGGCCGGAGCTGTTGACCGACGTACAGCAGCACGTGGGCTCGTGCCCGACGTGTCAGGTGATGAAGAGTTCAAGGAAGCGGAAGGCGGGTCAATTGCAGCCGATCCCACCGCCCGAACGCGCCTGGCAGCAAGTAACCATGGACTTCGTCACAGGGTTACCTTCGAACCCTGGGGGTAACGACGCGGTGATGGTCGTCGTGGATAGGTTGACGAAGATGGCACACTTCGCTGCGTGCAAAAAGTCGATCTCAGCCGAAGAGACCGCTCGCCTGTTCATCGCAGCCGTTGTTCGCCTGCACGGGATACCAGCAGCAATTATCAGCGACAGGGACACGAAGTTTACCAGCAACTTCTGGAAGAACCTCTGGGAGCAGTTCGGGACCAGGCTACAGTTCAGTTCGTCGTACCACCCCGAGACCGACGGCCAAACGGAGCGGACGAATCAGACGATGGAGCAGTTGATTCGTGCCACGTGCGACGACCCCACGACCTGGGAGCAGCAGCTGCCGCTGATCGAGTTCGCGTACAACAACGCCACATCAGCCACGACGCAGCAGTCCCCGTTCTACCTGAACTATGGGCAGAACCCCACAGTGCCCATGACGCCGAGTCCGGACAACCCCACGCCACGCGCACAACAATTCGCCGAAATCCTGCAAGCTGCCCGCGCCAGAGCCGCCGAAGCAATAAAAAAGGCCAACGTCATCGCTAAGCGCAACGCTGATCGCCACCGCCGCCCCGTCACGTATCAATCTGGAGATTACGTGCTACTCGACACGCAAAATCTGCGACTGCCCGACGTACCAAAATTACGACCGCGCTACTGTGGACCATTCCAAATCAGTCACATGATCACACCCGTCACCGCGCACCTACTGTTGCCAATTGACTGGTACATCAGCCCTTCGTTCCACGTCAGCCTACTTCGCCCATACATCCCGACCACGAGTCAACTGCCGCGTCACCGGCCACAATCAATGACTCGCCCTGCATCAGAGCCGATCATCGAGCCCGAGAAATTTTTGAGCCATCGGATCCGCCACCCCACGGGAATCAGGAGGATTGAATTCCTCGTTCGCTGGAAAGACCGCACGCCAACTGAAGATAGCTGGGTGCCCCTGAGCAACATCGAAAATCACCCTGCCCTGCAAGTGTACTTGAGAAGCCGGGGATTCCGGGATATACACGCACTCGCGTAGCGGAGGGGGCTTCTTAAGGGGGGGGGGTAGTGTAAGGAATTTTCTCAGGCATTCCTTACGGAGCCGACTACATCGCGTACAGCAACAGCCGACTGTTCGCCCGTTACTGCTAACGGAACTTCGCCGACTTCGCGCGCACTGTTTTGCCAAACCTCGCACTGCTGGCATGGCCGTATCGGCCTACGCTTCGGGACTAGCCCGAGCCTCGCTCCAGCGTAGCACTAGCAAGTTCGCACGCACCGCGTTACCGTTTTGCATGTTTCGCGTATAAATGTTCGCTCATGCCTTCGCTCACATTTTGTACTCGTTTGACACCTTAGTGCAATTCTCGCTACCTCGATTCATTGCACCCGTAACACTCTCGCATTTGCGGTGGCGCGCCGCGTTCTCATAACTCGAACGCATGGAAAGGCAGCAGCGGGGCTTCACTCCTCGCTCCGTGACACGTGTATACCATGAAGAGGAGCCGCTTTATCGCGAGCCCCTTGCTTGAATCTCCCTCATCGAATTGCTCGTTCTGCCACCAATTCTCTGCTCCAGCATTCCTCATGGCAATCGCTTTTTTTCCAGCAATTCAACCTTTCTTTTTCCTCGTAAGTTGGTTCTTCGTGGCAGTCGTATCTGTTTGTGGCACTTGGGGCTAGCACATTCTCGTCGCCTGTCGTTCTTGCGATGGCGTTCCTTCGTTTCCTCGTGGTTTTCCTGCTGGCGCTGCTCATCGCTCACGCCACACACGCCTTCTCAGTCTTCGGAGTGTCTTCCAAAGCCACCGACCCTGTAGGAGGTGTTCCGGTGGACGAGCCTCCCCTCTCGCAGTCCGCCAATCCGGATGAGCCAGAGCCGCGAACCGTGGCTGCAGGCGTATCGCACCTCGTTGGAACGACTGAGGGGAGTGAAGAGGAGAACGAGGGGAGTTGGACGGATTGGGTCTCTGGCGTGACTGGCATGGGCAAGAGGTAGTTATTTTTTCCGGGTAACATTCGTCCTCTACTCATGTTATGTTTCTTCGTTATATTTACGTTTACTTTTTTCATGTAGTTCTCCAACATGTCACCTGTTTTATGCAGATCGCCGTCCGAAGCCCAGGCAGAGGAGAAGTGGTCAGAGGCTGCAGACGCGGGAGGCGAATCGGCATCCAAGGCCGGCCAGTCCGCCGCCAAGAGCGGCGACGCGGCTGAGAAGCACGCAGAAGCCGGAGCAAACGCCGCATCTGACGCCGTTACAAGCGCGTGGGAGAAACTCAAGCAGGCAGCGACCGGGGCAGCTTCCGCTGGCCGCGAGGGTGCGGAGCAGGTGGGAGAGGCAGGCGCGGAAGCACAGCGACGTGCGGGGGAGGCTGGCGCGCGGCTGGGGGAGCGTGCAGGAGAGACGGGTGCGCAAGCGCAGCAACGCGCGGAAGAATACGCGGACGCTATGGCAGAAGGCGCGGGGGCGACGCTCGAGGGGACCAAAGCGGGCGGGCAGCGCGCGGCGGAAGAGGCGGGGAAGGCGGGCTGGGGCGTGTACGACCGCATGCGGTCCGTGGCAGACCAGCTTCAGCACGCCGCGGGGCAGGGCATGGGCGTGGGATGGGACATCGTTGGGCAAACGCGCGACACTGCCGCTTCCGCCGGCGCAGAGGCGGGGGAACGCGCCAAGGCCGGCGCAACAGCCGCGGAGGAAACTGCTGAAGGCCTCACGCAACGAGCGGGCGAACGCACCGCTGATGTGGCGTCGACCGCGGAGGCGGGACGGGAAGTCGCGGAGGAGGGCGCGGAACGCGCGACTGGCGCAGTCGGATCGGCGGTCGGCAGGGTGGTTGACGGCGTGCGCGACACCGTGTCGCGGATCGGCGAGGCCGCGAACCAAGCGGGGCAAGCGGGGGAGTTCGCGGCGGGGACGGTTAAGCAGGCGGGAGCTGGCGCCCATAGCGCGGGGAAAGGCGCGTACGATACCGCGGCTGGCGCAGCAGGCCGCGTGGGGGAGGGCGTATCTGGCGCGGGCCAATTCGCCGCTGATCAGGCCAAGGCGGCGGGGTCGAAGGCGTATGATGCTGCTTCTGGCGCTGCGGCAGCAATTCCGGGCCCCGCGGATTTTCAGCGCGCGGGGAAGGTGATGATGGAATGGTGGTTGCGGCTTGTGGCGAAGCGGAAGGACGAGGCGGAAGAAGCTGCGCGGAAGGCGCAGGGAGCGGCGGAGAAGGGCTCGGGGAAGAACGCGGATTGGCTGAAGCAGCTGGCGGAAGCCGCCAGCTCGCGTTACGAGGCGGCGAAGGAGGCGCTCAGCTTCGCGACGGGGGAGGTGGGGGAGCTGCGGAGGCCTGGCGGAGCGGACGAGGGGGAAGATGTGCTGCGCGATATGTACAACCGGGCGGAAGCGTCCATGCATGAGCTGTGGAACGCGGCTAACGACGCAACTGAAAGTGCGAAATCGAGGAGCGGCGATCAGGCCGAAGGTGTGAAGAAGGAAGCGTGGAGGAGGTATGAAGAGGCGAAGAAAGGGTTTGAGCAGATTCAGACGCAGTTTGGGGACTTGTTCGAAAAAATGGGGATGAAGGGAGAGAAGGGTGAGGGGAAGGCGGAGAAGATTCGGCAGCGCGTGGCACATCCCTCTCCTGGCGACGCGCTTCGTGTGGAACTGTGATTGTATGGAGGGGAGAGGTGAGGAGGAGCTGGGAATGTGGAAGTGGGGCAGAAGTAGGGGGTAGTAGCCGCATTCTGTACACTCTGTACAGCGTACTGTACATTCTTGTACTAATGGCTGTGCTTTTTCATTTTCCATCAAACACTGTTCATTTGCCCCAAGAATGCTAACAGTTGGATGCACTTTCCATCCCCTTAGACTACGGATCCGTGTACACAAAAAAGAAGCATTTGTCTACACAGGTATAAACGTTTGGCAACCGAGAAAGTCACCATGTTAGCCCTTAGCATTCCCTATATCTATATCCTAATATCCACATTAAGCCCAACTGTCTGTTTGGGAACATAAAAGTATCTCTCTATAAGCTTCCCATTCACTGTGATGCGGGCACGATACTTGCCGTGAAACCCTCTGAATTTGATCGGGCTTCCAAATGTAACCTGTCGCATGAGGTGAGTGCTCCACTCCTTCCGCAATCTCACATACCTAGGGAGGGATGATGGCAGCATAGAGGGGGTGGAGAAGGTGTTCGAGGGGGACGGGGTCACGGGGGTTTATGCTTGACTGCAAATGAAAACAGAAGTCATGAGAATCACTCGGGGAGAATTATCGGTGTTATCAGTGCACATGAATGAAATCTGGCAATGTGGAGGGAACCATGACATGGAGAACCATGACAGACTAAATCTGTATTTCCCTCGATCGATCTTCGCCTCTGCCCCACCGGATTATCCACGATCTTGGCACCAGCCAAGCACGCGTCACACACATAGCACATGCCCGGGCGCGTTCGTGTCCTTACTGTGCACCCATGTGCACCCCATGTGCACCCCGTGTGAACAACATGTGGCACGTACCTGTTCTTATCAACAACACCAAACCCACCCTCTAACCTCCTCCCTGTGTTCACCTCTGTCTAGCCAGACTGTCGACAGACTTTGTGTCCCCCCAGCAGGCATCGCACGCACACGAACATATAGGCACATGTGTTTTGAGGTGCCTCAAAAGTCCCAAAGGTAGGCACACTTAGGGCATATGACAAGACATGGCATGACTGACCAGACCATCCCTCTAGACCCGTGCGCTCAACCCTGCAGGGTGTTTTTGAGAATTCTCAAAAACCTCCCTCTAGCACCTTCTTGTCTGTGCACTCAACCCTGCCCCGCTAAGTAGTCGACAAACGGTGCCGAGCATGCCTCCGCAGAGCACACTTTCATCCTCACCCCCTCCCCCACCCAACGTCTGAGTCGACTCAAAAGTCACCTGCTTACCCCTGTATCCCTCCACGCACCCATGCCTTCTGAGTCGACTCAAAAGACAAACGGCATCCGCCAAGCATGTTTCAGCAGAGCACCTTTTCATCCTCAGGCCTCTCCAACCTACACCTCACCTCTGCCCTGCCAGTTTGTCCAGGAATCACACGCACTGCAAACTGGCATCCACCAAGCATGCATCACACGCACTGCACATGGCGGGACACATGTCCTTATAGTACGTGCACGTCAACCAACCAGCCAACCAGCACCCTCCACCCCACCCCCCCCCCCCTCCCCCCTATACCCACCCCACTCGCTCCACCTCTCCACACCATTGCACCTGCACCTCACCTCTGCCCTGCCAGGTTGTCGACAAACTTGGCATCCGCCAGGTGATTGACGAAGTGTTTTGAGACGTCTCAAAACACTTCTTCAATTTCGTCTGCCAGGCGTGCGTCGCACGGGCTGCACATGCCCGGATGCACGTTGATCTCCCAGCTGACCAAGCACCCTTCCCCCCCTTCCCCCCTCTCCACACCTTTGCACCTGCAGCAGCTCACCCATGCCCTGCCAGATTGTCGACAAACTTCCCATTCGCCAAGCACGCGTCACACGGACTGCACATGCCCGGATCCATGCCTTTATAGTACGTGCACGTCGACCACCGACCAGCCGACCAGAGCACGCACAGTGGAACTACCACCACCCCCCACCCCCTCACTCCCAATCTCCCTTACACCCACATCTCACCTCTGCCCTGCCAGGTTATCAACGAATCTGGCATCCGCCAGGCATGCATCACACGGGCTGCACATGCCCGGGTCCATGTCCTTGTAGTACATGCACATGCCCGGGTCCATGTCCTTGTAGTACATGCACATGCCCGGGTCCATGTCCTTGTAGTACATACACATTGACCGACCCTTCACTGCACCCTTACATCGACAGCTCACCTCTGCCCCGCTAAGTTGTCGACAAACTTGTCATTTGCCAAGCACGCATCACACGCGCTGCACATGCCCGGGTCCATGTCCTTGTAGTACATGCACGTCGATCTCCCCGCCGACCACAGCACAATGCCGGCCACCGAGGGATGTGCAAAGGCCTCTCGCATCACCGCTTCCAGATAATCCGCCCTTTGCCTCCCCGATTGCACTTCGTTGAAATCGAGCTCGGTCAGCCAGATGGGCATGCCGGCTACTGCCAGCCGGTTTAGGTCGTGTTTCAGACGGACCTGTAGAAAGGAGGTGGGGTATCATAGTGACAAACGAGGTGTAGGTGAATACCACCTCGTTGAAATCGAGCTCGGTCAGCCAGATGGGCATGCCGGCTACTGCTAGCCGGTTTAGGTCGTGTTTCAGGCGGACCTGTAAAAAGGAGGTGGGGTATCATAGTGACAAACGAGGTGTAGGTGAATACCATTTCGTTGAAATCAAGCTCGGTCAGCCAGATGGGCATGCCTGCCACTGCCAGCCGGTTCAGGCCGTGCTTCAACCGGACCTGAAGGGAGGGGTAGGGAGGAAACATGGCACGGTTCAGATCTGTTCATCGGATTGGACTTCGGTGTGAAATCGAGCTTGGTCAGCCAGATGGGCATTCCTGCCACTGCCAGCCGGTTCAGGCCGTGCTTCAACCGGACCTGAAGGGAGGGGTAGGGAGGAAACATGGCACGGTTCAGATCTGTTCATCGGATTGGACTTCGGTGTGAAATCGAGCTTGGTCAGCCAGATGGGCATTCCTGCCACTGCCAGCCGGTTCAGGCCGTGCTTCAACCGGACCTGAAGGGAGGGGTAGGGAGGAAACATGGCACGGTTCAGATCTGTTCATCGGATTGGACTTCGGTGTGAAATCGAGCTTGGTCAGCCAGATGGGCATTCCTGCCACTGCCAGCCGGTTCAGGCCGTGCTTCAACCGGACCTGAAGGGAGGGGTAGGGAGGAAACATGGCACGGTTCAGATCTGTTCATTGGATTGGACTTCGGTGTGAAATCCAGCTCGGTCAGCCAGATGGGCATGCCGGCTACAGCTAGCCGGTTCAGATCGTGCTTCAACCACACCTGAAGGGAGGGGTAGGGAGGAAACATGGCACGGTTCAGATCTGTTCATCGGATTGGACTTCGGTGTGAAATCCAGCTCGGTCAGCCAGATGGGCATGCCAGCTACAGCTAGCCGATTCAGGTCGTGTTTCAGACGGACCTGGATAGAGAAAATTGGTAAAATAAGGTATTCGGAAAAGAGAGGGAGTGAAGGGAGAGAGGGTAGGGGCTAAGGGAGCGAGTCAGAAAACCCTCCTTTGTTGTGCACTCCTTGGAACTTGCAAGCGACGCAGTGTTTCTGAGAAAAAAGCAGAGATCCTGTGCTTTAGAGGGTGTTTCGTAAGACGCTGCTGTGGATCCCCACTGAAGCGTGCCTCCTCCACCACACCTATGCCCCTCACTCTACAGCCCCTGAAAACCTCTCTCACTCTCTCACATCATCCTCGCACTCCACTCTCTTAATCCCTCTCACTCTATTCCCATTCTTTCATTCCCACTCTTTTTTCTTCCCACTCGTTCATTCGCAGTCCTTTATTCCCACTCGGCCAGTCCCACTCACTCACTCCACTCACCAGTTGCGGCTCCCCCCTGTAGTGTGAAATGAACGCCTATGCACACGCCTATGCCTCTCACTCCAGTGTGCTACAGCCCTTTACCTCCCATTCTCTTTCACTTCACTCTCACCCCAATCGCACTCCTCCTCTCCCACTCACTCACTCACTCCACTCACCAGTTGCGGCTCCCCACTATAGTGTGCCTCCACGCCTATGCCTGTCACTGGCGCCCCACTAGAAGTGAGATTCCACACCTTCTGCTTGGGGAGAGTAAACGGCGAATGGAAGATAGAAGGGAGAAGATAATGGGGGAAAGTGAATGTGAAAGGGCGGGTGGGGAGGGGGATTATGTCTTCATGGCAGGTTCTGAAACGTGGACGTAACTTGTGAGCGATTTTCGAAAATCGTACATGGCTGGTTCTGGATTGCGTGGGTAAGAACTGTAGAAAAGAGGTGACGCTAACATATGGTCTTGTCCTCAATTTCGTTTTGCCTTTTTCTTTTTTTCCTTCAATTCTCCCTCTTTTTTTTTTTTTTTTTTTTTTTTTTTTTTTTTTTTTTTTTTTTTTTTTTTTTTTTTCTTTTTTGTTACTGGCTGGCTGGAGAGGTGTTGAGGCTAACAACACTGCAAACAACTCCGCAACAGAGCATTTGATACCAACATAGCAGCAAGCGGATTCAACAAAGCACCGCTCCTCGGGGTATACCTTTGGGTTGGCATCCTTGTCGCACTGCTCCACAGTGTTGTACTCGTTAAGAGCAGCTGCACTACACTCTCCATTCTGCTGCACTTCTCTTTTCTCTTCCACTTGCCTACATATCCTCCCACTCACCTCGAGGTAAATCTCCGGGTTAGCCTCTTTGTCGCATTGCTCCACAGTGTTGTACTCGTTAAGGAACAACCTGACATTAGGGTCAATCGCTCGGGCAGCTTTAAACATCCACGAGTGCACATTGCCGCCCAGGCGCTGCCCGTAGTAGTTGCCATGCAGAGGCTCGTTGATGACATCCCAGTGCTGCACCTTGCCTCGGTACCGGCTGACTGCACTGCTCATGCGCCTTTGCATGGCCGCCCATAAGGAGGTGTTGTTGAGACCCTGCCATGCAATGCAAGAGAGGGGAGGGGAGGAGTGGGTGGGAGGCGTTGACTGACGTTGACTCACCTTGACTGCGTTGAATTACCTAGGCTGGCGTTGACTCACCTTGACCCACAGCTACTCATACTCTCCACGGCCCAGAACACGTTGTGCGTGCGTGCGTGCGCGTCCAGGCTCTGATCGTTCATCACTTTGATCGCTCACCAGCGCGTCTGTCACATTGTTGTCTAGACCACCCACACTTGAGAAATTCTTTGACTCACGTTGACCAGCGTTGACTTGACTCACCTTGACCCACGTCTGAACAAACTTCTCCACGGCCCAGAAGATGTTGTGAGCGCGCACTTTGATGTTCCTCTGGGTGAACCACACTGACTCGCCTTGACCCGCGTTGACCAACGTTGACCAGCGTTGACTTGACTCACCTTGACCCACGTCTGAACAAACTTCTCCACGGCCCAGAAGATGTTGTGAGCGCGCACTTTGATGTTCCTCTGGGTGAACCACACTGACTCGCCTTGACCAGCGTTGACCAACGTTGACCAGCGTTGACTTGACTCACCTTGACCCACGTCTGAACAAACTTCTCCACGGCCCAGAAGATGTTGTGAGCGCGCACTTTGATGTTCCTCTGGGTGAACCATCTAACCAACGCGTCAGTCACATTGTAGTCCAGTGCGCCTGGGCTCTGCTCGTTGAAATACCATTTAGCTTCATTATTGAACACTGCCCAGTTGAACCTGTTTAGGAACCACTGCAGGGATGGGAGTGTGTAAAATGGGGTGGAGAGGCGTGGAAGGGGGAAGAAAGAGGGTCGAAAGGTGTGAACATTGCACCAGCGCGTCCGTCACATTGTAGTCTAGTGCGCCTGGACTCTGCTCGTTGAAATACCACTTGGCTTCGTTGTTGAACACCGCCCAGTTGAATCTGTTTAGGAACCACACCACTGCAAGGGGAGAGAGATGAGGTGAGAGGGAGAGAGAGCGGGAGAGCAAGAGGTGAAAGGGAGGGGAGATTACGTTACATTATAGTCCAATACGTCCAGTGAAATAAGAGTGTTTTTGAGACGTCTCAAAAACACTCTTGTTTCACGTGGCAGTCCTGTACGCCCTGTGTCTGTTCGTTGAAATACCACTTGGCTTCGTTGTTGAACACTGCCCAGTTGAGCCTGTTTAGGAACCACTGGGGGAATGGGAAAGGGTGGAAAAGGGTGGGAAGGGGTTGGAGGTCCTGCATCCGCTCGTTGAAGTACCACTTGCCCTTGGTGTTGAACACTGCCCAGTTGAAGCGACTGGGGAACCATTGGAGGGATGAATGATGGGGAAAGAACGAACGCAGGAACCGGTTTGGGTACCGTATCGACGGGCGGGAGGGGGGAAAACAATCATAAAGACTCCGCTCATTGAACGACCATGGCAATTGTTGTTTTTGTTTTTGTTTTTTTGTTTTTTTTTTTTCGTTCACAGCGACACCCGTGCACACTTGCATTCGTAACATTAACAGTTAGCTTCAGACTGCCTGTTGTGACTTTGTATCGTTTCCTTAAGTCGCATTTGCACGAGGATTCGCATTCACACCCAACGTCAGTTGCTGCTTACCGCGCACCCACACCCACAAAAACACCCACACCCACACGAACACGCCCACCCACACCCACCCACACCCACCGACACCCACCCGCTGGTAGTTTTTGTCGTAGAGGATCGCGCCGTTGACATTAGCTCCAAACGGGAACTCCGAAGTCACTTGGTCGATCTGCACGCGCGCTGATACTGCCCCTGCTCCGTGCACCCGCAATGTCACGTCTCGTTGGCGGTGCTGGAAGGTGGGGAAGGGGACCAAAGGGGAGGGCGGGAGGGAGGGGGGGCATAGAGCGCAGCTGCGCAGGAGGCTGTGAATAGAGGGAATGGGAACTCCGAAGTCACCTGGTGGATCTGCACCCGGGCTGACAGCGCTCCCGCTCCATGCACTCGGAGAGTGACGTAGTGAGGAGGGGGAGGAGGGGAGTGACGTCACGGTGGCGATGCTGCAGGGGTTGGGTTGGGGAGGGGGGTGGGTGGAATGGGGAGGGGAAAGCGGAAGGGACGAGAATGGGGGGAAGGAGGCTCAGAGGCAGTCTCAGATGGAAGCTCCTAGTCACCTGGTCGATCTGCATGCGGGCTGGCTGGCTGGCTGACAGCGCTCCTGCTTCATGCACTCGTAGAGTGTCGTAGTGAGGAGGGGAGAGGAGGGGAGAGGAGGGAGGGAGGAGGAGGGAGATATGAGAATGGGAGTGCGGCGGACTCCGCAGGAGACAAGAAAAGCGCGGACTCTAAAGGTTGACCCAGGCACCACCCTCCCTGCTTCCTTACACTCTGAGCGCTTCCGATTCGCCTACATAATGATTAATGGACTAACATTTTTACTGTTTGAGTGGAATAAATAAATACTCAGCCTCCTTCTTTCACAGACTTACCTTCTTGATATTTTCATTCTGCCGCTGTCGCCACATCGCCGTGTCCACCTTCAGCAGCGATGCTGACGTCACCAAGATCTCCGTCCCGACCGTCGCGCCTTGGATATACACCGCGACCTCGCTAGCCGTCCGATGCAGCGTGAATCCGCCAATCACCTTCGTCCAGCACGACGGCCGCGCGTTCGCGCCGCCGATGCACACGTACTTGCCGTCGATCTTCGCCATCGCGTTCACGTACTGCCGGCCGGCGGGAGGCAAGCCGGCAGTTTTAGCGGCCGGCCCGCTGGCGGCACCTAGCTTCACCCAGATCGCGAGCTCGTACGCCGCGGCCGGCAAGTTACGTATTATCTGCGCCGGCCCCGCGGACTCCTCGCGCCGCGCGTACGACACGCCGTACGAGTAGTTCGCGGCCTGCACGCGGCGTAATGACGACTCGCCGAAGGCCAGCCACGACGACAGGCCGTCCTGGAATCGCGGGTTCTTTAGGAGGTTGCTGGTCGGCGGGGCCGCGGGGCCGGGATTTGGGGAGCACTGGCGCAAGGGGGAGGGGGAAGTGGGGGAGGGAGAAAGCGGGCAGGGAGAAATCGGGAAGGGGGGAAAGGGGGACGGGAGGGCGGGGGAGGATCGTGGGAGGAGAGGGAATGGAAGTTGGACATGCGGAGCATTGCGGAGTCGACTTTTGAGTCGACTCAAAAGTCAGCTGGGAGGAGAGGGAAAGGAAGTTGGACATGCGGAGCATTGCGGAGTCGACTTTTGAGTCGACTCAAAAGTCAGCTAGGAGGAGAGGGAAAGGAAGTTGGACATGCGGAGCATTGCGGAGTCGACTTTTGAGTCGACTCAAAAGTCAGCTGGGAGGAGAGGGAAAGGAAGTTGGACATTTGGAGCATTGCGGAGGCGTGGGGCAAAGTGCGGGAAGCTGTAGGGAAGGGAGGTTGGCGGGGGAAGAGGAGAGGGAGAGAGCGTGTTAAAGATACAGGAAATTGTTTAGAATTCTAAACAATTACCCTGCATCATCAGGAGGGAGTGGCAGAGTTGAAGGCGTTATGTGGTGGAAGAGGGGCGGTGGAAGCGTGGAAATGAAAGAGGCGGACGGGAGCGGAAGACGCGGAGGGGGCGGAGAGGGGGGGAGGAGGAAGGGAGGAGGAAAGGGGGGTCGGAGCGGAAGCTGGGAGCGCACTCACGAAAACGACTTTAAATATCTGATCGAGAGTTTTCCGGCCTCGGCCATCGCCGTGCGACGTGTGCGGCGCTTTGAGATAGTCGAGCGACAGTAACCCGTCCGCTCCGCGATACTGCGCAAACTCGCGCTCGTACGGCGATGGCGGAAAGCCCGCGGACTCCGCGACTGCGCGGATCACCGCCCCTGGTGGAGCAAGCGGCGATTGTGCAGGAAGAGAGGGGTTGGGTCTAACGTTCATGAGTGTTGCACATTGCATGGGGAGAAAGAATCACTCGCGATGTTGTAGTTGAAGGGTCCGATCGAAACCTAGGACTGAGAGTACCAGAGACGATTATCGAGAGTAGTTGGGCTGCAACTTTCATGGATGCTAGCCTATCATTGTTTACCCGCATCTAGTCGTTTCAGCTTATTGCTTGATTATAGGCACGTGCGTGCTCAGCTGCACATCCAATAAACTCACCGGAATTCGTCTGATGCGATAAAATGGTGATGGTGAGGAGCGCAAGAGGTAGTATTTTCACTTGCCCCAGTCCCAGAGCAAGAGGCGCCATGATTGTTAGTATTGATTAATGATGTACTGCCTGACGATTCACAATGCAATTACAAAGCTATGAGTTTGCCTTGACAAGCGCATACTGACACGAAAGTGTTACTTTTCCTTACTAAGGCTTTCCTGGATTCTGCAATTTCAAACTACCCTTTGGGGCGTCTATCGAGAGCCCCAAAGCGCAAGAGGTGATCGAGACCGGGACTGCCTGTGCCTTGACATTGTCCGAGCACATGTGTTTGGCATCACAAGCAAATGCAGCCAGCCATCAAAAGCGCAAGAGAATCGAAGGAGTTGAGTGCGGGAGGGGAGGAGGATGAAAGTGCAAAATCGAGCCGGTTCCACCCAATCAGTGCGTGCCAAGCACAATCTCACACCCCTCCACACGACGGCGAGGTTCCCGAAGGGCGGGAAAGGCAATTCCCGTGACAGCAGGGTAACCCGAAGTTTCCGGGGGAAATTTTGGGTGAGTGGGTCGTCCAGGTTTTCCCGATTTTAAGAGTTGAGCTACCAGTTGAGAGTGTCACTTTCCCCAGCGTGCTGGCGAAACGCTAAGAGCTGCGGCAGAATCTGCAAACCAGTTGAAACAAAACTTTTTAGCATTCGTTGAAATCAAACCAGGGTTTGGATGAAGCTGGTGCGCGTTTTTCCAACCTGAAATGCATTCCACTTGGAGGTGCGATTCGTCCTGATTGCTTTCAATCAAACAACACCGACATTCGCAGGCTAGGCTTGGCAGAAATACAGGTGAAGGAAAACAGCCCAGGAAGAAACTTGAACTCTAGGTTCGTGCGTGGTTCGTTACTCATCGTCAACCAATGAGGGGACTTTGTGTAGTATTTTCCCGAACAAAGCGCGATGCTCGCCCAGTCAAGTTTTGACGTCCCTCGCACAGCGATCGTGTCGTGACCGAAGCAGGGGGAAACGTGCCTACAGCAAGGCACAGATGTCCCCTCCTCGCTTGGACAAGCGGAACACCACCTCACAATGCTTGGGGAAAACTAGCTTCAAGCTGAAGCCAAGTCGTTTCATGCACCCCAAGACCTTTTGCGAAAACTGACAGCCCTTCGAACCTCTCTCATCGCCAAAACCGAACATGCAGTGAAACATCTCGACCCTCCTACGGAAACCGGCTTCAGGATGTTGGCTGATGTTCTGAAGTAAGGTCGGTAACCACAGTCGCTAAACTTTCGCAACTCTCGCTGGAACCGTATTACTGTGCTTCTGACCATGCTCCACCGCCTCAAATCTACAAACGAGCTCTCATTAACCGTGGTAACTGATCTCACCGTTTCGCTAGTACAAAGCAAATGTACGAACTCGGCCGGGTCAAGTTTCAAACAACGAAAGACCCTCCCCACCATTCCCCTGGATTACGATTTCAAATATTCAAATGCTTCTGTGGCGAGGTCTCCCACTTCGCACCTTCTGGTTTCTTCAGGATCTTCCACGTAGAATTGAGACCGATTAATCCAGTCGTCAGCTTCTCAGAGCGCCTCAGAAGCTTCTCTTTACAGACACTCGTCTTTCATCCCGACTTATCTTAGGGTTACCGTCTCAAATTTCACTTAGGGTGACGGTCTCATTTTTAAATATTATAGAGGACGACGCGCTTAAATTCGACTAGCGACAACCATGGACTTGTCAGACCCGTCTCCGATGGTTAATGGAGAGCAAATGAGACGTTTCGTGGGTCGTAAGATCCGGACGGTCCTGAGAGTGGTGCGAGTGGACCCCGGTATAATCACAGCTCAGACGTGCGACAACGCTACAGTTACAGTCCGCGCGTTGACTCGCTCGCCGTGGGATAACTCGCAATTCGTCGAGGTGATTGGTGTTCCCGAGAACGACACGACCATTCGGGAAGAGTCATCGACCGCTTTCGGAAATAACTTCGGTAAGCTACGTCCCCGTTTCACTCATGTTTTGGAGTCCGTCTCGACCATGGAGGTCGCGCATCCGTTTCTTTCAGGATCCCACGTTGGAGGTGACTTCTGAGTCGAGTCATAAGGAGGCGATGTTGGAGGTGACCTATGAGTCGAGTCGTAAGGAGGCGATGTTGTTGGAGATCTGTTTGGCACGCCTTTTCACTCCTTCCGATTTTAGTGCAGGCGTAAAAAACAGTTAGGGATGTTAGGGAAGGCCAGTGGGCGAACATGTATGCTGATGCGAACGGTCTTCTTGCTTTCGCGTTCGCACAGATCGAGGAACATGTCTGTTTCCCCTCCTTTTCGCTATTATCCTAACAACGCTCATCTTATTCATGAATTTAAGCCTCCCCCCCCCCTCTCTTGTTTTCCCTGTTCCCCTCCTTTTCCTAACCCCCCAATCTCTCTGCCTTCTCATTTCCACTCCCCTCCAGACCAAAGCAACTACAATCAGCTCTGCACCCTGGTCCATGGAGAATTCCATTCTCTTTTTCTACCTTGACATTTCACTTGCTCAGCTTACACGCACCACTTCTTAAAAATATAACCTAAGCTCCCGATATGTGTACAGTGCATGTGTTACGGTATTCAACTGAACTCAGTGTTCAGTCCAGTCCATGTCATTGGCCTCGTGCTTGACGACGTCCCCTTGTATTTTAGAAAGACTGTCAAACAATGTTTTTGAGATACTCAATGAAACACCCATTCTGGAGAGGTATATGGCCAGGTTCATCTGTGCTGCAGCCTGCTGGTTACATTCTTCCCTGGCAATGCCACAGTATGGTGGATGTTATGACTTGTATGAAAGAAGAGTGCGCAGAATTCAATATCGCGGAAGTGATTACAACTACTGAGAGCACAACGAGGCCTAGGACTAATATAGCGAGGCTAGCTGGGCCGAGGTTGTAGGGTCGCAGGATGGCTGGGTGCAGGTCCGGGGTTGTGAAACCCGAAAGCGACGCGATAGTGGTTCGGAAAGCGAGGTCGTCGGACCGAGCCTGGTTTTCCGAAAAGTCAGGTTTGTACGCGTACAGTGTGACCCAGTAAGGAATCCGAAAAATTCCTTACACTACCCCCCCCCTTAAGAAAGGTGGTGAATGTCGGAGACACCACGGCGGGTCAGGTAAGCATCCACAATCGGATGTCCCAGGAGCGAGTCAGCAGGGACATACGTGTCATCCTCGCTCGTGCGGTTCTTCCAACGAAGCAGGAATTTCACGGAGCGGCCGGCGGTGGTCACGTCCACGCGGTGGTTCAGAATTTTCCAGGGTTCCAGCGTGGGCTCCGCCACAGGGCGTGTTGTCGGCGCGAGCGTAGGCCGAGCGACAGTTGGCGACTGCGGGGGCTCGTAATGACGCAGAAGGCTGACGTGGAAGGCGTCATGGATTTTCCAGTCGTCGGGCAACAGCAGCTTGGCGGTGACAGGTGTCACCATCTGGACGATACGAAACGGTCCTACGAACCGGGGTCGTAATTTGGCGGGCTGCGGCAGCCGGAGGTTTCTGGTGTCCAGAAGTACAACTTGCCCCGTGCGGAAGGGTAAATTGCGTCGGTGTCGATCCGCTTGGCGACTGGCTGTGGTATTAGCCCTGCGAATGAAATATTATAATTTTTAAACACATTGATGTTTTTCAAAATTGTGTATTGTGAAAGCGAAGCTGACTGTACCGAATATTTGGCAGCGTCGAAGCGCGCTAAGCTAAACGCCCTTCTCCAACTACAAAAACCGTGGGTTGGAGTTCATTCCCTCCACCCACGTTTCTCGTTTTCCAACGGCTCAATCAACATTTCCGTTCGAGTAGTTCTTTTCCCCGTCCAAGCTGGCTAGAACTCGCACCCTTCCCAGAGGCGAGTCACCCTCAACACTTCTGCAAGACATTTTCAACCACAATCGATCTACAATGGCGTCTACGCCGGCACTTAACCGCGTCAATTCGTCTGCGCCGGTTTCCGACTCCGACCGTAACGCCCGAGAAATGACGGGCGATCGCCGTAACAAGCGGCGGGCAGAGGAAGGATCGCCCGCCCCAACTGCCGTGGACGTGCTGTTGGGCGGGCTCGAGGTCAACAAAAACTCGAGCCCGCCCCAGCAGCAGCACCCCTCGGCCCCTGTGGCGCCTGTGGCGCCTGTGGCGCCTGAGGCGCGTGTGGCGCAAGTGGCGACGGCGGCACCTGCAGCACCTGGGGTGCCACACGCGCCTGACGCGGAGCACACGCCGGCGCCTGTGGCTGGACCGTCGCGTCAGCGCCAGAGGCGCCGAACATCGACTTCTTCTGACGCGACGACCCCGGCGTTGACCAACGCGTTGACTCCGGACCAGGTCGCTGCGCTTCTGTCCCTGTTACAGCAACAACCCGCCAGCGTTACAGCTACGGAAATTGCACAACCCGCGGCGTCTGCATCTGCTAACAAGGAAAACGCAAAAAAAGAAAAAGGAGCGCGAGGAACAACGGCGAACCGGCACAACAAGGAAGCACCAGCCACCATCCCACCTGCGCCAGCGGCCGACAACGACACCGACGGCTCCGACGACGATGATGGTGAGGCTCCGGTCCATACCGCAAATTTTCATTCCATGGAGCATCTTCCCCCCCTCCCCTCTACTACTAACACCACTTGGTCGGCGGCGACGTTCAACGACGAGCACGTGCGGGCGAAAGCGGAGATTCTGGAGGACATGCGGGCCTACCTGAAACACGCAGAGCACAAGCTGCAGCACGGCGACTCGGCGGGCGGACTCGAAATGGTCGTCGCCGCCCTCGACGACATTTCCGCGCGCTTCGACATGTTTCAAGTCGAAGACGCATCCGACGACCGCGTTGCCAAGCGCTACAAGATGTACCTGGAGAAAAGCCTTCTCACCTCGCGGCCGTTCAAGCAAGCCGTCGCGGACGTGGCTGCCATGGACCGAGCGGCGGGCGCTCACGCTCGCTCCCACCGTGGTGGAAACCACGGCGCCAAGGCGTTCGCCCCAAAACGTGGCCCTCCAACCTCGGGCAACTTCCAAGGCTTTCGTGGTTCGTGTTTCCGCTGCGGACAGCCAGGCCACGTCGCCAATGCCTGCCCTCGGAATGGGCATGGGGGCCAAGGACCCGCACCGGTTGTGTAAGGTTCGGGCTATGGTGAAGCGCGCCTCTAGGCGCGATGCACGGTGCACTTTTGAGTGCTTAGACCGTGGGCAGCCTAGTAGGGCTTGCGGTGGCCATGGCCAGCCCTAGGATAGGGTGGTAGAAGTTGGCCATAGGCCTAGCTTTGGGGAAGAGGAAGAATGCCTCTCGGTCCCCTAGGATAGGGTAATAAAGTATGGCCGTAGGTCTAGCTTTGGGGAAGAGGAAGAATGCCTCTCGGTCCCCCGTATGCCCCAATTGATGGGATGAGAAACATGCTAGTAGGCATGACAATGTATGACCATGAGAGATAGGGATTTTATTAAAGGCCCCTCTTGTTTGTCACGGATTAAAAAAAAAAAAAAAAAAAGGAGGAGAAGGGGAGAGGGAGAAAAAGAGAGTACGTACGCTCCTCACTCAAACCGCCACCATGCATGGCAAGGATGAGCAGCCCTGGTTCAACCGTTGGAAGCCCAAAAAGGGTGAGAAGGAGCAAGGGGGGGGGAGTAGGGCATAGCGATGTCGCCTAGCCCAAGTAAAGGCACGCGCGAAAAGACACGAGCTCATGACAAGCGAAGCATGCAAATGCTCAAACAACAATGGAAACACATCCAAAAAGAGAGGGAGAGAGAAAGAGCGAGAGAGAGAGAGAGAGAGAGAGAGAGAGAGAGAGAGAGAGAGAGAGAGAGAGAGAGAGAGAGAGAGAGAGAGAGAGAGAGAGAGAGAGCACACGAGGGAAGCATGATCATGGTCCCAAGCATCAATCCTCCAGAAAAAAAAAAAAAAAAAAAAAAAACGAGGGGAGGGAAAAGGAGAGAGTATGAGAAAGAGTTTGCCAAGGTGCGATCGGACGCCCTATATGGAATGACGACAAACCGTCCGTATGGTCCTCACTGTTGACGGTTCATTTTTCGCGCATGCATGTATATGTCACACGCATGAACTAATTAAGGCGTGCAACCTGATTGTTCGCGTTCATTTCCTTGCCGTACATACAGGAGCACAACAATACGAGGTGCCTCGCGACGATGGCCCGTACGAATTCGCCGTCACGGACAAAACCGTCACACGGATGTGCGGTCGGCTTCGCTCGACCTTTGCGTGGTGGAGCTCATGGTGCCCTTGCAGCCTCGTCCTATCCATCATCGCCAACGGTTACTGGCTTCCATGGAGCCACGGCCCACCACAGGCCTTTCGGGAGCGTAACCACGCTGGTGCATACGCGCATGCGTCGTTCACACGTACTGCCATCCAAGAACTCACAGAGACCGGAGCTGCAGTCGAGACAGCCGCAAGCGAGCTTACGTGCATAAGCCCACTTAACGTGGTCGAGCAGAAAGAAAAATGCAGGCTCATCCTCGACCTGAGAAAAGTCAACACGAACCTCATCGTCCCAAAATTCAAGTACGAAGGACTCAGCCGTGTGGCAGACGTGGCACGCGCTGGGGATTGGATGTTTTCTATTGATCTCAAATCCGGGTACCATCACATCGATATCCATCCTTCATGCTGGAAGTTTCTCGGTTTTGGATTCGATGGGCGCACTTACTCCTTTCGTTCATTGCCGTTCGGTCTTGCGACAGCCCCATTCATCTTCACGCAACTCATCAAGCAGCTAGCCCGTCGCTGGCGGGAGCAAGGCATCCGAGTAGTACCATACGTGGACGACATCTTATTCCTTTGCCAGTCAAAAGCTCACGCGCAGGCTACTTGCCACCGTGTAATACTGGACCTTAAAGCAGCAGGTTTGGTGATAAATGCGAAGAAATCACAGCTGTCACCATCGCAACACCTTCGATTCTTGGGTGTGGAGCTAGACACGGCCACAGGCCGATTTACCATCGGTCCCGAACGACGAGCCTCACTACATGCAACCATTCGGAACCTGTTGAGCGCAAGCAAGGCATGTCGACCCGTCTCAGTCCGCCAAGTGGCCAGAATCACAGGCATGCTCGCGTCAATGGGCGTCGCGCTGGGCGCAACAGCTCGTGCTTTCAGCCACGCCATGCTACAAGTGATCAATGACGCACCTTCATGGAAAAGCAGCGTGATCATCCCCCCAAACGCGGCTGAGGAGCTAAACTTCTGGCTCGAAGAGTTTGACAGGTTCAACGGTGCACCGTTTCACGTTCGAAACAGCTACGACGCTGTCATCCATGTGGATGCTAGCGCTCACAGTTGGGGCGCCACTTTGACCACATTTCCTGGCGGCCTCAAAGAAGCTAGCGCAACAATGCCAGAGCCGCTGCGAGCGACGTCCAGCACACGGAGGGAGATCGAAGGTGTGCTTTGGGCACTCCAAACATACTCCAGCAAGATCACGCACAAACATGTTCTTGTGCGGGTGGACAATCAGGGCGTCTTCTTCATCCTTCGCAAAGGTGGCTCGCGCAGCCCCGACCTTACCACGGCCTGCCAAGACATCATTCGACTATGCATGGAGCACGGCACGCGTCTAATCATCGAATGGATCCCACGGGAGCTAAACTCACACGCCGATGAGCTCTCAAAAGCAGTCGATCATGACGACTACTCGTTGAAGACGCCGTGGTTCCGCATCTTAGAACGGCGTTGGGGTCCCCATTCCATCGACCTCTTTGCAAACTCCCGCAACTCCCAGCTGCCACGCTTCTGCACTAAAATTCCTCATCCACAAGCCACCGCAGTCGATGCATTCTCGCTCGCATGGACATCAGAAAATAGCTTTGCGTTCCCCCCGCCCCATTTAGTTCCGGCCGTCCTCCATCACGCACAGCGCACCCGTGCATCGCTCACATTGATCATCCCACACTGGCCGGGTGCAAACTGGTGGCCACTTTTACAACCTTCCCCACGCAACTGGGCACCGTACATCCACGCGCACATTCCCTTGACACACGGCAGCCAATGCCTGGCAGCTGGAACACATTCCGCTGCTTTTTCAGGCACTGGATTACCACACAGCCCAATCATCGCACTTCGGGTGGTTTTTGACTAATTGAGAATGTACGCGCCTTGTGTCCAGATCCGCTCCCAAAGCTACACAACCAACTCATCAACATGCTCACACAATCGCGAGCGAATTCGACAATCCGTACATACGAACCGTACTGGGCCAAGTTTCGGGCCTTCTGCACAAAGGTGGATCTTCCATTTCTTCCCGCATCCGACATGACCCTCGCGCTATACTTGGTGCATGCAATCCAACGCAAAGCAACCTTGTCTGTAGTGCAGCTCACGTGCTCGGCAGTCAGCTTCGCCCATCGCATGACTGGAAGCAAATGCCCGACTGTCGGACCGTTTACCACCCAAGTGCGGGACTACGCGAAACGACACTGCCCTCGCCCTAGTCGTTTGAAGGAGCCCGTATCAATCCAACAAGTTCGGGACATGTCCGCGAACTACTTGCAGTCGGACAATCCCGCTGAATTTCAGAAGGGGTTGATCCCTATCCTCATGTACTCCGGATTTTTGCGATACTCCGACCTCGTTGCCATCCAGTGGCAAGACATCCAATTCGACGATGCAGTAATGTGGATCCTCATCCCACACTCAAAAACGGACCAGGCTGGTCGTGGAACCTGGATTCCCATCGCCGCAACGACGGACCCTTGTTGCCCCGTGCGCTGCACCCAACGCTTCCTCCAACTCGCTGGCTATGGCCCTCATTCCGAGGGGTCGTTGATTCGCGTTTTCAGCCACGCTTCAGCCAACAAGGGCCAGGCCAAGCCACCCTCGTACACAACGATCCGAAACTGGTGTAAAGAAGCATTCGCCAAAGTAGGACTTGGGGAGCAGCAGCTCGGCACGCACTCCTTCCGAAAGGGCGCGGCAACCGTAGCCGCCAACATCGGCGTGCCGGACAGAATCTTCAAAAGGATGGGCAGGTGGCGAAGTGACACCGCCAAAGAGATGTACGTCACACCATACGTCGGACATCTTATCAAGGCATCCCGCGACCTACAGGACCCGACATACGCGCTGCCCCCAGAACAGCACGCAGAGGCACTCTTACGCAACCGCAAGCCACCACTGGCCATGTCTCAGAGGCCCCAGTTGCAATGAGAACGATGCCAAATTATAAGGACAAGAAAGCAAGCTTTCTCAATATTATAATTTTTAAACACATTGATGTTTTTCAAAATTGTGTATTGTGAAAGCGAAGCTGACTGTACCGAATATTTGGCAGCGTCGAAGCGCGCTAAACGCCCTTCTCCAACTACAAAAACCGTGGGTTGGAGTTCATTCCCTCCACCCACGTTTCTCGTTTTCCAACGGCTCAATCAACATCCCCACCACCCACCCCGGACCAACTACAAGACCACAGCTGCTTGGACGGACGACTCCATAGCTAGTAATATTTGCATGTACTAGCATGTGTTTACGAACGATGCATATGTTGTAATAAGCCAGTTGCAATGAGAACGATGACCAGTTGCAATGAGAACGATGCCAAATTATAAGGACAAGAAAGCAAGCTTTCTCAATCAGCTGCTCTCATGCGTGCAGTTTGCAGTTCCGTGACAAACTGCTGCGAGCGTGGTACCGGGTTGTCCACGGTCGTCGACGAGGGTACCACAGGATCTATCCCGTAATTCAGGAAGAAGGGCGATCGCTGAGTCGTGGTCGACGGGGCGTTATTGTACGCAAACTCCAGCATCGGTAGTGAATCCTCCCATTTACGAATGTCGGGGCAGTTGGTGCGAATCAGTTGCTCCATGGTCTGATTGGTCCGCTCCGTCTGTCCGTCGGTTTGTGGGTGGTATGACGACGAAAACTGTAGGCGGGTACCATACTGTGCCCACGTCTCCTGCCAGAACTTCGACGTGAATTTTGGGTCACGATCGCTAATGATCGCCGAAGGTAACCCGTGTAAACGGACGACGGTGGAGATGAACAGCTTGGCAGTGTCTTCGGCTGTGATCGTTGTTCGGCAGGGGGCGAAATGTGCCATTTTCGTGAGGCGATCTACGACGACCAAAACCGAGTCGTTGCCACTTGTGCCAGCTGGAAGGCCTGTGACGAAATCCATCGTCACTTGTTGCCACGGTCGCTCGGGTGGCGCGAGGGGTTGTAAGAGTCCGGCGGGCCTTTGTCGCGACGACTTCATTGCTTGGCAGGTTGGGCAAGTGGACACGTAGCGTTGTACATCAGTTTGCATGTCCGGCCAGTAATAATTCCGCTGCAGCAACTTCAGTGTTTTGTCGATGCCGAAGTGCCCCGAAAGGTTGGAGTCGTGGACTTCTTGCGTCAGCAGTTCTCGTAAAGGTCGATATGCCGGTACCCAAATCCGGTTCGTTCCGGCTTTTAGGTAGTACTTGCCGTGTAGTGTGGCAGCCTGTTGTTGCGGGTTCCGGAAAAATCGGTCGGTTTTGTAGCCGTGGGTGAATAGTCCTGTCAGTATCGGGTTGGTGTGGGCGATTAGTACTACTGCGTTTTGCATGGATGGTCTGGTGAGGGCGTCGGCGATGTTGTTGGCGCCTTTCTTGTACGTGATGGTGTACCGAAAATTGGACTCGAGAAAGTCCAACCACCGGATTTGTCGTGCGTTCAGCGTCGGTTGCGTTCGCAGGTACTGTAGCGATTTATGGTCGGTCCGAATCGTCACGTCGGCTCCCGTGAGGTAACAGCGCCAGGTACGAAATGCGTGGACGATGGCCAGCATTTCTTTGTCGTGGATTGGGTAGTTGCGCTCGGGTGGCTGCATTTTGCGTGATTCGTACGCGATGGGTTGCAACCCTTGGCCGAAATCCTGTAAGAGGACGGCGCCGATGGCGAAATTGCTGGCGTCCGTGACGACTTCGAACGGTCGAGATGGGTCGGCGAGGCGGAGGACGGGGGGTGAGCCCAAAATGTTTTTGAGAGCGTCGAAGGCGGACTGTTCCCTCTCCCCCCACGTGAAAATACTGTCGCGGTGTAGCAGATCGGTCAGAGGCTTGGTTATCCCTGCCATATTAGGGACAAAACGACGAACGTAGTTAACAAACCCCAGGAAACTTTGCAACTCAGGGATATTAGTAGGCGGTGTCCACTTAAGAATTGCGTCCACCTTACGCGGGTCGATTTTGATTCCGTCGCCAGAAACCACATGCCCCAGGAACTCCAGTTCTGGCTTTAGGAACTCGCACTTAGACCCCTTCGTAATCAGCCGATGTTCCTGCAACCGCCGGAATACCTCCTCCAAATCCCGCAGGTGTTCCTTTTTAGTCGCGCTATACACCAGGATGTCGTCCAGATACACGATGACTTTCTTATCCAGCATATCCAGGAAAATTCCGTTCATGGTGAGCTGGAAGGTCGAGGGCGCGTTTGTGAGTCCGAACGGCATCACCGTAAATTCGTAGCTGCCGTAACGTGTGCGGAAAGCCGTTTTCGGGCAGTCGTCGGCGAACACGCGAATCTGGTGGTAGCCACCTCGCAAATCGATTTTCGAGAAGAACCGAGCCCCGCGAAGCTGGTCCAGCAGGTCGTCGGTTCGTGGGATCGGGTAACGCAACTTAATTGTGACCCGATTCAGCGCTCGGTAGTCGATGCACATGCGCAGGCCTCCGTCCTTCTTCGGCGTGAATAGTATCGGGGCGGCATACGGTGACGTGCTTGCCCGGATAAATCCCTTGGCGAGCAGGTAATCCAGCTGGGCCCGCAACTCGGCGAGCTCCGGTTGGCTGAGCCGCCACTGTGTCCGAACAGTTGGTTGCGCTCCAGGTTCCAGCTGGATCCGATGGTCCTCAGGTCGTTGGGGGGGCAGGCCATCCGGAAGATCATCCGCAAAAATTTCGGGATATTTCCGAATAATGCTCGCCAATTCCACAGGGACTGCTGCGCAGAGGGTGTCGATGTCCGCAATTTTGTCGGAAGCTTTCACCTCGTACAGGTGTACCAAGAAGGCTTGAGCTCCACCATTCATCGCTCGCGCCATGTTGAGCGCGTTGACACGTGTCGTCACCGGCTCCGGTTCCGTCCATTTCGGAAGCGTCGTTTTTCCTCCATATGCTCGCACGACGCACGCCCCAGTCATCCAGTCGATCGTCGGATTAAATCGTTGCAGCCAATCTCGCCCCAACAGCACATCACAACCATCCAACGTCGTCGCCAACATCTTCATGCCAAACCCGAATTTTTCGCCACATTTGATCCGAATTCTTCGCGCTTCATCCCGGATGGCCAGTGGTGTCCCATCCACTAGCCTTGCATCGATCTCCGGCAGACACCTCGTCAGCTTCACCCCAATTTTTTTGGCCGTTGCCAGGTTGACGAGACTGTGGCTCGCCCCTCCGTCAACGAATATTTTAATTTTATAACCGTTAACCCTCCCCACAACCAGCACAGGGTAGTCCACGTGTTCACCCACGTTATTCGTCCGGTTCTGGTCGATAGCTCTGATCGGTACCACGACCCGGTGTGGATGGTGATTGTCGGGCGACAGGGTCTCGTCAGTAGGTGGCCCTTCTGCTACTGACTCAAATATTTTCCCGACCCTTCTCCGTCGTTCTTCTTCCCCTGCTTAAGCCTCGGGCAGTCTTTTTTCAGGTGGCCCAGCTGGTTGCATAAAAAGCACGGCCCAAGGGCTCGGCTTGGCGCATCCACGCCGTTGATCGTGGGCTGCTGGGTCGATCCACGAAATCGAGGGCCCTCCCGGGAGCTCAATCTCGCCCACTGCATCAGTGCATCCGTTGACTCGGCTTCTCGAACGGCGTCGTTGAAGCTTCGTGGCCGGGTTCGTCGGACTTCATACTGGATTTCATATTATAAACCTGCCACGTAGCGATCCAACCGTTCCGCGTCGCTCATATCATCCACTTGATCCGCCAAGTTGCAGAATACACTGGTGTAGTCTTGGACCGAAGCCAGCTGCTTCCAGGCACGCAGCTTCATGCGAGCAGAATCCGAGGCGGATATATGCTCGAATCTGGTTCGCAAGGCGGCGCCCCACTCCCTCCATGTGCGTATCGTGGCCGTCCCAAAAATCGATGCTGCCTGATGCGTGACAGGTGTTGAAGTCCCGTCGTTCGCACGTGCTGCTCCTGCCGAAGTCCCTTCGTGCTGCAGCGTTCGCCTCCACCACTCCAGCGCAGGTCCTCGCAATAGTGAAACTACGAAATTAATGCGGGTGGCATCGTCATTAATCATGGCAGCATTAAAAAACACCTCCACGCCGAACAACCATGCAGAAACATGACAAAGTTAGGAGAAAGAAAGAGGAAAGGGGATTGAACTAGCAAGAATGAGGATACAAATAGCAAACCCTAGAAAGGTTGTACTCGCTACAGAGCACCCCACTACAGGCTAGAACATAAGATAATATTCTGACACACCCCCATAGCCAAAGTGGGGTGTAATCAGCAGAGCAGGCAAAGCAGTACAAGCTCAGGGTGGATCACAATGTCACCACACAATCTGAGCACAAGTTCAAGAAGAAATAGTTTAGAGTTCACAATTATGAGCAAAGCTAGTGGTAGTCACAACGGGCAAGTGAGGAGGAGGAGAGAGAGTGAGGGGAGAGGAGATAGGAGGCGACGGCTGAAGCTGCAGACACACGGGCAACAGGAGGCAGACTGGCACAGCGGCTACCGGACAGCGCCCGGACTACAGGAGTAACAGGCCCCGCGGCTCAAGTAGCGGCAGACGGGCAACGGACCCACGGGCGGCTGGCGTAGAAGTCTAGCTCACTGGGCTACCGGGACAGCGCCCCGGACTACAGGTGCTGCTGACGACAAACTGGCAACCTCCGCTCATCCTCCCGCACACAGTCCCACCCCCCTGATACACACCCGCTGCTACACCGCTAGCTCCACTCCCACGCACCCCCCTTAAACCCTAAACCCCAGTCTCCCACACAACCACCCCCCTCAGCGACAGCTGCAGCAGTGGGAGACGAAGGAGGAGGAGGAGCAAAGGGAGGAAAGCACACCGGCCACCCTCATACCCGCCACCCCACAGCTCGCCACCCCATAAGCAAATGGGGGGGGGAGGAGGGGGGGGGGGGGGGGGGGGGGGGGGGGCGCGAAGTGGGGCGGCGGGGCCACGAAGTGGGGCGGCGGGGCCGCGACGGGTCGGTGGCGGGGCCGCGACGGGTCGGTGGCGGGGCCACAACCGGAGTTGGCGGGGCCGCGACCGGAATTGGCGGGGCCGCGACCGGAGTTGGCGGGGCCGCGACCGGAGTTGGCGGGGCCGCGACCGAAGGCGGCTGGGCCGCGACGCGAGGCGGCAGGGCCGCGACCGGAGGTGGCGGGGCCGCGACGGGTCTGTGGAGGGGCCGCGACCGAAGGTGGCGGGGCCGCGACCGGAGTAGGGCGGCGGGGCCGCGACGGGTCCCCGTCGCCCGTCGCGACGCCTCCAGAGCGGGACGCGGCGAACGCCGCGAGGCAGACGCCCGCCGCGCGCCTCGGGGCGCACAGCGGGCAGAGAACCGCCGCGCGCCTCGGGGCGCACGGCGGGCAGAACTAGCAAGAATGAGGATACAAATAGCAAACCCTAGAAGGGTTGTACTCGCTATAGAGCACCCCACTACAGGCTAGAACATAAGATAATATTCTGACAAAACAGTGACGAACTTGTCACTTGGGTTAAACGGGGGCGGGTTCGTCGGCTTGATTTTGACAAAAGCCGTTGTTGCCATCGGGGCCGTTGGTATTGCTGTCTGCGTCGCCGTCGTCGTCGTTGCTGCATGTGTCGGTGCTGCACGCGACTGTTGCGGCTGTACCTGGCTCGCCTCATCCGCATCCATCTCGCCTTCCAGCTCGCTCCAGACCCGCTCATCTGGTGCAGTGCTGCTACTTGCGTCGTCCACAACAGGCGACTCCCGGCGCGCTTCACCACGCGCCTGGTGTAGTTCGGCGTTTTCTGCCCTCAGGCGCTCCAACTCGTCAGACATAGTCTGCATGTTGGTCTGCATCGCCCGAAACTGTTGCATGAGCTCGTTGAACTCCGCCTGGTCCATATGTCGCAGGCTTCGTCTAACGGGCAGGGGGTGACTAGCGATTTTTCTGACTTTCGTGAAGGCGTTAATGCTATCGTAGTCGGAGTGGAATAATCGGATCTATTCCACGGGCCGACCGCTTAACAGCCCACCAAGTCTATCGCTCCCCTTCTACAAACTACCCCGGAAACGCGAGGGTAACCTAGGAAAGTAGCTCTGATACCAGGTGTTATGAGTTGTATGAAAGAAGAGTGCGCAGAATTCAATATCGCGGAAGTGATTACAACTACTGAGAGCACAACGAGGCCTAGGACTAATATAGCGAGGCTAGCTGGGCCGAGGTTGTAGGGTCGCAGGATGGCTGGGTGCAGGTCCGGGGTTGTGAAACCCGAAAGCGACGCGATAGTGGTTCGGAAAGCGAGGTCGTCGGACCGAGCCTGGTTTTCCGAAAAGTCAGGTTTGTACGCGTACAGTGTGACCCAGTAAGGAATCCGAAAAATTCCTTACACTACCCCCCCCCTTAAGAAAGGTGGTGAATGTCGGAGACACCACGGCGGGTCAGGTAAGCATCCACAATCGGATGTCCCAGGAGCGAGTCAGCAGGGACATACGTGTCATCCTCGCTCGTGCGGTTCTTCCAACGAAGCAGGAATTTCACGGAGCGGCCGGCGGTGGTCACGTCCACGCGGTGGTTCAGAATTTTCCAGGGTTCCAGCGTGGGCTCCGCCACAGGGCGTGTTGTCGGCGCGAGCGTAGGCCGAGCGACAGTTGGCGACTGCGGGGGCTCGTAATGACGCAGAAGGCTGACGTGGAAGGCGTCATGGATTTTCCAGTCGTCGGGCAACAGCAGCTTGGCGGTGACAGGTGTCACCATCTGGACGATACGAAACGGTCCTACGAACCGGGGTCGTAATTTGGCGGGCTGCGGCAGCCGGAGGTTTCTGGTGTCCAGAAGTACAACTTGCCCCGTACGGAAGGGTAAATTGCGTCGGTGTCGATCCGCTTGGCGACTGGCTGTGGTATTAGCCCTGCGAATGAAATCAGCTGCTCTCATGCGTGCAGTTTGCAGTTCCGTGACAAACTGCTGCGAGCGTGGTACCGGGTTGTCCACGGTCGTCGACGAGGGTACCACAGGATCTATCCCGTAATTCAGGAAGAAGGGCGATCGCTGAGTCGTGGTCGACGGGGCGTTATTGTACGCAAACTCCAGCATCGGTAGTGAATCCTCCCATTTACGAATGTCGGGGCAGTTGGTGCGAATCAGTTGCTCCATGGTCTGATTGGTCCGCTCCGTCTGTCCGTCGGTTTGTGGGTGGTATGACGACGAAAACTGTAGGCGGGTACCATACTGTGCCCACGTCTCCTGCCAGAACTTCGACGTGAATTTTGGGTCACGATCGCTAATGATCGCCGAAGGTAACCCGTGTAAACGGACGACGGTGGAGATGAACAGCTTGGCAGTGTCTTCGGCTGTGATCGTTGTTCGGCAGGGGGCGAAATGTGCCATTTTCGTGAGGCGATCTACGACGACCAAAACCGAGTCGTTGCCACTTGTGCCAGCTGGAAGGCCTGTGACGAAATCCATCGTCACTTGTTGCCACGGTCGCTCGGGTGGCGCGAGGGGTTGTAAGAGTCCGGCGGGCCTTTGTCGCGACGACTTCATTGCTTGGCAGGTTGGGCAAGTGGACACGTAGCGTTGTACATCAGTTTGCATGTCCGGCCAGTAATAATTCCGCTGCAGCAACTTCAGTGTTTTGTCGATGCCGAAGTGCCCCGAAAGGTTGGAGTCGTGGACTTCTTGCGTCAGCAGTTCTCGTAAAGGTCGATATGCCGGTACCCAAATCCGGTTCGTTCCGGCTTTTAGGTAGTACTTGCCGTGTAGTGTGGCAGCTTGTTGTTGCGGGTTCCGGAAAAATCGGTCGGTTTTGTAGCCGTGGGTGAATAGTCCTGTCAGTATCGGGTTGGTGTGGGCGATTAGTACTACTGCGTTTTGCATGGATGGTCTGGTGAGGGCGTCGGCGATGTTGTTGGCGCCTTTCTTGTACGTGATGGTGTACCGAAAATTGGACTCGAGAAAGTCCAACCACCGGATTTGTCGTGCGTTCAGCGTCGGTTGCGTTCGCAGGTACTGTAGCGATTTATGGTCGGTCCGAATCGTCACGTCGGCTCCCGTGAGGTAACAGCGCCAGGTACGAAATGCGTGGACGATGGCCAGCATTTCTTTGTCGTGGATTGGGTAGTTGCGCTCGGGTGGCTGCATTTTGCGTGATTCGTACGCGATGGGTTGCAACCCTTGGCCGAAATCCTGTAAGAGGACGGCGCCGATGGCGAAATTGCTGGCGTCCGTGACGACTTCGAACGGTCGAGATGGGTCGGCGAGGCGGAGGACGGGGGGTGAGCCCAAAATGTTTTTGAGAGCGTCGAAGGCGGACTGTTCCCTCTCCCCCCACGTGAAAATACTGTCGCGGTGTAGCAGATCGGTCAGAGGCTTGGTTATCCCTGCCATATTAGGGACAAAACGACGAACGTAGTTAACAAACCCCAGGAAACTTTGCAACTCAGGGATATTAGTAGGCGGTGTCCACTTAAGAATTGCGTCCACCTTACGCGGGTCGATTTTGATTCCGTCGCCAGAAACCACATGCCCCAGGAACTCCAGTTCTGGCTTTAGGAACTCGCACTTAGACCCCTTCGTAATCAGCCGATGTTCCTGCAACCGCCGGAATACCTCCTCCAAATCCCGCAGGTGTTCCTTTTTAGTCGCGCTATACACCAGGATGTCGTCCAGATACACGATGACTTTCTTATCCAGCATATCCCGGAAAATTCCGTTCATGGTGAGCTGGAAGGTCGAGGGCGCGTTTGTGAGTCCGAACGGCATCACCGTAAATTCGTAGCTGCCGTAACGTGTGCGGAAAGCCGTTTTCGGGCAGTCGTCGGCGAACACGCGAATCTGGTGGTAGCCACCTCGCAAATCGATTTTCGAGAAGAACCGAGCCCCGCGAAGCTGGTCCAGCAGGTCGTCGGTTCGTGGGATCGGGTAACGCAACTTAATTGTGACCCGATTCAGCGCTCGGTAGTCGATGCACATGCGCAGGCCTCCGTCCTTCTTCGGCGTGAATAGTATCGGGGCGGCATACGGTGACGTGCTTGCCCGGATAAATCCCTTGGCGAGCAGGTAATCCAGCTGGGCCCGCAACTCGGCGAGCTCCGGTTGGCTGAGCCGCCACTGTGTCCGAACAGTTGGTTGCGCTCCAGGTTCCAGCTGGATCCGATGGTCCTCAGGTCGTTGGGGGGGCAGGCCATCCGGAAGATCATCCGCAAAAATTTCGGGATATTTCCGAATAATGCTCGCCAATTCCACAGGGACTGCTGCGCAGAGGGTGTCGATGTCCGCGATTTTGTCGGAAGCTTTCACCTCGTACAGGTGTACCAAGAAGGCTTGAGCTCCACCATTCATCGCTCGCGCCATGTTGAGCGCGTTGACACGTGTCGTCACCGGCTCCGGTTCCGTCCATTTCGGAAGCGTCGTTTTTCCTCCATATGCTCGCACGACGCACGCCCCAGTCATCCAGTCGATCGTCGGATTAAATCGTTGCAGCCAATCTCGCCCCAACAGCACATCACAGCCATCCAACGTCGTCGCCAACATCTTCATGCCAAACCCGAATTTTTCGCCACATTTGATCCGAATTCTTCGCGCTTCATCCCGGATGGCCAGTGGTGTCCCATCCACTAGCCTTGCATCGATCTCCGGCAGACACCTCGTCAGCTTCACCCCAATTTTTTTGGCCGTTGCCAGGTTGACGAGACTGTGGCTCGCCCCTCCGTCAACGAATATTTTAATTTTATAACCGTTAACCCTCCCCACAACCAGCACAGGGTAGTCCACGTGTTCACCCACGTTATTCGTCCGGTTCTGGTCGATAGCTCTGATCGGTACCACGACCCGGTGTGGATGGTGATTGTCGGGCGACAGGGTCTCGTCAGTAGGTGGCCCTTCTGCTACTGACTCAAATATTTTCCCGACCCTTCTCCGTCGTTCTTCTTCCCCTGCTTAAGCCTCGGGCAGTCTTTTTTCAGGTGGCCCAGCTGGTTGCATAAAAAGCACGGCCCAAGGGCTCGGCTTGGCGCATCCACGCCGTTGATCGTGGGCTGCTGGGTCGATCCACGAAATCGAGGGCCCTCCCGGGAGCTCAATCTCGCCCACTGCATCAGTGCATCCGTTGACTCGGCTTCTCGAACGGCGTCGTTGAAGCTTCGTGGCCGGGTTCGTCGGACTTCATACTGGATTTCATATTATAAACCTGCCACGTAGCGATCCAACCGTTCCGCGTCGCTCATATCATCCACTTGATCCGCCAAGTTGCAGAATACACTGGTGTAGTCTTGGACCGAAGCCAGCTGCTTCCAGGCACGCAGCTTCATGCGAGCAGAATCCGAGGCGGATATATGCTCGAATCTGGTTCGCAAGGCGGCGCCCCACTCCCTCCATGTGCGTATCGTGGCCGTCCCAAAAATCGATGCTGCCTGATGCGTGACAGGTGTTGAAGTCCCGTCGTTCGCACGTGCTGCTCCTGCCGAAGTCCCTTCGTGCTGCAGCGTTCGCCTCCACCACTCCAGCGCAGGTCCTCGCAATAGTGAAACTACGAAATTAATGCGGGTGGCATCGTCATTAATCATGGCAGCATTAAAAAACACCTCCACGCCGAACAACCATGCAGAAACATGACAAAGTTAGGAGAAAGAAAGAGGAAAGGGGATTGAACTAGCAAGAATGAGGATACAAATAGCAAACCCTAGAAAGGTTGTACTCGCTACAGAGCACCCCACTACAGGCTAGAACATAAGATAATATTCTGACACACCCCCATAGCCAAAGTGGGGTGTAATCAGCAGAGCAGGCAAAGCAGTACAAGCTCAGGGTGGATCACAATGTCACCACACAATCTGAGCACAAGTTCAAGAAGAAATAGTTTAGAGTTCACAATTATGAGCAAAGCTAGTGGTAGTCACAACGGGCAAGTGAGGAGGAGGAGAGAGAGTGAGGGGAGAGGAGATAGGAGGCGACGGCTGAAGCTGCAGACACACGGGCAACAGGAGGCAGACTGGCACAGCGGCTACCGGACAGCGCCCGGACTACAGGAGTAACAGGCCCCGCGGCTCAAGTAGCGGCAGACGGGCAACGGACCCACGGGCGGCTGGCGTAGAAGTCTAGCTCACTGGGCTACCGGGACAGCGCCCCGGACTACAGGTGCTGCTGACGACAAACTGGCAACCTCCGCTCATCCTCCCGCACACAGTCCCACCCCCCTGATACACACCCGCTGCTACACCGCTAGCTCCACTCCCACGCACCCCCCTTAAACCCTAAACCCCAGTCTCCCACACAACCACCCCCCTCAGCGACAGCTGCAGCAGTGGGAGACGAAGGAGGAGGAGGAGCAAAGGGAGGAAAGCACACCGGCCACCCTCATACCCGCCACCCCACAGCTCGCCACCCCATAAGCAAATGGGGGGGGGAGGAGGGGGGGGGGGGGGGGGGGGGGGGGCGCGAAGTGGGGCGGCGGGGCCACGAAGTGGGGCGGCGGGGCCGCGACGGGTCGGTGGCGGGGCCGCGACGGGTCGGTGGCGGGGCCACAACCGGAGTTGGCGGGGCCGCGACCGGAATTGGCGGGGCCGCGACCGGAGTTGGCGGGGCCGCGACCGGAGTTGGCGGGGCCGCGACCGAAGGCGGCTGGGCCGCGACGCGAGGCGGCAGGGCCGCGACCGGAGGTGGCGGGGCCGCGACGGGTCTGTGGAGGGGCCGCGACCGAAGGTGGCGGGGCCGCGACCGGAGTAGGGCGGCGGGGCCGCGACGGGTCCCCGTCGCCCGTCGCGACGCCTCCAGAGCGGGACGCGGCGAACGCCGCGAGGCAGACGCCCGCCGCGCGCCTCGGGGCGCACAGCGGGCAGAGAACCGCCGCGCGCCTCGGGGCGCACGGCGGGCAGAACTAGCAAGAATGAGGATACAAATAGCAAACCCTAGAAGGGTTGTACTCGCTATAGAGCACCCCACTACAGGCTAGAACATAAGATAATATTCTGACAAAACAGTGACGAACTTGTCACTTGGGTTAAACGGGGGCGGGTTCGTCGGCTTGATTTTGACAAAAGCCGTTGTTGCCATCGGGGCCGTTGGTATTGCTGTCTGCGTCGCCGTCGTCGTCGTTGCTGCATGTGTCGGTGCTGCACGCGACTGTTGCGGCTGTACCTGGCTCGCCTCATCCGCATCCATCTCGCCTTCCAGCTCGCTCCAGACCCGCTCATCTGGTGCAGTGCTGCTACTTGCGTCGTCCACAACAGGCGACTCCCGGCGCGCTTCACCACGCGCCTGGTGTAGTTCGGCGTTTTCTGCCCTCAGGCGCTCCAACTCGTCAGACATAGTCTGCATGTTGGTCTGCATCGCCCGAAACTGTTGCATGAGCTCGTTGAACTCCGCCTGGTCCATATGTCGCAGGCTTCGTCTAACGGGCAGGGGGTGACTAGCGATTTTTCTGACTTTCGTGAAGGCGTTAATGCTATCGTAGTCGGAGTGGAATAATCGGATCTATTCCACGGGCCGACCGCTTAACAGCCCACCAAGTCTATCGCTCCCCTTCTACAAACTACCCCGGAAACGCGAGGGTAACCTAGGAAAGTAGCTCTGATACCAGGTGTTATGAGTTGTATGAAAGAAGAGTGCGCAGAATTCAATATCGCGGAAGTGATTACAACTACTGAGAGCACAACGAGGCCTAGGACTAATATAGCGAGGCTAGCTGGGCCGAGGTTGTAGGGTCGCAGGATGGCTGGGTGCAGGTCCGGGGTTGTGGAACCCGAAAGCGACGCGATAGTGGTTCGGAAAGCGAGGTCGTCGGACCGAGCCTGGTTTTCCGAAAAGTCAGGTTTGTACGCGTACAGTGTGACCCAGTAAGGAATCCGAAAAATTCCTTACAGTGGATGTTGAAGGGGAGGAGGTAAAGAGGAGCCAGTTTGGTGTGGAGTTTCCACACAGTAACTTGTACCAACAGATGGTTCTAGAGACAGCCTAGAGTATACTGCTCGCCTAAATTGGTGAACAACATGAGATGTATGTTGAATAAATGAATGAAGGTGTTGCTGATGCTGACCAGCGGTGTGTCTCAATCCCTTGGCACTGCCCTAACTCTACCCAAGACTAGTGGTGTTGTCTCTGCCCTAACACCAGAAAATGGTACCCGGTACAAATCTGTGCCTGCCTGCCAGTCCTATTGTTAAGATACGTGGTGCATTTGCTGCTGGTGCTGATGGCTGTGGGTGCCTACTGTTAGCAGGCCCCATCCTGCACCAGGTAGAGCGCTTGTTACATTACACCTGCTGCTGAGGAAGGTTAACCCGTCTGTGACCGCCTACCTTCCAATGTTACATGACCTGGACTCTAGCCCCAGCTGCTGCGGGCTGTTCTTTGGAATGCCCAGGAACCCCCTGCTGCTGCTCATTGTCCTTGGAATGCCCGAAAACCCCTGCTGCTGCACGCTTTACTCCCTCCAGCTGCACCCCTGCTGTCGTGTAGTAATGGGAGCTCAGGTAACTGTGACACACACTTCACCAGCATCACTGAATGGTAAGTAGGACCAGTCAACAGGCCCGTTGACTGAAGAATAACAAGAGATTGGCTTCTCGGTATAATACCACGCTGGCTTGCTTGCTTGCACGGGGTAGTTGCAGGCAGCCCCCTTCCCCCTCCCTCTTTTTGTGTTTTGACGGCATAACACACCGGTCCGTCACATGTGGATGGCGAATTCGCACGTGCAACCGACGATCCGCGTATGATGAGGCTACTTTCCAGGCCCTTTCCAGACTACGTCTCAAAACTGAGGCTATTTTTTCCGGCACTGGAATGAGAGCCTCACCACACGCGGACTCCCCGTCACAACCGAATGGCAACGTTCAGCCGGCCAGAGCCCTTGGGCACATCGAAAAAGCGCTCCACTTGCTGGCCCCTGAAGGACACTCTCACCCGGTACCTGGTGGGAGAGATGTGAAGGGAGGGGCGTGGAGGCAAGGTAAACTGGATGGTAACGTTCAGCCGGCCAGAGCCCTTGGGCACATCGAAGAAGCGCTCCACTTGCTGGCCCCTGAAGGACACTCTCACCTGATGGGAATGATGGCAGGGACGAGAAGAGATGAGTGAAACAAAGAGAAGAGTGATCAGATGAGTGAATGTTCTGGGCACATCAAAGAAGCGCTCCACCTGCTGTTTCCTGAAAGACACTCTCACCCGGTACCTGAAGGGAGGGGTGTGGATGAGATGAGTGAAACAAAGAGAAGAGTGATCAGATGAGTGAATGTTCTGGGCACATCAAAGAAGCGCTCCACCTGCTGTTCCCTGAAAGACACTCTCACCCGGTACCTGAAGGGAGGGAAGTGAATGATGTGAACCAAAGAAAAGAGTGAGACGATTAATGAACACCTTGGGCAGATATTAGGGCTTCTCCTGCTGGCCTCTCAAAAGGACCCTCATTTAGCACCTGAAGGGACTAGAGTTGCGGATTGTTTTGATTCTGCATTAGGAGGATACCTGCTGAACCACCTACCTGCCGCGCAATGCTGAGCCGCCCACTTGCCGTAGAAATGCTATGAAGGAGCAGTGGAGAGGAGGGGGAGGGGAGGGGGGGGGCGCGGGGCGCCGGGCTCGTTATGCAAAGTGGGTGCGTGGCTTGACCAAATACACTCTCTGCCATGCCATCGGACGCTGAGCAACACTAAATCTGAACCCTACCGCTGGCGCAATGGTTCACCAAGAGTCGTTTTTTTAGTCGACTCAAAAACAGACTCATCACCGTTGGCGGACAGGAGTGGTTCACCAATAGGAGGAACGTGAGCGTGCGCCTACCTACCTGCCGTGAAACAATGCGCGGGGATCAATGTTCATCGTGGAGTACAATGCGCGGGGATCAATGTTCATCGTGGAGTACAATGCGCGGGGATCAATGTTCATCGTGGAGTACAATGCGCGGGGATCAATGTTCATCGTGGAGTACAATGCGCGGGGATCAATGTTCATCGTGGAGTACAATGCGCGGGGATCAATGTTCATCGTGGAGTACAATGCGCGGGGATCAATGTTCATCGTGGAGTACAATGCGCGGGGATCAATGTTCATCGTGGAGTACAATGCGCGGGGATCAATGTTCATCGTGGAGTACAATGCGCGGGGATCAATGTTCATCGTGGAGTACAATGCGCGGGGATCAATGTTCATCGTGGAGTACAATGCGCGGGGATCAATGTTCATCGTGGAGTACAATGCGCGGGGATCAATGTTCATCGTGGAGTACAATGCGCGGGGATCAATGTTCATCGTGGAGTACAATGCGCGGGGATCAATGTTCATCGTGGAGTACAATGCGCGGGGATCAATGTTCATCGTGGAGTACAATGCGCGGGGATCAATGTTCATCGTGGAGTACAATGCGCGGGGATCAATGTTCATCGTGGAGTACAATGCGCGGGGATCAATGTTCATCGTGGAGTACAATGCGCGGGGATCAATGTTCATCGTGGAGTACAATGCGCGGGGATCAATGTTCATCGTGGAGTAGCTGCAAAATTACCTACCTGCCGTGAAACAATGCGCGGGTATAACTTCTTTTCCAATGAGTTGCAACCCTACGTGCCATGCAATGCACCGCTGAGCCACCCACCTGCCCTGGAACGCTGTGAAGGAGAGGGGCGAGTTTAGCCGGGATCGCCTTGCAAAGTGAGTGCTCCACTCAGCTCTTAAAGCTTGGTACCTGGTGGGGTGATGGGAGACGGGAGATGGGGAAGGAGGTGGGAGTGGGAGAGGGACAGGGCGAAGGAGGAGGGGAGGGAGGAGGAGAGGAGCAGGAGGAGAGGAGAGGGAAGAGGGGAGAGGGAGGAGCAGAGAGGGAGGAGCGGAGAGGGAGAAGAGGAGATGGAGGAAGGGGGGAGGGAGGAAGGGAGAGGGGAGGAGGAGAGGGGGAGGAGGGGAGGGGGAGGAAGGGATTGGGGGGGGAGGGGAGGGGGAGTTAAGGAGAGGGAAGAGGGGAGAGGGAGGAGGTGAGTGGAAAAGGGGAGAGAAGGAGGGGAGGAGAGGAGGGGAAGGGGAAGAGGGGAAGGAGAGGAGGGGAGGGGGAAGAGGGGGGAAGAAGGAGAGGAGAGAAGAGGAGAGGAGGAGAGTAAAGGAGCAGAGAGGAGAGGATGGGTGGGCGGAAGGGTGGGTGGGAGGGAGAGATGGAAGGAAGAGGTTAGGTGGTGTGGAACAGTATGGTACATAGAGCAGTGCTCGCGAGTACCTTGGTTTGGGAAACGGGCTGAGTTTCATGGTTCGGCCGAGCCAGATCACTCTGCCCAGGTGGGTGCTCCATTCCTTGCGCAGGCGCACAAACCTGGAGAGAGGTGATGGGCAGAGGAGGAACGATGGATGGTGAGGTGTTGGGCAGAGGAAAGATGGGTGGTGAGGTGTTGGGCAGAGGAAAGATGGGTGGTGAGGTGATGGGCAGAGGAGGAAAGATGGGTGGCGAGGTGATGGGCAGAGGAGGAAAGATGGGTGGTGAGGTGATGGGCAGAGGAGGAAAGATGGGTGGTGAGGTGATGGGCAGAGGAGGAAAGATGGGTGGTGAGGTGATGGGCAGAGGAGGAAAGATGGGTGGTGAGGTGATGGGCAGAGGAGGAAAGATGGGTGGTGAGGTGATGGGCAGAGGAGGAAAGATGGGTGGTGAGGTGATGGGCAGAGGAAAGATGGGTGGTGAGGTGATGGGCAGAGGAAAGATGGGTGGTGAGGTGATGGGCAGAGGAAAGATGGGTGGTGAGGTGATGGGCAGAGGAAAGATGGGTGGTGAGGTGATGGGCAGAGGAAAGATGGGTGGTGAGGTGATGGGCAGAGGAAAGATGGGTGGTGAGGTGATGGGCAGAGGAAAGATGGGTGGTGAATGGGGGCTGAAGGGCATTGGGACATGCAGCATAAGACCGAAGGTGGTTGGAATGGGAAGCACTGGCTTGAGATGAGATGGGATACATCTTTGCCATTCGATGGATAAGTGGAGCGAGCTTTTGAAAGCGAGACTCGCTCAGTTATCCATCGCATGGCACTACTGCTGCTGCTGCTTACCTCAGCGGGAGTTGGCTTTCGAGTCGCCTCAAAAGCCATCTTGAAAGTGAAACACGCTCCCTTATCCATCGCATGGCACCACTGCTGCTGCTGGTTACCTCCGTCAGGAGAAGCTGTACTGAGAAAAGATGGTTCTTGTTCCATACGTGGTTATCCTTCAAAATCTTTCAAAAACCAGCTTTTCTCAGCACATCTCCTGACAACGCCAATCCAGATAATGCTGCGACTCTGCTCCAGAACAACCCCCGAAAATTGCAGGGCCAACCGTTCGCCTTCTGTTACACCCGCTCCCAGCTCTCATTGTTTCCCTGCCTTGTCTTCCATCATTTCTTAGTCGACTGTCAAATACCGCCTCCCATCGTACCCGCTTGACTTTTGAGTCGACTGTCAAATACCTCCTCCCATCGTACCCGCGCAAAATTCTCAAGCTCTCACCTTTTCCCCGCCCCGTTATCTGTGAAACTCGAATCCGCCAGGCAAGCGTCACAGGCGTTGCACATGCTCGAGTCAATGTCCTTGTAGAATTCGCACGTGGACCGCCCAGAAGACCACAGCACGGTGCTGTGGCTGAAATGTCACCTCGACTCACACCCGCTCCCAGCTCTCACCTTTTCCCCGCCTCGTTATCTGTGAAGCTTGAATCCGCCAGGCAAGCGTCACAGGCGTTGCACATGCCCGAGTCAATGTCCTTGTAGAACTCGCACGTGGACCGCCCTGCCGACCACAGCACCATGCCCGCCACCGAGGGATGCGAGAAGGCCTCCCGCATCACCGCCTCGAGATAGTCGGCTCGTTGTTCATCCGACTCCACCTCGCTGAAATCGAGCTCTGTCAGCCAGATGGGGAGTTTGGCCATTGCCAGGCGATTCAGGTCGTGCTTCAAGCGAACCTGAAGGGAGAGAAGATGAGGAGAAGGGAGGAGGTGGAGAGATGAGGGCAAGGCCCGGGATACTAGGAGAGCAGAGTCACACAACCTGCCGACCACAGCACCATGCCCGCCACCGAGGGATGCGAGAAGGCCTCTCACATCACCGCTTCCAGGTAGTCCGCCCTTTGTTCATCAGACTCCACTTCGCTGAAATCGAGCTCCGTCAGCCAGATGGGGAGCTTCGCCATGGCTAGCCGGTTCAGATCGTGCTTCAAACGAACATGAAGGGAGAAGATGAGGAGGAGGAGGGAGGTGGAGAGATGAGGAGAAGGAGGGAGGTGGAGAGATGAGGAGAAGGCGGGAGGTGGAGAGATGAGGAGAAGGCGGGAGGTGGAGAGATGAGGGCAAGGCTACACGGGCGGTTCAGGTCATACTTCAAACGGACCTGAAGGAGAAGATGAGTAGAGGAGGTGAGGAAATGAAAGGCAAGCAAGGGTAGGAGGAGAGGGAGTCACACAACCGGCCGATCACAGCACCATGACGGCCGCCAAGGGATGAGCAAAGGCCTCACTCATCAGGGCACCATGCCGGCCGCCTTTTGAGGTGCCTCAAAAGCCGTCTCCTGTTTTGACGCGCCTCAAAAGCCTATGGAAGTACTTTTTTGATGAACCGTCGGGAGGGTGGAGACCGGCGGCCTTTTACATCTTGCCTAAGCTTCACAAGAGAATCCCCGTGGGGCGACCGATCGCAGCCTCACATTCATGGGTGACGACCAACGTGAGCAGGTGGCTGGATGCTGAATTACGACCGCTGGTTCTTAAGAGACAGACCTACCTCCGCGACTCCCTCTCTCTACTGACCACGCTCGAACGGACCCCCTTTCCCACGACGGTCCTTCTTGCTACCTACGACGTCACCTCACTCTACCCCAGCATCTCCATTGAGCGAGGCCTCGAGGCGGTCAATTGTTTCCTATCGAGAGAGAACCCGCAGTTCGCACAACCTCTCATGGCTCTTCTGGGTTGGGTCATGAGGAACTCTTTCGTGGAGTTCAACGGCGAGGTGTTTCAACAGGTTCGAGGTACTGCTATGGGGACTCCAGTAGCTGTGTGCTTCGCCATCCTCTTCATGAGCCGTTTAGACGAACTGCTTAAAGAAAGGTGGACAGGGACGGAACCTTCCTACCACGTGCGCTATATTGATGATGGGCTAATCATATGGCCTGGTACGCGGGCAGATTTGGAGGGCTACCTGCAGACCCTGAATGCGCTTGACCCGAACATTCGGGTTATGTGGACCGTCTCAGAGAGCTCGATCGATTTCCTTGACATGGTCCTTTTCAAAGGACCACGCTTTAAAGAGCACGGGATCTTGGACTTCGGCACCTTCCAGAAGCCGCTGAACAAGTACCTGTGTCTGCCTTTTTCCTCCTTCCACCCACGCCACTGCAAGGAGGGGTTCATTCGTGCTGAGCTGAAACGCTACCTACTTCGTTCGACTTCAGCATCGACCTTCCTCGCTACGAAGTTGGCTTTCTTCCAGCGACTTCGGGATCGTGGTTACCCACCAGCTTTTCTACTCCCACTCTTCAAGCGTGTCTGTTTCGCTCAACGGCCCCACCTTCTCGCCAACATCGCCACCACCCAGTTACTCAAGCAACAGCAATCTCTCTCTCGTCCCGTGGGCCCCTAGTCCTGAAGGCACAGTTCCCTTATCGCAGTTACTCAAGCAACAGCAATCTCTCTCTCGTCCCGTGGGCCCCTAGTCCTGAAGGCACAGTTCCCTTATCGCAGTTACTCAAGCAACAGCAATCTCTCTCTCGTCCCGTGGGCCCCTAGTCCTGAAGGCACAGTTCCCTTATCGCAGTTACTCAAGCAACAGCAATCTCTCTCTCGTCCCGTGGGCCCCTAGTCCTGAAGGCACAGTTCCCTTATCGCAGTTACTCAAGCAACAGCAATCTCTCTCTCTTCCCGTGGGCCCCTAGTCCTGAAGGCACAGTTCCCTTATCGCAGTTACTCAAGCAACAGCAATCTCTCTCTCGTCCCGTGGGCCCCTAGTCCTGAAGGCACAGTTCCCTTATCGCAGTTACTCAAGCAACAGCAATCTCTCTCTCGTCCCGTGGGCCCCTAGTCCTGAAGGCACAGTTCCCTTATCGCAGTTACTCAAGCAACAGCAATCTCTCTCTCGTCCCGTGGGCCCCTAGTCCTGAAGGCACAGTTCCCTTATCGCAGTTACTCAAGCAACAGCAATCTCTCTCTCGTCCCGTGGGCCCCTAGTCCTGAAGGCACAGTTCCCTTATCGCAGTTACTCAAGCAACAGCAATCTCTCTCTCGTCCCGTGGGCCCCTAGTCCTGAAGGCACAGTTCCCTTATCGCAGTTACTCAAGCAACAGCAATCTCTCTCTCGTCCCGTGGGCCCCTAGTCCTGAAGGCACAGTTCCCTTATCGCAGTTACTCAAGCAACAGCAATCTCTCTCTCTTCCCGTGGGCCCCTAGTCCTGAAGGCACAGTTCCCTTATCGCAGTTACTCAAGCAACAGCAATCTCTCTCTCGTCCCGTGGGCCCCTAGTCCTGAAGGCACAGTTCCCTTATCGCAGTTACTCAAGCAACAGCAATCTCTCTCTCGTCCCGTGGGCCCCTAGTCCTGAAGGCACAGTTCCCTTATCGCAGTTACTCAAGCAACAGCAATCTCTCTCTCGTCCCGTGGGCCCCTAGTCCTGAAGGCACAGTTCCCTTATCGCAGTTTCTCAAGCAACAGCAATCTCTCTCTCGTCCCGTGGGCCCCTAGTCCTGAAGGCACAGTTCCCTTATCGCAGTTACTCAAGCAACAGCAATCTCTCTCTCGTCCCGTGGGCCCCTAGTCCTGAAGGCACAGTTCCCTTATCGCAGTTACTCAAGCAACAGCAATCTCTCTCTCGTCCCGTGGGCCCCTAGTCCTGAAGGCACAGTTCCCTTATCGCAGTTACTCAAGCAACAGCAATCTCTCTCTCGTCCCGTGGGCCCCTAGTCCTGAAGGCACAGTTCCCTTATCGCAGTTACTCAAGCAACAGCAATCTCTCTCTCTTCCCGTGGGCCCCTAGTCCTGAAGGCACAGTTCCCTTATCGCAGTTACTCAAGCAACAGCAATCTCTCTCTCGTCCCGTGGGCCCCTAGTCCTGAAGGCACAGTTCCCTTATCGCAGTTACTCAAGCAACAGCAATCTCTCTCTCGTCCCGTGGGCCCCTAGTCCTGAAGGCACAGTTCCCTTATCGCAGTTACTCAAGCAACAGCAATCTCTCTCTCTTCCCGTGGGCCCCTAGTCCTGAAGGCACAGTTCCCTTATCGCAGTTACTCAAGCAACAGCAATCTCTCTCTCGTCCCGTGGGCCCCTAGTCCTGAAGGCACAGTTCCCTTATCGCAGTTACTCAAGCAACAGCAATCTCTCTCTCGTCCCGTGGGCCCCTAGTCCTGAAGGCACAGTTCCCTTATCGCAGTTACTCAAGCAACAGCAATCTCTCTCTCGTCCCGTGGGCCCCTAGTCCTGAAGGCACAGTTCCCTTATCGCAGTTACTCAAGCAACAGCAATCTCTCTCTCGTCCCGTGGGCCCCTAGTCCTGAAGGCACAGTTCCCTTATCGCAGTTACTCAAGCAACAGCAATCTCTCTCTCGTCCCGTGGGCCCCTAGTCCTGAAGGCACAGTTCCCTTATCGCAGTTACTCAAGCAACAGCAATCTCTCTCTCTTCCCGTGGGCCCCTAGTCCTGAAGGCACAGTTCCCTTATCGCAGTTACTCAAGCAACAGCAATCTCTCTCTCGTCCCGTGGGCCCCTAGTCCTGAAGGCACAGTTCCCTTATCGCAGTTACTCAAGCAACAGCAATCTCTCTCTCGTCCCGTGGGCCCCTAGTCCTGAAGGCACAGTTCCCTTATCGCAGTTACTCAAGCAACAGCAATCTCTCTCTCGTCCCGTGGGCCCCTAGTCCTGAAGGCACAGTTCCCTTATCGCAGTTACTCAAGCAACAGCAATCTCTCTCTCGTCCCGTGGGCCCCTAGTCCTGAAGGCACAGTTCCCTTATCGCAGTTACTCAAGCAACAGCAATCTCTCTCTCGTCCCGTGGGCCCCTAGTCCTGAAGGCACAGTTCCCTTATCGCAGTTACTCAAGCAACAGCAATCTCTCTCTCGTCCCGTGGGCCCCTAGTCCTGAAGGCACAGTTCCCTTATCGCAGTTACTCAAGCAACAGCAATCTCTCTCTCTTCCCGTGGGCCCCTAGTCCTGAAGGCACAGTTCCCTTATCGCAGTTACTCAAGCAACAGCAATCTCTCTCTCGTCCCGTGGGCCCCTAGTCCTGAAGGCACAGTTCCCTTATCGCAGTTACTCAAGCAACAGCAATCTCTCTCTCTTCCCGTGGGCCCCTAGTCCTGAAGGCACAGTTCCCTTATCGCAGTTACTCAAGCAACAGCAATCTCTCTCTCGTCCCGTGGGCCCCTAGTCCTGAAGGCACAGTTCCCTTATCGCAGTTACTCAAGCAACAGCAATCTCTCTCTCGTCCCGTGGGCCCCTAGTCCTGAAGGCACAGTTCCCTTATCGCAGTTACTCAAGCAACAGCAATCTCTCTCTCGTCCCGTGGGCCCCTAGTCCTGAAGGCACAGTTCCCTTATCGCAGTTACTCAAGCAACAGCAATCTCTCTCTCGTCCCGTGGGCCCCTAGTCCTGAAGGCACAGTTCCCTTATCGCAGTTACTCAAGCAACAGCAATCTCTCTCTCGTCCCGTGGGCCCCTAGTCCTGAAGGCACAGTTCCCTTATCGCAGTTACTCAAGCAACAGCAATCTCTCTCTCGTCCCGTGGGCCCCTAGTCCTGAAGGCACAGTTCCCTTATCGCAGTTACTCAAGCAACAGCAATCTCTCTCTCGTCCCGTGGGCCCCTAGTCCTGAAGGCACAGTTCCCTTATCGCAGTTACTCAAGCAACAGCAATCTCTCTCTCGTCCCGTGGGCCCCTAGTCCTGAAGGCACAGTTCCCTTATCGCAGTTACTCAAGCAACAGCAATCTCTCTCTCGTCCCGTGGGCCCCTAGTCCTGAAGGCACAGTTCCCTTATCGCAGTTACTCAAGCAACAGCAATCTCTCTCTCGTCCCGTGGGCCACTAGTCCTGAAGGCACAGTTCCCTTATCGCAGTTACTCAAGCAACAGCAATCTCTCTCTCTTCCCGTGGGCCCCTAGTCCTGAAGGCACAGTTCCCTTATCGCAGTTACTCAAGCAACAGCAATCTCTCTCTCGTCCCGTGGGCCCCTAGTCCTGAAGGCACAGTTCCCTTATCGCAGTTACTCAAGCAACAGCAATCTCTCTCTCGTCCCGTGGGCCCCTAGTCCTGAAGGCACAGTTCCCTTATCGCAGTTACTCAAGCAACAGCAATCTCTCTCTCGTCCCGTGGGCCCCTAGTCCTGAAGGCACAGTTCCCTTATCGCAGTTACTCAAGCAACAGCAATCTCTCTCTCGTCCCGTGGGCCCCTAGTCCTGAAGGCACAGTTCCCTTATCGCAGTTACTCAAGCAACAGCAATCTCTCTCTCGTCCCGTGGGCCCCTAGTCCTGAAGGCACAGTTCCCTTATCGCAGTTACTCAAGCAACAGCAATCTCTCTCTCGTCCCGTGGGCCCCTAGTCCTGAAGGCACAGTTCCCTTATCGCAGTTACTCAAGCAACAGCAATCTCTCTCTCGTCCCGTGGGCCCCTAGTCCTGAAGGCACAGTTCCCTTATCGCAGTTACTCAAGCAACAGCAATCTCTCTCTCGTCCCGTGGGCCCCTAGTCCTGAAGGCACAGTTCCCTTATCGCAGTTACTCAAGCAACAGCAATCTCTCTCTCGTCCCGTGGGCCCCTAGTCCTGAAGGCACAGTTCCCTTATCGCAGTTACTCAAGCAACAGCAATCTCTCTCTCGTCCCGTGGGCCACTAGTCCTGAAGGCACAGTTCCCTTATCGCAGTTACTCAAGCAACAGCAATCTCTCTCTCTTCCCGTGGGCCCCTAGTCCTGAAGGCACAGTTCCCTTATCGCAGTTACTCAAGCAACAGCAATCTCTCTCTCGTCCCGTGGGCCCCTAGTCCTGAAGGCACAGTTCCCTTATCGCAGTTACTCAAGCAACAGCAATCTCTCTCTCGTCCCGTGGGCCCCTAGTCCTGAAGGCACAGTTCCCTTATCGCAGTTACTCAAGCAACAGCAATCTCTCTCTCGTCCCGTGGGCCCCTAGTCCTGAAGGCACAGTTCCCTTATCGCAGTTACTCAAGCAACAGCAATCTCTCTCTCGTCCCGTGGGCCCCTAGTCCTGAAGGCACAGTTCCCTTATCGCAGTTACTCAAGCAACAGCAATCTCTCTCTCGTCCCGTGGGCCCCTAGTCCTGAAGGCACAGTTCCCTTATCGCAGTTACTCAAGCAACAGCAATCTCTCTCTCGTCCCGTGGGCCCCTAGTCCTGAAGGCACAGTTCCCTTATCGCAGTTACTCAAGCAACAGCAATCTCTCTCTCGTCCCGTGGGCCCCTAGTCCTGAAGGCACAGTTCCCTTATCGCAGTTACTCAAGCAACAGCAATCTCTCTCTCGTCCCGTGGGCCCCTAGTCCTGAAGGCACAGTTCCCTTATCGCAGTTACTCAAGCAACAGCAATCTCTCTCTCTCTTCCCGTGGGCCCCTAGTCCTGAAGGCACAGTTCCCTTATCGCAGTTTCTCAAGCAACAGCAATCTCTCTCTCGTCCCGTGGGCCCCTAGTCCTGAAGGCACAGTTCCCTTATCGCAGTTACTCAAGCAACAGCAATCTCTCTCTCGTCCCGTGGGCCCCTAGTCCTGAAGGCACAGTTCCCTTATCGCAGTTACTCAAGCAACAGCAATCTCTCTCTCGTCCCGTGGGCCCCTAGTCCTGAAGGCACAGTTCCCTTATCGCAGTTACTCAAGCAACAGCAATCTCTCTCTCGTCCCGTGGGCCCCTAGTCCTGAAGGCACAGTTCCCTTATCGCAGTTACTCAAGCAACAGCAATCTCTCTCTCGTCCCGTGGGCCCCTAGTCCTGAAGGCACAGTTCCCTTATCGCAGTTACTCAAGCAACAGCAATCTCTCTCTCGTCCCGTGGGCCCCTAGTCCTGAAGGCACAGTTCCCTTATCGCAGTTACTCAAGCAACAGCAATCTCTCTCTCGTCCCGTGGGCCCCTAGTCCTGAAGGCACAGTTCCCTTATCGCAGTTACTCAAGCAACAGCAATCTCTCTCTCGTCCCGTGGGCCCCTAGTCCTGAAGGCACAGTTCCCTTATCGCAGTTACTCAAGCAACAGCAATCTCTCTCTCGTCCCGTGGGCCCCTAGTCCTGAAGGCACAGTTCCCTTATCGCAGTTACTCAAGCAACAGCAATCTCTCTCTCGTCCCGTGGGCCCCTAGTCCTGAAGGCACAGTTCCCTTATCGCAGTTACTCAAGCAACAGCAATCTCTCTCTCGTCCCGTGGGCCCCTAGTCCTGAAGGCACAGTTCCCTTATCGCAGTTACTCAAGCAACAGCAATCTCTCTCTCGTCCCGTGGGCCCCTAGTCCTGAAGGCACAGTTCCCTTATCGCAGTTACTCAAGCAACAGCAATCTCTCTCTCGTCCCGTGGGCCCCTAGTCCTGAAGGCACAGTTCCCTTATCGCAGTTTCTCAAGCAACAGCAATCTCTCTCTCGTCCCGTGGGCCCCTAGTCCTGAAGGCACAGTTCCCTTATCGCAGTTACTCAAGCAACAGCAATCTCTCTCTCGTCCCGTGGGCCCCTAGTCCTGAAGGCACAGTTCCCTTATCGCAGTTACTCAAGCAACAGCAATCTCTCTCTCGTCCCGTGGGCCCCTAGTCCTGAAGGCACAGTTCCCTTATCGCAGTTACTCAAGCAACAGCAATCTCTCTCTCGTCCCGTGGGCCCCTAGTCCTGAAGGCACAGTTCCCTTATCGCAGTTACTCAAGCAACAGCAATCTCTCTCTCGTCCCGTGGGCCCCTAGTCCTGAAGGCACAGTTCCCTTATCGCAGTTACTCAAGCAACAGCAATCTCTCTCTCGTCCCGTGGGCCCCTAGTCCTGAAGGCACAGTTCCCTTATCGCAGTTACTCAAGCAACAGCAATCTCTCTCTCTTCCCGTGGGCCCCTAGTCCTGAAGGCACAGTTCCCTTATCGCAGTTACTCAAGCAACAGCAATCTCTCTCTCGTCCCGTGGGCCCCTAGTCCTGAAGGCACAGTTCCCTTATCGCAGTTACTCAAGCAACAGCAATCTCTCTCTCGTCCCGTGGGCCCCTAGTCCTGAAGGCACAGTTCACTCCTTGGACTGCGCGCCTCCGCCTAGGGGTCGTTTTGAGTCGACTCAAAAATAGCCTCATCACACACGGATTTTATGTTGAGAGAATTTTTGTTGCTTGGACGATTGGGTGTAGCTTGTTAAAGCTTTTGGTGCGCGCGCGACTACCGAAGTTGCTGCATGGCGAAAGGTTGGACTCTGCTCCCAATGATGACACCCTCGAGGGTTGAAGACGTGGCTCTTGGTGTTCACCAGAGCTACCTGGATTGGTCCCGAACTTTTTGGAACGGGCCAGGGTGTAGATAACCTTGAGTTTTGTTTTACTGGAGGCGTTATCTTTTCTTTTAAGGCTTCTACTCCACTCTGTTTTTCATTCTCGTAGGCACTGATGAAGGCCTGGTAGGGGATGCCCTCCAGCCGAAACATGTTTGTCTTGTTTTAATTTCTGTTAACGAGAAGAGTTCCGGTTTCACAGACTCTCGGCTATTAGCTAGTGTTAAGAGTTTCACTGTTTTTTCTTACTTGCTTAAGCCTAAACCTAAGCATTGCTGCTCACTGGAAGAATGTCAGAGGATCTGCTAACACTTACGCTTTCTCCAGTAGACGGCGGTGCAGGTGAAGGCAGTTCTGCAATTATTGTGCGTGAGGCAGTTGTACCGGCAAAGACTTGCGCGAATTATCGCAGCCACAAGCGACTACGCGTTCTTGACGGTGCGAAACAATCTGCTCCAACTCACGCAACTACGAAGCAAGACAAGCAAGCGGAATCTCCTCCCGACATGGAAGTTGAGAACGAGCCGATCGCTGCAGCAGCTGGTTGCAGCAATCCTACGGCCTCATCTGAGCAGTCTGTTACGATTCCTGAGCCTTTTAAAGGCTGGACTGCGAAGGCCGTCAAGGAATTTCGGACCGATTTCAAAAACTACCTGAAGGCGAAGTCCAAGCTTAAGAAGATGAAGACTCTCGACGGCCAAGGCGTGATACTCCACAGCATCCGCACCAAGGTGGTCGAGTTTCAGACGAAGTACTCGAGCATTCGGGAGAAGTCGGCGGCTTCTGTGGCTGCTATTCATCTTGAGAACCAGAAACGCATACAAGCGGACTTCATCAAGTCGAAGGAAATGGAGGTTGAGGAGATTCTGGCGGCTTCCGATTCACACCTCACTTCTCTGGCGGCCAGGCTTGAAGACCACATCAAGAGCTTATCGTCCGTACCTGAATTGGCGATTTCCGAAGTCGCTAAAGAAAAGTTCAGGAAGATCAAGGTGCAGTGCATCAAGAAAGCTCGGTCCGAAATCGCCACCGCCAAGGACGACATCAAAGTCCAGGAGTTGCTGAGGCAGAAGTCCCGCGAAGCCGAGGAATTGAAGAAATCTGCTGCCGCTGAGGAGATGACTGGCATGGAAACAGGGCCGACGATCGACGAGATTGTTCGTCAGCAGGTGCAGAAGGCGAAGGCTGAAATCCGCAAGGAAGTTAAGGCGGAGTTCGAAGCTACCCTATCGGCAAAGCTGAAAGCGTTCTCGTTAGTCAAGCAGGATGCATCGACGCCCCCCGCAGCTGCTGATTCGAAGCCGAAGAAGGCGAAGAAGAAGCGTGGCGGCAAGAACAAGAAGAAAGCCAACGCTCCCGCGGACAGCAAGGAGAAGGGCCCTGAGACTACACCGTCGACCTCGAAAAAGGCCTGGGTTCCAAAAAACGGCGGAGGCGGCCCCGCAAAAGGGCCGTCAAAGAAGAAGTAACAGCACATGACCTCGCGCTCCGCTGGTTTGGCCGCTTGACTTTACGGCAGGCGCAGTCTCGCGTGCGGAACCTCGGAGTGCACAACCTGAGTGCCAAGACCTTAACGTCGGACGAGCGTAAGGCACTAGGTTTGGGTTTGAAGTTTGTTCCTACTCCCGCCTGGAATCCTTCTGTCGCTACGGCCCTCGATCAGCTGCATCGACAGATCTCTCTTCATTTTTTCTTCAAGGAGAAAGGGAATCCAACTGCAGCTTCACGGTTTCGGGTGCGCAACCCGAGTTGGAGACCCGATCGGGATGAAGTCCCGGAGTCGGTTTTCAGAGAGGCGCACGAAGACCTCTCGTTCCTGATGAAAGCAGCGAAGCCGTTACGTGGATCGAACCTTTCACGAGGTGTACGTACAGCTTTGCGCTCCCTCGCGACAGACCGCAGCATCGTCATCAAGCCCGCGGATAAGAACCTGGATCTCACCATTATGGATCGGTCACACTACGTCAACCTCTGCATGGAACATCTCTCGGATGACGCGGTGTATAGATCAGTCCAACACGATCCGACACCTAGTGTTCTGCATGGTGCCCTGAGGAGAATTCCACTCCCCTCAAGTCCAGCTCCGTCAGCCAGATGCGGAACTTGGCCATTCCACACTTCTTCTCACCAACTGCTACTCACCAACTGCTACTCACCAACTGCTTCTCACCAATTGCTGCTCACCAACTGCTTCTCACCAACTGGTACTCACCAACTGCTACTCACCAACTGCTTCTCACCAACTGCTTCTCACCAACTGCTTCTCACCAACTGCTTCTCACCAATTGCTTCTCACCAACTGCTACTCACCAACTGCTACTCACCAACTGCTACTCACCAACTGCTTCTCACCAACTGCTTCTCACCAACTGCTTCGCACCAACTGCTTCTCACAAACTGCTTCTCACCAACTGCTACTCACCAACTGCTACTCACCAACTGCTACTCACCAACTGCTTCTCACCAACTGCTTCTCACCAACTGCTTCGCACCAACTGCTTCTCACCAACTGCTTCTCACCAACTGCTTCTCACCAACTGCTTCTCACCAACTGCTTCTCACCAACTGCTTCTCACCAACTGCTTCTCACCAACCGCTTCTCACCAACTGCTTCTCACCACTGTAATGTGCCTCCACGCGCCTTCACACCTTTCCCAACCCTCCAGTGTACCCTGCAAACCAGCCCCAACACCCAATTCCTCTCATCTCACCAGCTGCGGCTCTCCACTGTAGTGAGCCTCCACGCTTCTCCCTGTTTCTCTGCTAGTATGTCACACAGTCCTTCACCTCGTACTTACTCACACCCCGCTCTTCCTCTCAACTCACCAGCTGCGGCTCTCCACTGTAATGAGCCTCGACGCCTATGCCTGTGACTGGCGCCCCAGTTGCGTTGAGATTCCACACCTTCTGCTCTCGGGTACAAAGGGAGGGAGGTAGAGGACAGAGAGGGAAAACGGGGAGAGTTGCTTGAACATCCACGAATACACGCCCTCTCCCACTCACAGCACACGCCCTCTCCCACTCACAGCACACGCCCTCTCCCACTCACAGCACACGCCCTCTCCCACTCACAGCACACGCCCTCTCCCACTCACAGCACACGCCCTCTCCCACTCACAGCACACGCCCTTCCCCATTCACAGAACATGCCCTTCCCCATTCACAGAACACGCCCTTCCCCATTCACAGAACACGCCCTTCCCCACTCATCGCACCACGCCAAATCGCCTCTCACTTCAGCATAAACCTCTGGGTTGGCCCCTCTGTCGCACTGCTCAAACGTGTCATTCAAAAACAAAATTGCCTCTCACCTCGAGGCACACCTCTGGGTTGGCCCCTCAGTCGCACTGCTCCACTCTGTTGTAATGTTTAAAAAAACAGCTCAAGTCCAGCCTCATTCTCTTCCCATTCCACTTGCCCACATCCTCCCTCCCTCTCACCTCGAGGTACACCTCTGGGTTGGCCCCTCGATCGCACTGCTCCGCCGTGTTATAATCAGTAAAAAAAACAGCTGCACGTTGGGATTGAGAGCCACAGTCACAGCAGTCACACCACACAGCCTTTCCCACTCACCGCACTAGATTGCCTCTCACCTCGAGGTACACCTCTGGGTTGGCCCCTCGGTCACACTGCTCCACCGTGTTATAATCATTCAGAAACAGCCGCACATTCGGATCAATCGCCCGCGCGGCCTTGAACATCCACGAGTGAATGTCCTCCCCCAGGCGCTGCCCGTAGTAGTTGCCATGCAGAGGCTCGTTGATGACATCCCAGTGCTGCACCTTGCCTTGATAGCGGGTGACCGCACTGGCCATGCGTCGTTGCATGGCTGCCCATAGAGCAGTGTCGTTTAGATTCTGGGGATTAGGGGAAAACGGATGGAGTAATGGGGAGGAGGAGAGGGAGGGGGAAAGGGGGAGGAGGAAAGGGAGGGAGAATGAGGAAAGGGGAAGGGGGAGAGAGGGCGAGGAGATCAAAAGTCCACGAGTGAATGTCCTCCCCCAACCGCTGTCCGTAGTAGTTGCCATGCAGAGGCTCGTTGATGACATCCCAGTGCTGCACCTTGCCCTGATAGCGGGTCACTGCACTGGTCATGCGCCTTTGCAGCGCCGCCCATAGAGCAGTGTCGTTCAGGTTCTGGGGGAAAGGGAAGGGGCGAAGGGGCAAAGGGAAAAGGGAAGGGGCAAAGGGGCAAAGGGGCAAAGGGGAAAACAAACAGGAAAATTTTGTAGTAGTCCGACCAGCATTGACTCACCTGAACCAGCATCACAGCATCAATTTCCTTGACTAGTGTTGGCTCACCTTGACCAACGTTGACCAACATTGACCAGCGTTTACCCACGTTGACTCACCTTGACCCACGTCTGCACAAATCTCTCCACGGCCCAGAAGATGTTGTGTGCTCGCACGCTCACATTCCTCTGCGTGAACCAGTCTACCAGGTTGACACACCTTGACCAGCGTTGACCGGCGTTGACTCACCTTGACCCATGTTTGAACAAACTTCTCAACAGCCCAGAAGATGTTGTGACCGCGCACGCTCACGTTCCTCTGGATGAACCAATCCACCAGCGCATCTGTCACATTGTAGTCCTCTACTCCCTCCCTCCTCTCGTTGAAATACCACTTGCCCTCGTTGTTGAACACTGCCCAGTTGAATCGGTTGAGGAACCACTGGAAGGAAAGGAAGGGGGTGGAAAGGGATGGCAAGGGGTGGCCAGGGGTGGCAGGGAGTGGAAAGGGGGTTGAAAGGAGTGAACCAGTCAATCAGCGCATCCGTCACATTGTAATCCTCTGCTCCCGCCCTCCGCTCGTTGAAATACCACTTGCCCTCGTTATTGGACACCGCCCAGTTGAACTTGGTTTAGGAACCACTGGGAGGGAGCGGAAGCGGGTGGAAGTGGGTGGAAAGCGGTAGAAAGGGGTGTAAAGCGGTGAACCACTCCACCAGCGCATCAGCCACATTCTAGTCCTCCTCTTGCGCCCTGCCTCCCTCCGCTCGTTGAAGTACCTTTGGGCTTCGTTGCTGCATACTGCCCAGTTGAACCGGCTTAAGAACCACTGGAGAGGGGCGGAAGAGACAGATGGAGCCCTACTTGCCCAATCGATAGGGCGTCCCTAGGTGTGTGTGAACACCATCCCAAGGTGTGAACACCATCCCAAGGTGTGAACACCATCCGAAGGTGTGATACCAGCAGCATTCCGGTCCACTTTCTCCTGCTAGGAATGGCCTAGATGGGTGTTTCAAAGATAAAAAAAAATGCCAGCACGATCGTGGGCCTTAAATGGCAACCGAAGAACACTCATGACAAACTTAAACCACGACTCTCCCAAACGAATCAAAAAATTGGTCCAAAAAAAAAAAAAAAAAAACACATCAATCGCCCCCCTTCTTGATCGTGTTACCCCACCTGGTTGTACGCTGTAGGCTGCGGCCGTATGGAACAGCACTGCTCAAAGTCGTGTTTAAGTCGTGCTTTTCGAGTCTGACAGCACCTGGGTGGTTCACACTGTTGGAGCATCAAAGACACCTCCCCTCTCTTGGTAAGCAGGGTCATGCTTGAGGCACCTCATATTTACTTTTGAAATGCCGCAAGAGCCACTGTTGCAGTCGAGCTTAGGGTCGACTCAAAACTCAACTATTTACTTTTGGGATGCCTCAAGAGCCACTGTTGCTTGCAGCATTGAAAAGCATCACGGATCTGTGCTCATGAAGAAAGGGCAGCAGTAGGAAAGGTCACCTTTAGCAAAGGGACGATAGTGAACTAGTGAAAAAAGTAACCCTTGAAAAAGTTGATTAAGATCCGAACGTACAACTCAGTTCAAACTCTAGACGAAAGCAAGCAAGCATGTTTCGGCTTTGCACGGGGATCATACCCGCTGGGCCTTCATCAGTACCCGCTAGGCCTTCATCAGTACCCGCTGGGCCTTCATCAGTACCCGCTAGGCCTTCATCAGTACCCGCTAGGCCTTCATCAGTACCCGCTGGCCCGCTGACTTTGAACTTGAGGCACCTCAATATTTACTTTTGAGATGCCTCAAGAGCCACTGTTGCAGTCGAGCTTTGAGTCGACTCAAAACTCGACTCATGAAACGTAAACGCCAAAATGACAAGTCGAGTTTTGAGTCGACTCAAAACTCAACGTAAACGCCAAAATGACAAGTAGGGTTTAGGGTCGACTCAAAACTCGACTATTTACTTTTGAGATGCCTCAAGAGCCACTGTTGCAGCATTGAAAAGCATCTCACCTCTTTTGAGAATTCTCAAAAGTCATACCTCTTGGTACGCTGTGTCGTATAGAATTGCACCGTTCACATTGGCGCCAAAGGGGAAATCTGAAGAGACCTGGTCGATCTGCACACGTGCCGGCACCAGGCCAAGCCCCAGCCCTTGAATTGACAGCCGCACAGGCCGCATGCGGTACTGTGGCGGAGGCGGGATATTGCATTGCATGTGGTGCATGGGGGGCATAGGGGGCATGGGGAGCGTGGTGAGTCGGTCGATCTGCACGCGTGCCGGCACCAGGCTGAGCCCCAGCCCTTGGATAGACAGCCGCACAGGCCGCATGCGGTACTGTGGTGGGGGAATGGAAGGGATCATGCATAGCGGCATAATGAAAAGAAGAGCTTGGGGAGCGTGGGGAGAGAGCATGGGCAGCAGGGCATGGATGAATAGGATGAATGGGGTGCATGCATGTTTACAAGTTCTTTGCTCTGCTCATAACTGCCTGCCCTCGCCTTCTCCCCTTCGAATCCACATGCTCATATCCACTTTCAGACAATAGTCGAGTCAACTTCACGCCCTTTCTCCCTTCCACCCCGCCTTCGCTCCTTCCCCCCTTCTCACCTTCTTAATGTTCTCGTTCTGTCGGATCCGCCACATGTTCATATCCACTTTCAGAAGCGATGCTGACGTCACCCAGATCTGGGTCCCCACCGCTGCGCCCTGCACATACACCGCCACCTCAGCGGCCGGCTCGTGCAGGGTAAATCCCCCCGTTAATTTCGTCCAGCACGTGGACCGTGCGTTCGCCCCTCCGATGCACAAATACCTGCCCGATAAAAACAGTAAAAATAGCATATAACAGATGTATAAGCTGTTGCGTGGTTCTGGGTGATTTTATTCAGTGCAGAACCATAGTGCCATTACCAAATGTCCACTCTCACTCACCCACACTGCCGGCTCATATGCCGCTGCCGCCATGCACGCCAGTCTGCTTTAGCCCCAAATACGTGTTCAAAAAGTTGCCCAATGCTAGGTACGAGTAGGGCGTTGGCGCTGCTGTGATGCCACGTCCTTCAAGCCTACAATAAGCCGTGCTGCTGTGATGCCACGTCCTTCAAGCCTACAATAAGCCGTGCTGCTGTGATGCCACGTCCTTCAAGCCTACAATAAGCCGTGCTGCTGTGATGCCACGTCCTTCAAGCCTACAATAAGCCGTGCTGCTGTGCCTGTGTCGCACTCACTTGTTGTTGATCTTGGCCGATGCAGTGACGTACTGCCGCTCCCCCGCGTCCAGCTTCACCCAGATCGCCAGCTCGTAAGCCGCCGCAGGCACGTCCCGCACGCTCTGCTTGGGCCCCGCATACGTGTACGAGCGGTTGTATGCCACCAGGTACGAGTAGGGCGTGGGCGCTGTCGCGTTGACCATGGCTTTAATCGGCGCGTACCCAAAGCCTTGCCAGCCAGTGGTGCCGTTCGCTATGCTGGGGTTGGTGAAGAGATTTCCCTCCTGGGCGGGGGGCGTGGGCGTGTTGGAACACTGGGAGAAAGTAGAGGGGAGGAGGGGAGGGGGAGAGGGGGAGCAGCAGGTTGAGAAGAATGAACAGGGGAAGGGAAAAACAGAGAGAACTCTCACACGCTCTGCTTGGGCCCCCGCATACGTGTACGAGCGGTTGAACGCCACCAGGTACAAGAAGGGCGTGGGCGCTGTTGGTTGACCACGGCTTTAATGGGTGCAACCCGAAGCCCTGCCAGTCCGAGGTGTCGTTCGCTATGCTGGGGTTGGTGAAGAGATTGCCCTCTTGGGAAGGGGGGCATGGTCGTGTCGGAACACTGGGAGGAGGGGAGAAGGGGACGAGAGAGTGTGAGGAGGAAGGAGAAGAAGGAGAAGTAGCCAAAATCCTGCCAGGCGGTGGAGACGAGAGGAGTTTCAACGCAGGCCAGGTTGGCGAGTTTCATACGCGTGTGATGGGAGGGTGTTGGTCCGCCATAACACGCATGCTCAAAACTGTGAATCATGATGATACAGCAAGTAGATGCATGAAAACGTCTGTGCACACTTTTCTAACTGAGGATGATATCACACTCATTCAAACGTACAGGGACAAAATGCTGACCTGGTGGACAAAGATCACGTGAGGCAATAGAGAGAACTGTGGTGCTGATAGTACGCTCCTGCCGGAGGTGTGGGCGCGTGCAAAAGCTACAAGGGAGCTGGAGGTTGCGGAGGCGTGAATGACTAACAACCGCAACCTCCAACTCCCTTGCAGCTTTCGCATGCGCCCACGCCTCCGGCAGTACGTACCATCAACAACCAGTTCTCCCTATCACCTCACGTGATATTCGTCCACCAGGTCAGCAAATCGTCCTTGTTCGTCTGAATGTGCGTGATATCATCATTAGTCAGAAAAGCATGCACAAGCGCTTTCATGCGTCTACTTGTTGTACCATCAGGACTCACGGTTTTGAGCACGTGTGTTATGGTGGACCAATACCCTCCATCACACGCGCCTGAAACTCGCCAACTTGCCCTACTCTGGTTCCGGAACACTGGGGTGAGGGGAGGACGGGAGGAGGGGACAAGAGAGTCTGAGGAGGAAGGGATTAAGGAGAGGAAGTAGCCGAACCTTGTTCCCTGCTGGAATGGAGGATGGGGTTGCCTCGTTGGGCGGGGGCCATGGGCGTGGGGGAACACTGTAGGAGGGGAGAGGGGGAGGAGGGAGGGGGAAGGGGGGGAGGGGAGGGGAGAGTGGAGGACGTAGAGAGAGTGGGTGGTGGGGAGGAGAAGGCGAAGGACTGGAGTCAAGAAAGAGGAGATGACTGTGTGCTCTTCAGTTTCTTCAGAGGCGAATGCGTGCTATAAAGCAGACGAAGAAGTACTACACACCGCCCCATGCTGCAGCTAAGAAATAACTTTCCCTCTTCTGCTAGGGAAGAGTGTGTGGGGGAACTCTAGGGAACGCAGAAGTGGCAGGATGGGAAGACGTGGCAATCAGGGAAGGGGACAGACAAGTAGAGGAGAATAGGCACAGAACAGTGCGGTGCAGTGCGGTTACGTACAAAAACGACTTTAAAGACGTCGCTGCTGCCGCTCTTCTTTTTGGCTGCATTCGTCCTCGCCTGCAACGATTTCACGTAGTCCAGCGAAAGCAGCCCGTCGCGCTGGCGATACTTCGCCCACTCGCGCTCGTACGGCGACGATCGTGGTAACTTGGGTAGCTTGGATTTCGCGAGGCTGATCGCCTCGCGAGCCTGCTCCCACGGAGATAGTGGTAACTTGGTTTCCGCCAGGTCGACTTGAATTGCGTGCGCTGGAGTGATTGGGGCTGATGAGCGGAGAACAGTGGGCGCGGGGAGGGGAAGTGGTTGGTGGGGATGGGAGGGGCGGGGAGAAGGGGAGGTGGGGAAGGGGGAAGGGCGGGAGGGTGAAATGCAGGGGCAGAAGGAGAAGAAGGGGAGAAACGAAGGAAGCAGTGAAGAGTACTGGTAGTGGTTGATTTCAACATGGTTCGTAGATGACAGGCCACCAGATAGCACGTGGTCGCCAGGCGTGCAGACTGCACATTCCAGCGAGATTGCCAAAGAGGGAACGCGGTTAGTTCAAGGCAGTCTACTTCATAAAAGCTTTTGAAGTTTCTCAAAACGGGCACTGGTTGCCTGAAGATACGCACGCCAATTGAACATATCGAAGTACATGTCAAGACGGGCTACTTATTGAGCTCGTCAAGTGAAATCGAAGGAGAGGAGGAAGTTGCGAAGGAAGAAAGTGGAAAGAGAGAGAGATTACGAACAGTCTCAGCGGAACGTGTTTCTTAGGCGCCACAAACGGGGAGAAGAACTCACATGAACGACCAGATTGGTGGCTGCAAAGCATGATCGTCGCGGTGAGGGCGATCACGGCGAACAGTCTCAGTGGAGCTCGCACGCGTGGACTTGCCATTTCTAAAGCTGAAAATCGTTTTTGCAGACCCCTGCAGGATTGATTCGCTCACTAGGGTTATCTGGACATGCCAACAGATACCTAAGACACGGACTAGCTTCCACGCAGCCTCAGATATTAGGACCAATGGACCAAAGGTGACACTATCGAGTACGATGACACCTCGCGAAGCTTCGGATATTACAACGAAATGCTAATTGCTTCGGATTCGCGATCCGACTGAATAGCTTCCCGTCAAGCATCTACATGCTTCAAACGCGGAGTCCAACGACAAATTCAAGAACACGGAAATGCACGACCTAACTATCAGAGGATGGTTAGTAGTAAGAGACAGATGGGAGCGAGTAGATGTCCAAGTATAATCAGGCCAGGAAGAACTCTGGAAGGAACATTTATCGAAGCGCGAAAAGAACGCTCGTGGTTGAAGTGAAAGAAGCCTTGAAGTAGTCCAAACAGTGATGTGGAGTTCCTTTTGTGCGGGAGAGCGAAAAGTGGATGTCGTGTCGACTCTACAATTGATGCCCAGCCAGTGCACGCGAATTTGCCTTGCACCGGATGGAAACGCTGCACCCGAGGTTGATTCCCCAGCCTGTTGCTCCCACGTTATAAGCGCGTCGCGTGGTTATCAACCAATAGTAACGAACAGACCGAGGTCAAGCAGAAGAGACTGAAGTCAGACAAGGTAACAGATCTTGTTTATATGCACCTGCGAATCTTTTTTAGCTAGCTGCGAATTGACGAAACTTATGCGATCAGCTCGTTACAGTTTATACGCCTCCTTCACAAGGCAACCGGGAGGGGCTCAAACAGGCATCAATTGTACTCGACATCCCGTAATCATCCATTCCATCCGATTCCTCAGAATTCAAGAAATCGAGGGTTGAGGTTTGTTGTCACTCCCTCCCACCTGCGTAGTTGTTGGTAAGGCGAAGCAGAGTAGCAAAAGGTGAAGAGAAGTGAGAGGAGGTACCAGGAGGTGATGCGGGGTTGAGGGAAAAGGACTCTGTCTCTCCACATAATTTGCAGCCCGCACCCCATGCAGCCAACTCCCCTTCCCCGAAATTGCAGCCTGATCCTTGCAACCGAATCTCAAGGTTACTAGGAGCGCGTTTCAAAGTGAGCCGGTACCGTTTGGGTTGCATGGGTCATTTTCGAAATGACACTGCACTGACATTTGACACTCTCAAAGGTGAAGCCTAGAATTTTCATAACGCTCGATCACGACCTCGCTTTGGTGAGTGCTACCGAGTTCGCGTTTTGGCGGCAACCGACATTTCATCGCCAGAAAGGCGCCTTGCCGCAAGAGACAGGCAGGTGCAGGTGGTTTGTGTGGTGCCCCCAGGCCAGACCCGAAAGCCAACATTCCCTGTCGCAGAGTTGTGGTGTGATCAGAAGCTGGTGCGTGGCTGCTATGGCGAAACGGTGTGCGAACAAAATGCTGTACAGAGGGCAAGATGCGAACCGCCCCGCTGAACCTGCAATTGACACTGAACCTGAAAGTCTGGCATGGACGGTTGGCTTGGCACCCAGTGCCATGATATCCAGCCGCCATTGGAGTCATGTAAGGGGAGTGCCACAAAAAAGGCATTTGGTTGAAATGCACTACACGACCGAACAAACTACATTTCATGAACTAAAAAAAAGAAAGGCACCACCTCCATCATCACCTTGTTTAGGGCTCGTGTCCTTGAGGTCGAACTTTTGCAAAAGTTCGAACTTCTAGAAAGGTTGTGCACGGTAGGATACATTTGAGAAACGGGTCGCCACGGTACAAAGCGGTACCAGGCTCAAACTTTGACAATCTACACCATAAGACACGCGCCCTTAGTGTGCATCACATTAACACCTACCAAGGCTGTACACAAATATAATCTCATAAGTACGACGTTTCTCTCCCTTTGCTAGCACCCTGGCCACATGGTAAACAACACACACAAAAAGTGTCTTGGTTTAGCACGACAAGCAAACACACAGCATGTGTGTTTCACCAATCATCAAAGAAAGAAAGAAAGAACAATGAGTTCAAGCGGAGCTAGACGTACAGCAATGGCAATCATTTCCGTCAACAATGGCCGCAGCAGATGAAGTGGCTGGCGACATGGGAGACAAGGGGCACACGGGGGCAGAGAGGTATGAATGGGAAAACATCAGAGTTTGGTTGGAACTGAAACTTTGTAATGAACCTTCCAAGACTCTCCAATATTGCTACCCAACGTTATCTCCCATCCTCCTCTCTGCTTCACACCTCTCCATACATGCCCTCCTTCGTCTCCTTCCTCACTCCCTCTTCACCTCGCCCTACTCTCCCTCCTCTCCCTTCCCTTTACCCCTCACTCGCCCTTTCCTGAAATCACATCACCCTTCACCCTCCCTCACTCACCCACTGGGTCGGGCCATCCACAGGAGCAGCCTCGGGATTGTCGTGAACCTGCCACGTGACAGCAAGGGGAAGGGGTGATGATCAGAAGAGGGAAATGGATCGCATGGAGGACAGCCTCGGAATTGTTGTGAACCTGCCATGTGGCAGCAAGGGGAAGGGGTGATGATCAGCGAGGACGGTATTGTCGCGAACCTGCCACGTGGCACGACCAGAAAGGGGTGATAGGCCACACATCGGGAAGCGATGGGCGGCACAGAGGTCAGCGGTGGGTGGCACAGAGGTCAGCGGTGGGTGGCACAGAGGTCAGCAGTGGGTGGCACAGAACAGTTATCAGTAGTGGGCGGCACAGAGGTCAGCGGTGGGCGGCACAGAACAGTTATCAGCAGTGGGCGGCACAGAGGTCAGTGGTGGGCGGCATAGAGGTCAGTGGTGGGCGGCATAGAGGATTGTGATGAGCGGCAGAGAGGAGGGTAAGCGCACATAGCTGCTGCGACAAAAATACACCACACCACATCTGTACCAAACATGCTCACGTGCTCACATGCACACATGCTCACATGCTCACATGCTCACTCATGCATGTATGCTTAGCACATATGAAAGATGTTATGCCCACGAAAACGACGTCCACCCCCACCGCCACACATGCCCATATGCGCATTCATGCACGCACGCATGGCACCTTCGTACTTGAAACACGTCCCAGTGCTTACCTCCATGAATACGCCGTCCACGCCCACCGCCACACATGCCCGCGCCACAGCCGGGATGAGATGCCTCTGCCCTCCACTCGCCAGGCCTCCTCCTGGCAGCTGCAAGTCAGGCAATTCGATGTCAATGCAAGTCAATGGGAGTCAATGGGAGTCAATGGGAGTCAATGGGAGTCAATGAGGGTCAACAGAGATGAGATGCCTCATAAGTCAAGTCAACGTAAGTCAACTGGACCCCTGACTCACAGAGAATCATAAGCTCACAAGGAGAGTCATTAACAGTCAATGGGAGTCAACAAGAATCGATTGCTGCATGCCTGCCGCTGAGCCGGTTGCTGCAGGGAGTGGGTGACGTCAGCAACCACAGGGCAGTTTGCCGCCCGCATCTGGACCAGATTGCGCGGATCCAGGATCAGATCTCCGTATCCGAACATGTTGCCCCGCTCACACACCATCACATGGGGATTGCCCACCGCCCTCACCTTCCCTGCTGCTGCCACCACCACCTGGCGTGTGGAAGAGGGTTGCATGAATGCATGCATTGATTGAAAATTGCAATAATGAGGCCACTTTCACACACCATCACATGAGGATTGCCCACCGCCCTCACCTTCTCTGCTGCTGCCACCACCACCTGGTGTGTGGCGGAGGGGTGCATGGATGCACGTGCTTAAATAAGCGGTTGGAAGAATAAATTTGTCAATGCAATATCGTGTGTGAATGGGTACTCATGGGGATTGCTGACCACCTTCACCTTCTCTGCTGCTGCCACCACCTCATGTGTGAGGGATGGATGGATGGATGGATGGATGGATGGATGGATGGATGGATGGATGGATGCATCACATCACCTCCTAACCTCACTGTACTGCATCTCACCTCACCTCACCTCGCCTCACCTCACCTCACCTCACCTCACCTCGCCTCACCTCACCTCGCCTCACCTCGCCTCGCCTCACCTCACCTCACCTCGCCTTGCCTCACCTCACCTCACCTCGCTTCACCTCACCTCGCCTCACCTCACCTCGCCTAACCTCACCTCGCCTCACCTCACCTCACCTCACCTCACCTCACCTCACCTTACCTCACCTCACCTCACCTCACCTCACCTCACCTCGCCTCGCCTCACCTCACCTCACCTCACCTCGCCTCGCCTCACCTCACCTCACCTCACCTCGCCTCACCTCACAGCACAGCACCGCACTGCACCTCACCTCACCTCGCCTCACCTCACCTCACCTCACCTCACCTCGCCTCACCTCACCTCGCCTCACCTCGCCTCGCCTCACCTCACCTCACCTCGCCTTGCCTCACCTCACCTCACCTCGCTTCACCTCACCTCGCCTCACCTCACCTCGCCTCACCTCACCTCGCCTCACCTCACCTCACCTCACCTCACCTCACCTCACCTCACCTCACCTCGCCTCGCCTCACCTCACCTCACCTCACCTCGCCTCGCCTCACCTCACCTCACCTCACCTCGCCTCACCTCACAGCACAGCACCGCACTGCACCTCACCTCACCTCGCCTCACCTCACCTCACCTCACCTCACCTCGCCTCACCTCACCTCGCCTCACCTCGCCTCGCCTCACCTCACCTCACCTCGCCTTGCCTCACCTCACCTCACCTCGCTTCACCTCACCTCGCCTCACCTCACCTCGCCTCACCTCACCTCGCCTCACCTCACCTCACCTCACCTCGCCTCGCCTCACCTCACCTCACCTCACCTCGCCTCGCCTCACCTCACCTCACCTCACCTCGCCTCACCTCACAGCACAGCACCGCACTGCACCTCACCTTACCTCGCCTCACCTCACCTCGCCTCACCTCACCTCGCCTCACCTCGCCTCGCCTCGCCTCACCTCACCTCACCTCGCCTTGCCTCACCTCGCCTCACCTCACCTCGCCTCACCTCACCTCGCCTCACCTCACCTCACCTCACCTCACCTCGCCTCGCCTCACCTCACCTCACCTCACCTCACCTCACCTCACCTCACCTCACCTCACCTCACCTCACCTCACCTCACCTCGCCTCGCCTCACCTCACCTCACCTCACCTCGCCTCGCCTCGCCTCGCCTCGCCTCACGGCACCTCACCTCACGGCACAGCACCGCACTGCACCTCACCTCAGCGCTGCACATCTGCCCCTTTTTAATGTTGATGGGTCGGCCTGTGCGAGCTGCTGCTGTCAGCAGATCCGTCTACTGCAGCGGAGGGAGGGAGGGAGGGAGGGAGGTTAGAAAGAAATGGGGTGGCAAAGTGACAGGGTGGCATCGACATGTGTGATGCACAGGAGAGGAGGACTGGGGGGCATGGAACCACCCCACAACGAGCACCTGAAAGATAAGAAACACCTGATGAAACATCTGAAGGCACACCTCACTGCAAAGAAACGCCTAAGCGAGGCCCACGTAAGCAAGGCCCACCTGAGGAAGGCCCACCTGAGGTGAGGAAGGCTCACCTGTCGGCAGAGGAAAGCCGGGATCTGAATGACGTCCACCACCCTGGCCACTGGCTCGCACTGTGCGTGTGGTGATGGGGGGGTGGAGAGTAGGAAGGAGAGGAAGGAGAGGAAGGAGAGGAAGGAGAGGAAGGAGAGGAAGGAGAGGAAGGAGAGGAAGGAGAGGAAGGAGAGGAAGGAGAGGAAGGAGAGGAAGGAGAGGAAGGAGAGGAAGGAGAGGAAGGAGAGGAAGGAGAGGAAGGAGAGGAAGGAGAGGAAGGAGAGGAAGGAGAGGAAGGAGAGGAAGGAGAGGAAGGAGAGGAAGGAGAGGAAGGAGAGGAAGGAGAGGAAGGAGAGGAAGGAGAGGAAGGAGAGGAAGGAGAGGAAGGAGAGGAAGGAGAGGAAGGAGAGAAGGAGAGGAAGGAGAGGAAGGAGAGGAAGGAGAGGAAGGAGAGGAAGGAGAGGAAGGAGAGGAAGGAGAGGAAGGAGAGGAAGGAGAGGAAGGACAGAAGGAGTAGCAGGGATTGGGTTTGAATGGCGAAGAGGAGGAGGTGAATGAAAAGGTCCGTCTCACCTGCCTCATTCCGTTCCATCTCACCTGGCTCGTTTCATCTCATCTCACCTGGCTCGTTTCATCTCATCTCACCTGGCTCGTTTCATTTCATCTCACCTGGCTCGTTTCATCTCATCTCACCTGGCTCGTTTCATCTCATCTCACCTGGCTCGTTTCATGTACATCAGTGAGCACTGGCACTTGCACCTGCTGTCTCACTTGCTCCAGGATCTGTTGCACCACTCCCAGACAGAAGATGCACAACAGCAGGGAGCGGTAGGAGGGTGTAGAAGAGGAAGGGGGAGGGTGGAAAAAAGGAATGTGAGATTGAAGTATAAACGGAATCAAAGGGTAAAATAACATCATAATGTGAGTCAGACTGAACAGGAAAAGGGGACAAAACCAGAAATGCAAAGAAAAAACTGGAGCTGGCCCGGAGTTGGAAGCTTCCACAGATTGAGAGAAAGGCAGGCGTGAAGACAAATAGATATCGCGCTTCAACTGACACTGGCCCCTTCCCTTCAACTCACCTTAAGCCCCTGCTCCATGCCTGGCCCTCTGAACGCATCCACTGACGTGCGATTGGCAATCGGTCTTCTGACATGTTCTCAGCAAGCAGCAAACTTAAGTGGGGTTCCATTCAGCTCACCTTAAGCCCCTGCTCCATGCCTGGCCCTCTGAACGCATCCACTGACGTGCGATTGGCCTTGTCAAAGCTGGCCTTGAAAACGAACCTCAGACCCAGGCTGGGATGGATCGATTGCAGTTGCAGAAGAAAGGGAATACACGGGGAACCATTGAGTAGGTTGCTTGGCGTGCGTTTTACAAGAGTCAGAGAGAGGGTCAAAGAGGGTGTGCTAGGTGCTACCATGCATCAAGCGATGTGACTCAAAGAGGGTGTGCTCCTTTAGCGTGATGCACTTAATAAACCGTGCCTTAAGCAGCAAAGAGTACTGCCTCGACTTAATCAACTCCTTCCAGCTCCCCCGCCCCCCCCCCCCCCTTTCACCTCTACCCCCCAAGCCTCCCCCAAGCCTCCCCCAAGCCTCTGTCCACCTGTCAGCGACCTCCTTGATAGCCCGTGCCATGTGCAGAGTGTGCTGCTCCGTCCTAACCATGCCCTTCCAGCCCCTCACGCCTCCCCATTCACCTCAATCCCTCAAGCCTCCCTTAGACCTCCCTCAAAGCTCCCATAAACCTCCCTCAAACCTCCCTCAAACCTCCCTCAAACCTCCCTCAAACCTCCCTCAAACCTACCTTAAACCTCCTTTAAACCTTCCTCAAACCTCCCTTCAATCTCCCTCAAACTTCCCTGTACCTGTCAGCGACCTCCTTGATAGCCCGTGCCATGTGGAGCGTGTGCTGCTCCGATTCGATCACGTTCGGCCCCGCTATCAGGAAAAAGGGCTCGCCCGGCATTGGCTGTTAGTGGTGGGAGGTCAAGACAGAGAGGGCGGAAACGGGGAGAGGAGCCAGCTTTCTTGAGGCGCCTTTTCCAACAGGGTTAAACACTTCCAGACCCTCCATCAGACAAAAAAGCTCACCCGCCCTTCGTTATCGATTGTATGGTAACACATTCAGCAGTGCAAGAAGACCTTGACTCTCCTTTTGGACAGTCGGACGAGACGGGGTTGGGTTTGGGGTCTGGGGTTTTTGAGTCTGATTCATATGTCACCTCGCTTTTTAGTCTGACTCAGAAGCGCATCATTCTGCGAATGAACAGGACGAGACTGGAGGCCACAAGGTGTAGAGACTGGAGCCGTGGAATGCAGTGACTGACACTTTGGAAATAAAGACACGCTCTTTCTCTCTGTAGGCAATGGGCCAAGCCGGACAGATGGAAGCACTTCGGGGGTGACGTTCACATCGTAGCAGTCTGGATTCGATATGAACACAGGGCAGGACCATGACTCGAAATGACTAAAAGGAAGCTTAGCTTCTTACCACCTGTAACGCGAGAGACTACACGTCGAAATGAACGCTAACATTTTCGTACTGGAGAGGTATGGACAGAAGCGAGCACAGGAGAGGACGGGAATGACGCTAACTTCTTACAACCTGGAACGGGAACTGGGCTTCGGGAATGACGCTAACTTCTTACTACCTGGAACGGAAACTGGGCTTCGGGAGAGACGCTAACATGCTAGTCTTGCAGCGATTGACCAACGCACACCATCACTAAGCGGAAATCTCCAGTAACAGGATCTACTACTTGATACCATTTACGGTTCTACCAACGCACATTCACGTCGAAGCTCGGGGCCGCCGGCACGCTAGTCGCTGCCATGGCGGACGCCTGGAATTGATTGGTGTAGCGGCTATTCCCAAGGCCGGCCAGTCTGTTAGTCAGGGCTGCTCAGAGACAGAAGTAATGTTTCTCCGAGGTTGGGATTTCGAGACGTAGACGAATTTATGAGTGACATCTGCTTCACTTCCGGTTCTAAAAAGTCCCATGAGCTCTCATCCAAGCTTGAAAGCATAGCGGGAGAGCCTAAACCAGAGCGGTTCGTGGCTAGGCAAGTGTTTACAGCGCGTTCATCGAGGTTTCACTGAATGCGAGTTTTCAAAACATTAAAACGTTTCCAGTGAAATAACATCCATTCTTCTTATGATGCCAAACTAGTTTCAGGTCACCATCAGATGCTCCACAGCAATGTCCATTATCTTGCCATACCATGGCAAACCTATCAAAACATTCCCAACCAAAACAGATCATCCCGAACTTTCACAACAGATGCGGGTATGTTCTCTAGCGTATAACAAGCTCCTATTTTCTAGACGGACACGCCTTGCTCAAGCAGCAGTGTGAGGTTGGGCTGGGAGGCAGTAGGGCCCTCGAATTGGATGGGGCCTGAACAGTGCAAAAGGGAGGAGCACAAAGGTTGAAAGAGATTAAGTCAAACGAGAGCGCAACCAACAGCAAGAGCAGCATCAAACTCAGAAGGGAAGGAAGATGAACCAATGATGGGGGCGAAGGGGATGGGAAAAGAGGGGGTTGAGGAAGGCGGGGTGAGGACAGGAGAGGAAGAAGGGAAGGGCGCACCTGGGCTTCTGTAGCGGTCATTAAGAGCCCAGTCGTCACGCACTGAGACAAACTTCTTGAAGGGCGCACCCTCAAATTCAACCATGGCCTTCTTGATCACAGGCTTGTTCTTGCCTGCTCACGTGCACACATGCACACATGCGAAAACACACACAGCAGCATGATCCACAGGATGAGTGAAAATCTAAGTGTGAGAGGCTTGTGGTACAAACAACCTCGAGCTGAAGACAGTGAGTCTTCTCTCCCCTCTCCTCTCCTCCCCACCACCCACCCTTGCGCCTCTCCACCACCATGAGCTCAGTCAGTGCAGTGCTCCTCACAGTCCATTACTACTAGCTAATCACTACACACCCTTCTCCCTGTTTCCTCAGTCCTCTCCTGTACTCTCCTCCCCGCACTCTCTGCTCTCCTCCCCTCACTCCCTCCTCTCCTCCCCTCACTCTGTTCTCTCCTCCCCTCACTCTCTCCTCTCCTCCCCTCACTCTCTCCTCTCCTCCCCTCACTCTCTCGTCTCCTCCCCTCACCCTCTCGTCTCCTCCCCTCACCCTCTCGTCCCCTCACTCTCTCGTCTCCTCCCCTCACTCTCTCCTCTCCTCTCCACCTGACCTTGGAGCCTCTTCACCACCATGAGCTCAGTGAGCGCGGTCCACTCCTGAGGGGGAGCAGTCAGGTTCCCCACAGACGCAATGAGCCCTGTCTCCCCTGCCTGCACCAGTGCTGCTGCCACACCCACCAGTACCTCTCCCCACTCAAACCCCCCCTCGTTTCTCTCACTTCCTACCTCTGTTACTCACCTATGCGCCCCTTCCCCTTCCCACCACTCGCCTTTGCCCCTCTGCCACTCACCCTTGCGCCTCTCCACGACCATGAGCTCAGTGAGAGCAGTGCCGCCCACAGTCCATTCCTGGGGGGGAGCAGTCAGGTTCCCCACGGACGCGATCAGCCCCGTCTCCCCCGCCTGCACCAGTGCTGCCGCCACGGAACCGAGAGCATAGCAGTAGGTGGCGTCGAAGAGCGTGGGCATGCCACACCGCCCCTCGTAGCTGCAGGGGTAGACATGGTAGGAGCAGGGGGAGGGAAGGGAGGCGGACTTGAATTGCTAGGAGTTGGGGAGTGTTCAGGATCAGTAGCTTGTGTTCAGCACTCTCATCAAAGCCTAAACTCCCCAATCTACGCCCTTCTTCCCACCTCCTCTCTCCTCTGCCTGGCTCCTCTCACTCTGCAGGATCTCAAACCCGAAACGTCGCTCAAGACTCACCCGCAGAAGTGCGAGCGGCCCTCAAAGGCGCCCTTGTACTGCCCCGCCTTGGCCCGCCGCCCCAGCTCCTCCTCCACCATGCTGATCAGCATCTTCTCCGTCTCTATCCGCGCCACCTGGGGGATCGGGGTGGCAGAGTGGGAGATGGGGAAGTGGAGGTAAGGGGAACTACGTGAAGGCCAAGGGAGGGGCGCATTAACGGGGTTCAGGAAGCAAGAGGAACAGTGTGCTCATTTCCTGCTCTGACACTGACAGCACACCTTTTGCTCCTGTGCTTGGACTGCGCGCGCGTGTTTGCACTACAAGCGCCGACTAACCTGCACGTTGCCATGGGGATCTCGCTCGAGCAGCAGCTGGTCCTGGATGTCCTTGGGCAGCGAGTCGAAGAGCGTGCGCGTGTTGGGCTGCAGTCCCTCCTTCCACTCGTACATGCCCTCCGCGTCCACCGCCGCCTTGGCCAGAATCTCATTCAGCTGGGCAATCAAGTCGTTGATCTGCCAGGTGTTTAGAGAAGGAGAGGACGAGTGGGTTAGTGGGAGAGTGAGTTGAAATGGGCATTGGTGTGTCCCTCTGTGTTGGGCTGCAGCCCCCCCTTCCAATCGTACATGCCCTCCGCATCCTCGGCCGCCTTGGCCAGAATCTCGTTCAGCTGGGAGATGAGGTTGTTGATCTGCGTGAAGCGAGAGACGGGATGGAGGATAACGACTGGTGCGGAAGTGAGAACAATGCGGGATGGGGCCAACGAGTCCCTCGGGAATGCACACCGTCAGGATGAGGTCAAAAGACAGGGCGAGGATGCGGACAGGTACCTCGGGGATGGCTGAAGTCGATGAGCCCCTCGGGAATGAGCACCACGCCGAATATAAGGCCGAGATCAAGGTGGCTAAAGAGGCCTGAGAGGTACCTAGGGGATGAAACCGACAAGCCCCTCCTCACCTCGGGGATAAAGTCGATGAGCCCCTCGGGAATGAGCACCACGCCGAAGTTCTTGCCCGCATCGGCGCGCTTGCAGATGACGTCAGCGATGTGGTTGGTGACCTGGCCCAACGTCATGCCCTTGGCGAACACCTGGCGGGACGAGCAGAAGAGGCGACGGGGGGGGGCGACAGAGAGAGCAGAACCAAGCAGAGGAGAGACTGATACGCATGCGACGACAGAGAGGAGACGTGGCCACGAGAAAGGGATACGCATGAGACAGTGAAAGACAGGCGTAGACATACGGAAACAGTTCTCTCACACACAACGCATCTCCTCCCCCGCAACCAACCGCGTGACGGCATTGCGAACGGCACTCCACCGTTCTTACCACCCACTGACCTCCTCGCCGACGAGCGTGATGTTGGGGTGAGTCTGCAGTGCGCACTCGAGGGTAATGTGCGACGCCGCCCGGCCCATCAGCCGCACGACTGCCGTGCCGCCACGTGGACGAAGGTACGTCCCATGCGCCCGTCCCACGTCGCCACGTGGGCCAACATGCACCGAAACGCCAAACGCACGCAACCACACGCCATCGTTGGGAGGGTTGGGGAAAAGGAAGCGAGCGAGGGGACGAAACAGGGTGGGAAATAGAACGTGACATTAGAGGCAGCTCTTATCAGAAGCAGACAGGCCTGATTTGATCCACAGCATGCATCGTGCGCGCCACGCCCATAGGAGCGCGAAATGCGGAAACGGCGAACAGACCACCCCTCCATCTCTCTACTTATCCCTGCCTTTCCTTTCTTGCCCCCCTCCCTCTCTTTTTCTGTACCCTTCCACTTTCGCCATTCCTTCCTTTTCTCCCTCCCCCCTTTTCGGTCCACTCACAGTGATAGTACTTGCCGCCAGACCGCGCATCAGTCATGACATTCCCGATGGTCTCGGAGTATATCTGAACGGGAAACCGGGCATGCACGCGCAAGGGAAGACAGTGCAGAGGAAGAAGGCATAAGCGAGGCATTTGCGCTGAGGAATATTCTCGGCGAATCGGAGCTACGAAACGCAAAGCTGGCTGATAGGCTGAAACAATATCGAGATTGTGAATCGCGTGGACATTGCAAAAGCTAGTGACGCAGTGACGTGCCTGTTCCCATGAACCCTTTCCAGTTTGCTTCTACCCCCGACAACATTCGAAACGAGAACCTGGGGCGGTCGAGCAGTCTCTACCTCCCATAGCGATCTCCCCCCCACACACACGCACCTTGCAGGCGGTGTCGAAGCCAGCTGATGGGCACTTGCGCCGCCTTGCTCTGACACGCTCTTAACCCTTCCAATACCCCACATACCACCGCGCATCACCCCGCACACTCCCTGGTTCACCTTGCACGCGGTATCGAAGCCGAAGCTGATGGGCACTTGCGCCGCCTTGAGATCGCCGTCGATGGTCTTGGGGCACCCGATCACCTTCGTCTTCAGGCCCTTGCCGCTGCCATTGGGTGACGGGGTGGGAAAAATGGGTTGGAAAGAGATGAAACGCGACGAGAGGCGGTTTAACACGGTCGGATGCGATGCAAGGAAACGCGCGGAGAAAAAACGGCCGTCGAAATGTGCCGCTCCGAGGAAAGTCTTGCCAAAAGGGCGGCGAGCACTGACCGGAAGTGCTCGGCAAGCAGGCACGCGTTGGTGATGGAGTCGTCTCCGCCGATAACCACCAGCCCGTCCAGCGATAGAGGGCTGTGATTAGCCAAGAGTGCACTGGTGACTGGCGCAGGACGCTCGTGCAACCCTAGACGCGAGGGAGGGTACTGACCGGAAGTGCTCGGCGAGCAGGCACGCGTTGGTGTTGGAGTCGTCTCCGCCGATGACCACCAGCCCGTCGAGCGAAAGCTGCTCCGCCGACGCCACGGCCATGGCGAACTGCGCGGAGGAAAGAAGGACAGCGAAAGTCAGGGAGAGAAGGGCGGGAAAAGAGCGGAAACGATGAAAAAAAGCGGCCATATGTTGAATGGGCCACAAAAAACAGTAGCGGAAGGTCATACGCAAAGAGTATATCCGACATTGCGGAAGTGAGACAGGGGAAACAAGGGGACGAGGGGGAAAGCGAAACCGAGTGGAACGACTGAGAGCTCGCCACAACGAAGAATCGACGACATCGACGCCGCTAAGAAGAACCGTCCGTACCTGCTCGGGGGACTCGATCTTGTCGCGGCCGGAGCAGATGATATCGAAGCCGCCCTGGTTGCGGTAGGGGTAGAGGAACTCCGCCGTGATCTCCACGTACTTGCACTTCATCACTCCCGCTGGCCCCCCCAGGAAACCCAACAGCTTGCTGCCGGGCACTTTCTCCTGCAGGTAGTCTGACGGTGCAAACAGATGGTGCGGGGAGGACGGGGCAGTGAAAAGGATAGAGAGGTAGAAAAACTGACTGGATCTCTGCCTGCTGTTTGGGAGAGTCAATGCCAAGTTCAAGAGCATCAGGAAACGAGGAACTTGCAGCATGGATGCAAAGAGATGACTGAGCTATACATTGAACCTGGATACATTGTTCCTGAGCAGCACATCCACACACAACGGGCTAAAAATGGGTCGCTAAGCGCAACGACTGACGAACAGGGATGAGGACCAGCTTTTTGAATCTGGAAAGAAAGTCGTCCAGAATGAAAGGTGCCCGTGACGATAAGTCACAACATCAAAACAAGAGCAGCATAGCCAAAACAAGGAGAAGACTCACCGAAGAGTCCCGCGATGACATTGTGTCCGCCGGGAGCCTGGCCTCCGGACAGCACGACACCGACAGTGATGGGCGTGGGGGCTGCGGCGGATGCGCCGGCGGGAACGAGCTTCACGGAGGGCTGGCCGTAGAGCGAGGGGAAGAGCTTGGCGATCTCCTCTGGTGGGTTGAGAGCAAGGGAGGTAGATGAGGAGGCAGAGGAAGTGGAAGCGGAAAGGTTGGAGGACAGAACGAACTTGAAAGACTGCTGGCCGTAGAGCTTCGCGAACTCCTCTGAAAGAAGTAATGCTAATGGAATAGCTTGGCCAAGCAGACAAGTTGCTGCTCCCTTGCATCACTGTTTTACGCGAACTAGCGTGGCAAATCCACCACTAACTAGACAGGAACTTCTTGCATGCAAACCTGGAACAAATTTGACCTGGATCTGTTCGTGTAGAAAAGAATCCACCCTAATGCTGCCATAAAGAATGATCTTCGCAAAACGCATCGTCACAAGGTCGGCACGGCACACACGAGCACCACGTGTTGACTTTCGAATCGACACAAACGAGCAACACATGTTTACTAGTGATATATTATCCGCCAGGGACGCGTACCATCGTTGCCGGCGGCCTTGGTGGGAGGACCCTTCTCGACAACGCTGGGCCCATCGAGCATGGAGGGGAGGGTAGGGCGGAACTTGAGACGAGCCTGCTGCAGCTCGCTGTACGCGGAGATGTCCTTGGACAGCTTCGACGCATCGAGGCCCTCGGGTAACGCGACGCTGAGCACCATGGCTGATGCTGCTCGTAAAAAAAAAATCGACTAAAAGATGCCGAAGCCTGGATTCAGTATAGCTGTGCAAGACAGCGAAAGCAGCAAGGTGCTGCAGGCGTGGATGTCAAAAGAAACTGGAAATGTTCGCAATACAGGATTTACAGAAACAGAATGTCTTCTGGAGAATTTACGACGCTAGATTCTCCACGACGATGATGATGTTCCAGAATACCAGCACATTCAGGCACTGAGCAGCACAAGGACATGCCATTGCCTTGCGGTTGTGCTAGGTTGAAATGGATTGGTTCTGGTTGGGTGGGCTGTGCCTGATGAGGTGTTCGCTGCTTGCTTGTTCTCCGCAGATTCTCTGCTTCCTCCTGATCCCCCCTCCTTTCTCGGTCCGCTCTTGCCTTCTGCGCTAAACTTTCCCCCCTTCCGCCCGACCAGAATCTAGGAGATGCCCTCGAGAGTTCCGCGACAGAAGCTACACCGCGGTGAGCCGATTTGTGCCATCCTGCCTACGAGGCAATGCGCGCGGGCGTTCGCGCACCATCCCCCTGCGTTGACTCCATGTTCCGCGCCACCAGCTGCCATGGCGCTGGGAGGCAGTTCCCTGCCGCAGCCGCGCATTGTAGCCTCCGTTGCCCTGTCAGCACTTTCAGCAAGAATAGAGGAGCGGATCTTGGCCCCCTTGTCGCATAAGCGAGTTTTGATTGGTAGCACGTCATCCATGTCCCATCAGCTTTGGGGGGATATTGGGCCGCTTTCCACGACATCTGGGATGCCGCTACCTGACGTGGGGATCCTTGCCCGTGGAGGAGAAATATCTACCAAGGAGAAATCTCAATTACCCTATTACACTTCGAATTACTGACATGTTAGGCGAACTTAAAAAACAGATGAGGAAGCTGTTTCGGTTTGTTATACCTGACAGAAGGTGCTGCTGGTGAAGCTGAGAATGCCCACTTACTGTAATTAGAATCTAGGCAAATCGAGGGGGATATATGGCCTGTATTCGTGCGTATCCTTCCATTCATACTGTGCCACAGGAACCTCCTTCATGCCTTCCCATTAATCATGCCATCTAACAGAGGGAAATGTAAAGGACCTCTGTTATAATTTAGCCTGGCTCCTAGTTTTCATAACGGCATCATAAAAAGGCATCAAGCAAGAACCTTCCTCCAAGACGAGTCCCCTTTGCTTAAGCCAACATGCTACAATCCATCTGCTGGGCCCTGACCTGAGGAGGTCAGCTGCTCAAACCACTAAGCTGGATTGCATATTTCGATTGCCGAGGTAAGCCTCTACAAGCGCAACATCCTCCTCCTTTCGCTTTTTATACACTCCGTAACGAACAAAGAAATAGTCCATGTAGTCAAAATCAATGGCTGAGTACTTGGCCTGTGGGGTGGGGACGCATGGGGTACACACAATGCAGGGTAGAGGGAAGCATGCACAAGTAATAGCACAACCGCAGTTAAAAATCAAAGAGAATCTTAACAGGGTTGTATATCCAAGGTAAAAGTGGTTTAGAATCAAGGCACTACTCAAACATGCGTTCTTATTTCCCTATTTCCCCACCCCTAGAAAGTATTACCAGTGGACACTGGTGGAAAAAGGTACGGGCGAGATATTCACAAAAAGGCACTGCAGTACCTGAATGAGGGACCAGAGGCACCAGAAGAAGTGAGAGGCAAGAGTGAACGCGTTCACCTCCAGATACAGCCTGTCCAGTTCCTCCTGCGAGGCCTGCCATGCAGCAGAAATAGGGGGAGCAGGGCCTTATCAAACCTAGGAAGAACATCGCTAGGAGGGGAGCACTGACTGGATGAACGCATTCACCTCCAGATACAGCCTGTCCAGTTCCTCCTGAGAAGCCTGGCAGAGAAAGAATCGAAGCCACAGAGGGAGAGCGATGACAAAAAAAGTATGAACACATTTCCCTCCAGTTAAAGCCTGTCCAGCTCCGCCTGAGAGGCCCAGATAAAGCCTGAGAGGCACAGATAAAGCCTGAGAGGCCCAGATAAAGCCTGAGAGGCCCAGATAAAGCCTGAGAGGCCCAGATAAAGCCTGAGAGGCCCAGATAAAGCCTGAGAGGCCCAGATAAAGCCTGAGAGGCCTGCCATGCAGCGCAAATGCAATGAGTAGGAGGGAAGAAGCGGCACAGAAGGTGCCATCAGTCATTGAAGGGAGGAGGGTGAACAAAATCTTGTTCAGATACAGCTGTTTCAGTGGACGCACTGACTGAATCAGAGTCATTGCATTCACCGCCAGATACAACCTGTCCTGATATGCCTGAGAGGCACAGCACGTGCCATGCCATGATGTGGCTCAAGATATTTGGCACTGAGATGTAGCAGTGTTTTGAGACGTTTCAAAACACTTCTGTTTTCACGTAGTATCAGGTGGAAGGAAAATTGCACCCGTGTTGCTCTCACCTCCCTCCCACATCCCTCCCATCTCTCCATTTGTCACCTTTTCAGGAGCGGTGGGGTGCAGATAATGGCGAAAGAAGTCCAGCTGATGGGCCTTGGAGGGGAACCTGGGGGGGGATGGAGAGTGAGGGATAGACGAGGGCGGCGAGGGGGGGAGAGGGATGACGCAGAAGAAAGAGATGAACGGGTGGGTGGGATGGAAGATTGGTGAAGTGAATAGGTGCGGGGGGAGGTAGTGGTGGAATCAAGTCCAGCTGGTGGGGCAAAGAGGGGCAAAGAGGGGCAAAGAGGGGCAGAGAGGGGCAAAGAGGGGCAAAGAGGGGCAAAGAGGGGCAAAGAGGGGCAAAGAGGGGCAAAGAGGGGCAAAGAGGGGAAAAGAGGGGAAAAGAGGGGCAAAGAGGGGAAAAGAGGGGCAAAGAAGGGCAAAGAGGGGCAAAGAGGGGCAAAGAGGGGCAAGGAGGGGCAAAGAGGGGCAAAGAGGGGCAAAGAGGGGAAAAGAGGGGCAAAGAGGGGAAAAGAGGGGCAAAGAAGGGGCAAAGAGGGGAACCTGGGGAGGGGACGGAGAGGGGGGCAAGGGGAAGGTGAGAGAATGCAAGGGATCAGGGGAGAAGGAGCAACGTTCAGGGTTTAGGGTTTGGAGATGGATGGTGGGGATGAAGTGTGTCTGAACTGAATTTAAAGGCGGACCTGACGTGCACCCGAACTGAAACACGACCAGTTGGCATTTGGAAGGAATAACATCATATTCCTGTCTAAAGATCAGTGCACAAGAACTGCTACAAGAGGTGCTACAGACCTGTGAGATCTATAACAGCAATCAGGTGTCACTCCCATCCCAAGCAACACTCAGCACCTGTATTATACCTTTCTATGACATCTCAACTTGAACGGGCGCCCATCATATCGTCTCTCCTTGCATTTACCCACCTGGAGTATTCGCACTCGAAGCCGGCATATTCACAGAAGTGGTTTGCAATGTCGTAGCCCCGAGGGTTGTACGCCGCATACTCAAAGTCAATCATGTGCATTATGGGGGCGCCTGCATGCATGCACACGGGGAATCAGAGGAGCATCGCATGTGCATTGCAATGAGAATGTCGTTCCCCTGAGGGTTGTACGCCGCGTACTCAAAGTCAATCATGTGCATTATGAGGGCGCCTGCACACAGGGCATCAAGGGAACATGGAAAGGAGATGTCACATCAGCAGATGCCATGGCATGGCATGGTGGTGACCTCAACACTGGCATGGTACATGGCATGGTGACGTCACCATCGGTATGTGCTTGTGTCATACGTTATTGCATGTTACCCCAACATTGCCACACGCTACCATGGCGATGCCACCCACCACATTACCACCATTTGACCACCAGGCAGGTAATCACATGTTACCACTTGTTACCGCACAGTATCTACCTGGTTGTGACTCATCCAGCAGCAGATTGTAAGCGAGGAGGTCGTTATGGGCAAAGACGACGGGTGAGTGCAGTCGGTCCGTCAGCTCCTGGTGGGTGTGATGGAGAGTGGCATGGCGTGGCATGGCATGGCATGAGTACGAGTACTTAAAGACATTTGGGGCGTAAGCAAGGAGGTCGTTATGGGCAAAGACAATGGGCGAGTGCAGTCGGTCCGTCAGCTCCTGGTGGGTGTGATGGAGAGTGGCATGGCAGGGCATGGCATGGCATGGCATGGCATGGGCGAACAATCATGTGTTTTTGATTATTAGGAGTCGCAGAAGGCATGCATGCATGAAGGCAAGGCACTGCAAGGTCCTTGCGGGCGGGCCAACACAATGGACGAGTGCAGACAGACGGTCTATCAACTCCTGGTGGGCGTGAGGGAGAGAGTGACATGGCATTTGGTATGTATGAAGTTTGGCAAGTCTTGAAGGCTATTCATGTACGTGAAGAGGTTGTTGTGGGCACAGACAATGGGCAAAGGCTATTCCCATCACACACCTTTGCTTCTTGTATCTCGCTTCTCAACTTGGCAAAGTCAATGGAGTCAAAGCGGGTTTGCAGCTTCGGGTCATGGTATTTAAGCTTCTCGGCTGAAGGCGCTCTGACCGGGAATGGGGGCAGGCAATAACGGATACAAACAAACCAGCACAGCATGGTGGGGAAATCTCGGTCAGCGGATGCGAAAGAACCAATCTCTGATGACGACGACGACGACAACAACGCGCCAACTTTGACGATCAGTTTTGAGGCGCCTCAGAACTTGATGATTGCAACACAACAACAGAGACCAACAAGATCCTGGAGTGATGTTTTTGTCATCACAGGCCGATTCACCGATGGAGAGCAATGGAATCGGTGCAGAGAAACAAGATCCTGGAATGTCAGGCGCTGGCGTCTACAGCGCTTCAGGATCTGATGATTTAATCTGATCTGATCATGATCATCATGATGCCGGTGGATCGATACAGAGCAGCAGGCGACCAGCACACATCAAAGTGTCCAGCACACATCAAAGTGTCCAGCACACAATGGCAAGCACCCACCAGTATGGCGCACGTCAAACAGCGCATGCCACAGGTGGCCCTCCCTGCACTCCTCCTCTGCCCCCGGCACCAAAGCACCAAGCACGCACCACCAGTGCCAGCACCCACACCAGTAGTACCTACCAAGGCAAAGCACCCACCAGTGTCGAGCATGTCAAACAAGGCGTGCCACAAGTGCCCTTGCTTCCGCTCCTCCTCTGTCCCCAGAGGCACGTGCAGATGGTGCAGGCGGTGCAGCTGTGCCGCTATCAGGTGTGACAATGGCGGGGTGCACATCTCTGCAGCATGGGGGGTTGGGGCACGAGGTGCACGTGAGTGCGTGGCAATGCAGGGTGCGTGGGGAGGGAAGGGATCAGGATATGGAATGGCAGGGACGTATGGGCACCTCCTGATACTGCAGGCGGTGCAGCTGTGCCGCTACTGTGCCGCTACTGTGCAGGCGGTGCAGCTGTGCTGCCATTGTCACACCTACACCTCCTGTGCCGCTATCGGGTGTGACAATGGCAGGGCAGGAGGGAGACACATCTTTGCGTGGAGGATGGGGAGAGGGGTGTGCGTGGGATACACGGAGTGGGGAGGGGGAGCATGGGAGGGGGGCGAGGGCAGAAGGAGGGAAAGAGTGCGCATAGATTGGGCATACATACCTGGTCGATTGCAAGCATACCGGGTGGGGTGAGTGTGCGGCCAGGCAAGTATATCTGCACAGTTCCGTTGGCGAAGCTCCCTATCAGGCGAGGCCCGAAGTTCGCTGTTGACAACACCTTGAGTGCTTGACGCGCAATTGAATAGAAGCGTATACCAAGGCCTTGACAGGGCATACAGGGTGGGGTGAGCGTGCGGCCAGGCAGGTACATCTGCACGGTTCCGTTGGTGAAGCTCCCTATCAGGCGAGGCCCGAAGTTCGCTGTTGACAATGCCCTCAGTGCCTGACAGGACAACTTTTGATTAGGTAAAAATAGAACATACCTGGAGGGGTGAGTGTGCGGCCAGGGAGGTAAGTCTGCACAGTTCCGTTGGTGAAGCTCCCAATCAGGCGAGGCCCGAAATTTGCTGTTGACAACGCCCTCAGTGCCTGACAGGGCAGAAGTGGGGGTGGTGTAAGGTGGTGTGCAGTGGTGTGGCATGGTACGGTGTGGTTTGGTGTGGTTTGGTGCAGTGTGGTGTAGTGTGGTGAGATGTGGCATAGTGTGGGATGGCATGCACATGCCCATACCCATTCCTGTGCCCATGCCATAAACATGTCCATCCCATGCCCATGCCCATGCCCATGCCCATCCCATGCGCATGCTCAAGCCTGTACCCATGCCCATGCCCCTGCCCATGCCCATGCCCATGCCCACCTCACCTCCCACTCTCTGCTCCGGTTGATGATTTTGTCTGTATCTGGCCCATAGATGCGCACAGTGATTGCCTCTGATTGGCTGCTGCCTCCCCTTTTTTCGGATGACGGCTCCCCGTTTTGGTCGTTCCCTTTTCCTTCCTCCTCCTGCTGCTGCTCCTGACTCTGGCTTAGATTCGCTTGCTGCACTTTGAATACTGCCGATACAGGGAAAGCAGGCCCAAACAAATGAAAAAAAAAATGTCTTCACTGTACACGTTGAAGGAGGAATCCCAGAGAAATAAGGGTTAGAATCCACTAAGAGGAATGAAAGGACCATATGGATGGGGAGGGGCGGAGGGCGGTAGGGGGAAAGGGGCGCGGAAATCGATGTTGCCTTTTTGAGTTGCTGAGTTCCTAGTATGCAATGCTGCCGATTAAGGACGTCCTTAGACTCACTCAGGTTGGTGATGCCGCCCGAGATGGTGGAAACCTGCAGCTCTTTCTCCTGCACATGCTGCCACGCTGGCATGAGCCTGCGTGCAATGTCCCTGGGGAGGGGGGAAGGGGAAGAGAGAGAGATGATGGGACGCGGCTAACGGTGAAACCTGCAGCTCTTGCTCCAGCAGCTGTGGGGGATGCGGGATTACACAAGGCTTGTTTAATAACGGTGCACAGGCAAGGCAGCTGCTGATTGGCCTACTCAAGGAAGGATCAGGCTGTCAAGGCGGCGTGCATTTTGCTACGCGTGTGGTAGCCCGAGTGCTATGACTGCATGTAATGACTGCGTTCTAAAGACCGAAGCGGGGAATACAAGGCGATTATGCGATTTTCTTAGAGCACCTGACATTCCACCTGGAATAATCACCTGAGGCTCCGCGTATGAGCACCTGACAGCCTACCTGACGGCTTTCGTGTCGACACTGACGTCCAATACAGGCAGGCTCGCACTCGATGGCTTCGACGACGGACGTAGAACAAGGACCAAATCGAATCCTTCTTCTACATATGTCCCTGACGGCCTACCTGACGGCTTTCTCCTTCTCTTCCACAGAGCTACCCGGATCGATAGTGACGTCCAATACAGGCAGGCTCGCACTCTCCGCCATTGAATGGCCGACGGAGGGAGAGGAAGGACGAAATAAAATCAGGGAAATTGCTTGCGGATTTCTAAGAGCCACGCGAAAGAAACCAGGGGAAGCCAATTTCTACCTTCTGCCTACTTTTAGAAGCACTGGTAGTGCTTCAATTCTCCTTCACTGAGGGGACGAACGGTTTGTGTCTAGCAGTGACAAACGAAGGCTTTCCGTTTGCGAAGCGAACTCTGCTGACGAAAAGGTCGGCTGGATCTTGGTGAAACATCGTGTGTCACTGCTAGACATTTTTCCTAGGGAAAGTACATCCCAGCTCCTGTGTTTCAGATTTCTCTCATATTTAGCTCCAGGTTCACTAAAAAAGTACGACTTTCTGGAAGTTTGCTCACGCGAGGCCCAGATTATGTTCAAAACTGGTCCTGCGGGAATTTTTTTTTTTTCGACACGTGTCCAATTCGCATTAATTTTTTTCGAAGGGTGCAAAAAATATAAAACCCCTCGGGAACCAGGACACATTTGCGGGACGGATCAACCCTAAACACCTAGCGGGTCCCCGTGTTGAGGGTTGATCCCTCCCGAAAGTGTGTCCTGGTTCCCTAAGGGGTTTCTAGTTTTAACCCGTTCGAAAAAAATCTGACGCAAAAATGGACACGTGTCGAAATTTTTGCCCCGCAGGACCAGTTTTGAACATACTTTGGGCCTCGCATGAGAGAAATCCCACAAAATCATGCTTTTTGAGTGAATCTGGGGCTAAATATGAGAGAACTCCGAAACACAGGAGCTGGGATGTACTTTCCCTTTTTCCTATCAGCAAAAAACGACGGGAGGACAGTGGCGAAAGAACACAAGTATTTCTTTTTGCATATGTTACAGCTTTTCGCGAACCCAGCCAGCCACTTCCATAACATTAGTGGAGCTTGACATTTCCTTCGCAACCTCGAGAATTACGGGGCTACCAACAATGCGGAAGGACAGAGAGAACAATTGCCTCGAGCAATCCCGAAAATTACGCAATACGGGTTTTAAGCTACAGCTCCTGAGATTTTTAGACAAAACCCAGAACCTAATCCCCTCTCTTCCCACCATTCCTATTCCTCAGTCGACTCGCGTGAGACTCTTTCAGACGATACCCGGCATTTGGTGATTAACCGACACTGATTGTTCGCATTATCTGCTGCGGCTGCAGCTTCCTTTGAATCTCCTTCGTAATACTTCCAACCGACTTGATTTTCCTTCTCACCTTCGAGGGAGCGTCGCAATGATAAAGCGTCGCGACTATCGCATGCTTCATCAAGAAGACGGTCTCGCGGCCGCCTCCAGCGACGACTCGAGCTCGTCGAGCGACGACGACGACAATGTCGCCTCGTCAGGTGGGCGACTGAGGCTAAACTCAAGGGTCGTGCGGCATGAAACCAAGCCGGCCGTATGTCCGGAATAGACGGCTCTCCGACGAACGTGTTTTTGTTCATTTTGGGGTTTAAATTCGACTCAAATCGCATCTCGCGGGTCCTGGAGCCTACATTTCGTGGTCAGGGAGCTGGTTCCCTGCTTTCTTGCTTCCCTGCTTTCTTGCTTCCCCGCTTCTCTGCTTTCCTGCCTTTCTGCTTGCCTTGGCACTTCTCACCACGGCTGTCAAAATTGTGATCTGCTTGTTATAGGGAATGCCTCAGACGACGTCCTTCCTCTCACCCTCCACCCCCTCTCACCCTCCGCCCCTCTCAACCCCTCTCTCACCGCTCTCATCCTCCCTCCCTCTGTCTTCGCCTGTCCCCTCCTGCGAGTACAGAGGAAGATCAGGAGGTGCAGGGGGGTGGTGGGGACAGCGAGGAGGGAGAGAGTGGGAGAGGTGAAAGTGAGAGTGACTCAGAGGAGTCGGAGGAGGAGGGGGGAGGAGCAGTTGGGGTGTCTTCTCAGTGGGAGGAGCTTGTTTCTGAGGAGGAGAGGGAGAGAGAGGAGGAGAAACGGAGGAAGAAGAGGAGGAAGAAGGGGCGGAAGAGTGGGAGCAGTGACAGTGATAGCAGCACAAGTGACGACAGCAGTGACGGAGGGGAGGAGGGAGAAGAGGATGGGGAGGAAGATGAGGAAGAGGAGGGAGAGGAGGGAGAGGAGCGGGGGGAGGAGGAGGGTGGCAAAGCAGGGAAGCGAAAGAGGAAAGGCCAGCGGGAGGGGGAGGCATTTAAAGACATGGATTTTGGGGAGGGGGGAGAGATGGTGGTGAGAGTGGTGGGGCAGGGAGGAGGGGGTGTGCTGCGGTGCAGAGTGTGCCCTCGAGTGCTCTGTGTGAACAGTGACAACATGAAGAAACACCTGGCGTCCAAGGTAACCTGAAATAGCACCTCCCTTTGGAGGAGGAAGTGCCCCCGAAACCCCAAACCCCAAACCCCAACGCTGCCCTGCGCCACGCCAGCCAACTTCCTTCCATGCTTCGCTGAAGTGGGATGACAGGGCAGGCGAGAGCTGCCCATGGTGGTGAACAGTGATGGGCCTTGCGGGGAGTCTATTTTTTAGGCACCTCAAAAATAGAGTTGCAGGTGGTGGTGGGGAACAGCGATGGGACTCTGGGGAGTGTCAAAGCTGCTTACATCCCAGTGTTGCCTCCTCCCTTCCTCTCTCACATGGGCCCATGCCCACACCCCACCTCCTCCCGTTCTCCACCCTCCCCCCACACACAGAACTCGTGGCAATGGCTAGGCGGCATATGAGAGGCGAGCCTCAGATGGTGATGAACAGCAATGCGCCAGTGCCGAGTGTCAGGGGTTGATTTGTGTACAAGCGTACCTATTCTTCTCCCCCAAACCACCCATTCCCCGTCTTCCTTCCTCCTGAGCGTCCCTGCAGAAACACGTGGCAGCGGTGGGGAGGCATGGGAGGGGTGAACTGCAGGTGGTGGTGAAGTAGGGTTTTTTTTTAGAATTCTCATTGGGGAGACCCACGCTCATTGGGAAAACCCTACAGCATCGTGGTGGTGAACAGCGATGGGGAGGTGAGGGCCATTGGGGAGACCCACGCTGAGCGATGGCTGTTGAGTCAACTCAAAAGTCACCCCGTGCCTGCCCTCCCCCCCATCAGAAACACGTGGCAGCTGTGGGGAGGCATGAGAGGGGCGAGCTACAGGTGGTGGTGAACAGCGATGGGGAGGTGGAGGCCATCGGGGAGACCCACGCTGAACGTTTCGAACGCACCAAAGCTGCCGCCGCCGCCGCTGCTGCCGATGCTGCTGCTGCTGCAGCTGCGGCGGCGGCGGCAGAATCTGCTGCTGCTACACCTGCTGGTGCTGGTGCTGGTGCAGGGGGGAGCAAAAAGCAGAAGGGGGATGGTGGAAGGCAGAGGCAGCAGCGCCGGAAGCAGCTGCAGCAGCAGAAGAAGAAGAAACTGAGTGCTGCTGGTGCTGCTGGTGGTGACTCACCTGCTGCTGCTGCTGCTGCTGCTGCTGCTGCTCCTGCTGGTCGTGGTGGTGGTGTGGCTGGGGCGCCTAGGGTGCCCAGGACCCCTGGGGAAGCAGCTAGGTCAGGAAAGGTCAAGAAGGGTGGAGCTGCAAAGGCGAGTGGTGGTTATGCAAGCCCGAGTGGCACTGCTCCACGATCGTGTGAAGGTGCTGCTGCTGATGGGAGTGGTGTTGGTGGTGCTGGCGACAAGCGTAAAAAAGGGAGGAAGGTGAAGGATTCAGTGAAGGGGTTGGGGCAGGGAGAAGGGTCTGCAGCACTGCGAGCAACATTGACTGGGAAGAGAAGTGCTGAAATGGGTGCTGGCAAGGAGGGAGAAAAAGGCATGGAAGGAGTTAAGAGGGGAAATGGAGAAGGGAGAAAAGCAGGTAAAGGGAAAAGAAGAGCAGGCAAGAGTACATAGTGGCAGGAAAAGTTGCTGATTTGTTACACATGTATGCTAATTCTCGGGAGTGGTTGAAGTTTCTTGGCTCTTTTCATTGAAAGCATTCGTAGTTGTTTTGTAGCAATACAATGTTCATTACGTTTCTAAACCTTGTCTCTCAAAATCGGGTACGATAAGCATGTGAATTCGCGTCACACGAGGTATATCAACAAATGTGAGACCTGTCTTCGCTCCGCACGGCGCGTGATTTCGTTTGCTTCTCTGTAGAGACGTCTCTAGAGTCAGCTCTCGTGTGAATCGTGTGTCAAGAGAGCGACGCGGTCGCTAAATAGTTGAAGCTGACGGTTACTAACAGGAACCACGCCGCTTTACCATAAGATTTTCCAAAAGCGAAAAAAGACGCGCAAACAGGGAACAAGCGTGGTCCAATGTTCATCCAACACGTGGCAGCACTGTCGAAGCGCCGGATCGTTCTCGCGTCGGCATCCCCTAGGCGACGCGAATTGCTGTCAGGCCTGGTAGGTGGGCCTAGGCTACGGCGGGGCGATAGGGACTTCCCCCCCTTACCCCGCCTCTTTTTTTCAACCTTTCCCGCCGCTTTCTCTCCCCCTTTCCCCGCCTCTTCCGCTCTCGTTGCTCCCAGGGGCTAACTGTTGACGTTATTCCGAGCACGTTTAACGAGGACCTCAATAAAGCAGCATTCGCCAGCGCAGGAGGTATGCCACAGCACCACCTCGGTCTTTACCCTCCCAACCCCCCTTCATTGCCAATGCCAGAGCAGCAGTGCTGCTCCCCCCTTGCTTGTGGCTTCCCGATCTTCCCGATCTTCCCGATCTTACTGATAAACTGCTCAGCGTCTCCTTATCCCTTCGCCTGCATGCCCTTCCCCTTCTTTTGGGTCAACTCAAAGGCCCTACTTGTTTGTTTGCTGCAACACATCCCCCTCATCCACCTTCCCGCCTTCCATCTCCCCACTTGCAGCAGAGTCAGCTACCCCCAAAGCCATAGATAGGCCCTTCTTCATCTCCCTCCCCATATCTCCGAGTATTCCCAAAAGTTATTTCCTCTCATCCGTCTCCCCGCCTCAAGTTCCACTGGCAGACTATGCAGCAGAGATTGCCTCGCACAAGGCCATAGGTGACTTTTGAGTCGACTCAAAAGTCACCTCGTTACTATGGCACTGGCAGACTATGCAGCAGAGATTGCCTCGCACAAGGCCATAGAAGGCACCTTCTCATCCCCCTTCAGACATTCCATCGCAAGCCTTTCATTTACGTCTCTTTCCTCATCCCCCTCCCCTCCTTCCATCTCCCCCCCACTGGCAGACTACGCAGCAGAGACGGCCACGCACAAGGCCATAGAAGTTTCTTCCAAAGCCCTTCGTGATGCTCAGGTGTGTGATGCTCAGGTGTGTGATGCTCAGGTGTGTGATGCTCAGGTGTGTGATGCTCAGGTGCATGCTTCCCAGGTGCATCCTCACCCCACCATTCCATACTCATCACCATCCCACAGAGTCAATCCCGTATCAATAGATGCGTAAAATCGATGCTCCAACCCACTCCCATGCAGGTAATTTTTTAGGCACCGGAAAAGCACCTCACCATCCTATACTCATCACTGTTGCACACAATCAATGCTCCAACTCACTCACAATTATTCTCCTTGCACGTCCTCACTCGCTTGCGCCTCCCCACTCGCTTGCGCCTCCCCACTCGCTCGCGCCTCCCCACTCGCTCGCGCCTCCCCACTCGCTCGCATCTCCCCACGCATTTGCTCCCATTCTCTCTGCGCATGTTGCGTTCAGGCGACTGGGGAAGCCCCACCAACGCTCGTGATTGCTGCCGACACTGTGGTGGAGATTGATGTGAGTGATTGCGGAGGGGTGTGAGTGGGTGTGGAGAGGTGTGAGTGGGTGAGGAGAGGTGGGATGGGAGAAATGTGAGTGCGCCAGTGGAAGAGGCGCCACCAACGCTTGTGATTGCTGCCGACACTGTGGGGGAGATAGATGTGAGTGGGTGGGTGGGTGGGTGCCACGCACCACTCCCAGTAGATGTGGATGTAGAAAAAGGCAAGAAGCTAAGTATCTGTGCTGGGGATGGATAGGTGGGTGAGTGTACGAATGTACGAATGGTGCGTGGCTGAATGTACGAAGAGTGGGTAAATCAGTACTTTCCACCTGAGTGTGCCCATTCGTATATTCACCCGACATGACTTCTCAATAAGGAATAATACCTTTATACGAGTCATCTTATCAAAGCACAGTCTTGTAGCATGTATGTCAATTTCACCTTGTGACATAGTCTTCAACCATGCAAGTTTCCCATCTTTCCATCAACTAATCACCTCACAAGCTGCTTTTCAATCCATTCATGTTCTCCTTTTCAGGGTGAGCTTTTAGAGAAGCCGGTTTCTAAGGAGGATGCAATCCGCATGCTTTTGCTCCTATCAGGTACCGCCCTTCGTGTTCTTTCAGTCCCCCAACACAGCACCCCCATGGGCCCTGTTGTTTCCCCAACACCCCTATTACCCTGTTAATAACTCATCACCCCCCCATCATCCCCTCATCATTCCCCCATCACTCAACCATTCTCCACACACCACCCCCATCATCCCCCACAGGCCGCAAGCATCGGGTTTTCACGGGAGTGGCTCTTGTGCTGCCAGCTGTCACCGGTACGTCCTGCCAGCTGTCACTAGTACGTCCTACCTTCTTCTAGTGCAGTTATGTGAATCACGGCACAACCGATTATTGTGATTGATGTTATAAATAATTAATACGTTGTTCTTTAATACCAAATTATGTTCTCAATATTGAGGAAAGCGCTGAGTTACCCGATGCACGCTTTTTACTCCTGCTGCAAAGCTTGTCTGTCACAGCACCCTTACTCACTGCGGGGATGGGACACAATGGCCTTCTTTCGACCCGAAAGGGCGAGTGGAAGGTGTACTTGTAGCCGGGTGACAGGTAAGTACAACATTCCCAAATGTTCGTTCCACCCAGCAAGGTATGGGATCGAATGTTAGGTGATGGGAATATGCTCGAATTGGAAAATCATGAGTACAACTTGGTTGGGAAGGTGTCAGAGGTGGGCCATGTATTTTTGGGGGCGTGAACTTCCGACAGCCCATGCGTCCATCTCACCGCACCCAGTTTGAAGCGGCGGCCAAATTGGGCAAGACCTGCCTATCTGGAGTGGTTGGAGGTAGTGAACGCTCTGTCAACCGTGACAGAGGAGAGCATGGCAACAGTTTTGTCCTCATGCAGCATGTTCTCCTCTGTTACGGTTGACAGAGCGTTCACCACCTCCAACCATTCCAGATAGGCAGGTCTCTTGCCCAACTTGGCCGCCGCCTCAAACTGGGTGCGGTGAAATGGACGCATGGGCTGTCGGAAGTTCACGTCCCAAGAGTACATGGCCCACCTCCGACACCCTCCCAACCAAGTTGTACCCCTCAAGATTTTCCAATTCGAGCCGATCCCCACCACCTGACATTCGAAACCCATACCTTGCCGGGTAGAATGAGCAGTTGGGAATGTTGTACTTACCCGTCACCCCGACTACAGGTACACCTTCCACTCGCCATTTCTAGTCGAATGAAGGCCTCCATTGTGTCCCATCCTTACTCTCCCTGCAAAACCTCATCTTCGCACTCTCTGCCTATGCTCTCTCTGCTGCAACTTACCCCCCTCTAGCTACCCTCTCCTCGCTCTCTCCAATTTCCCTCCCCCACATACCTCCCCTGCCCCATCTTAAATTTTAACAGACCCTCTGATTGGCCGATCGCCTCTTCTCCGCTCTTTTCACGAGTGCACTCAGGTGTGTTAGCATTCAGGCATGTGCCCTGTTGAGCCCTGTCCTATTCCCCATTCGTGACTTTTTTAAGTCCCCTCAGTGCGTTGCACTCTGGCATGCGCTATTCCTATACCCATTTTTCACGACATATTAGTTGACTCGAAAGTCACCTCGGTGCGTTAGTACATCTTCATAACCCATTGCAAGCGCACCCAGGTGCGCTTGGCATGAAATAAACCATCTATACGCTCTCTGTTCTTCATGGCTTTTGGCATGGCACAGGCCGTTCCTCTCACAAGTGCACTCCAAGATTCACATCATTGTCCCTAGCGGAGATTGCGGCGTATGTGGTAACAGGCCATTCCATGAACATACAGGGGAGATTGAGTTCCAATGCTCCCCAACCCTACCTACCCATCACACTCCCCACCCTCTTACACTGCTTCCATCTCTTGGCAGGTGGAGCTTGCATCATCGTCACGGGAGGAGATTGAGGCATATGTGAGAACAGGCGAGTCCGTGGGCAAGACAGCGGGTGCCATGCTCCCCAGCACCCTCATTCTCCCCACCACCCCCTCACACTCCCTCTCTTTCCCCAACAGGTTGAGTTTGCAGCGCTGTCTCGAGCGGGGATCAAGGCGTATGTAAGAAAGGGAGAGCCCATGGACAAGGCATGGGTGTACCGTGTTCCCCAGCTCTCCCCTTTTGAGGCGCCTCACAAGGCATGGGGGTACCATGCTCCCAAGCTCTCCCCTTTCGCCCACCTAACCCTTCAAACTCCCTCTCTTTCCCCAACAGGTGCAGCACTGTCCCAAGCAGAGATAGAGACGCACGTGAGAATTTTGAGAATTTTCAAACGTTTGCAGCGCTGTCCCAAGCAGAGATAGAGACGTACGGGGGAACAGGCGAGCCATGGACAAGGCCGGGGTTTCCATGCTTCCCAGTTATCCTCACCCTTTTCACCCTCCTAGCCCCTCACACTCCCTCTCTCTTCCTCTTACAGGTGGAGTTTTCATCATTGTCCCAAGCAGAGATCGAGGTGTATGTGGGGACAGGCGAGCCCATGGACAAGATTGAACTTCCCCCCCCCCCCCCCCTTTTTTTTTTTTTTTTTTTTTTTTTTTTTTTTTAAATCTTATAAATCTTCCCTGCTGTCACGCTCCCTCTCCATCACCCACAGGTTGAGTTTGCATCATTGTCGCAAGCGGAGGTCGAGGCTTATGTGGCAACAGGCGAGCCCATGGACAAGGCGGGGGGGTACGGCATTCAGGGGCTGGGGGGGTGTCTGGTGAAGGCGATCAACGGGTGCTACTTCAACGTCATGGGACTGCCTCTTAACAGGTAGTGATTATAACGAGTTGTGAGTGAAACAGAGAGAGATAGCCACTGCAGAAGGCAGGGGCGTAAGGAAATTCGAAGGCGGCTGGGGGGTGCTGGGGGCTGCTGGGGGGTGCTGGGGGGTGCTGGGGGGTGCTGGGGGGTGCTGGGGAGTGCTGGGGTGCTGGGGGGTGCTGGGGGGTGCTGGGGGGTGCTGGGGTGCTGGGGGTGCTGGGGGTGCTGGGGGGTGCTGGGGGGTGCTGGGGGGTGCTGGGGGGTGCTGGGGGTGCTGGGGTCTGCTGGTGATCAGCGAGTGCTACTTCAACGTCGTATGACGGGTGCTCCACAGGTCGGGATTCTATCAGTAAGTGATTATATCGGGTTGTTCAATGAACGTTACTTATTGCTATGGGAGTGCCACTTTATAGGTAGAGAGTATACCATGTAGTGATTCTATCGAGGTGTTGTACATGTTGTTTTTCAAGATTAATGCCGCTCCATGGGTAATGATTATAGCATGGAATGAGTGTATCGAGTGGTGATTGTATTGGGATCACTGGTAGTCATGGGACTGGTCATTCAACAGGTAGCAATCCTGCAAGTAATCCATATTTCGAGTGGTGTACATTTTGGTCCTCTTTAATGTAATGGGACTGTCGGCTCAACAGGTACGGTAGTGATGTTGCAGGTAATAAACATACTGAGTGGTGTTCATTTCAGTCCTGCTTTAATGTAATGGGCTCGACAGATAGTGATATTGCAGGTAATAAACGTGCTTAGTGGTGTTCATTTCAGTCCTGCTTTGATGTAATGGGCTCAACAGATAGTGATTTTGCAGGTAATAAACGTATGGAGTGGTGTACATTTCGGTCCTGCTCTAATGTCATGGGACTGTCTGCTCAACAGTGAGTGTTTATAACGAGTTGTGACTACATGGATGCTACTCGTCTGCGAGGAGGAGGTGGGATTGTGGCCTGACAGGGAGTGTTCATAACAATTGGTGACTGCATTGGTTAGTGTTCATAGCAGGTGGTGATTATCACGAGTGGTGACACTATGGGTGTTACTCAGTGTATGATTGTTTTTCCAACCATTTGTTTTTTTTTTTTTTTTGCAGCTAAGGTTTCTTTTTCTGCAGCCCATAAGAAAGTACATGTCTAAATAAAATTCCAGTGCGATGGCAAATCTTCCCCAAATTTCCTATCTACTGTGCTTCCAACCTTCCTCCTCTCCTTTCTGTTCCGCAGGCTCGCATCAGAAATAGACCAACTTATCACTTCAAAACTTATCAATTTAGATGTATGAAATGCACTGTTCGTGACGAGTGTTGTCCGTCTCGAAAACAATAATACCTTGTGGTCTTCATGTAGTTATGAAAAAGCCTTACCGCTGGTGGCCAATTGGCTGCCTTGTAATATTTAGAAGAAAAGAACTAGTTTCTGGCACATGAAGTTTCACAATATGTGCTCTACATTACTTATCGATTTGTATCATATCCGCACTCGAGTATAATCCTTCTGATTTCGTATTCTACGAACTTGTAAGGAATTTCACTAATTCCTTACTGAGGCATCTCTTACGCGTACAATTCCAACTTTCGGAATTCAGGCTCGGTCCGTCGACCTCGCCTTCCGAACGTCTCCCGCGTCGCCTTCGGATTTCCCAACCCCAAACCTGCACCCAACCTTCGCGCGACTCCGCGACCTCGGCCTAGCTAGCTGTGCTATATTATGCCTAGGCCTCGTTGTTTGCTCAGTAGTTGTAATCACTTCCGCGATATTGCATTCTGCGCACTCTTCTTTCTACAACTCATAACACTTGGTATCATAGCTACTTTCCTAGGTTACCCTCCACTTTCCGGGGTAGTTTTAGTGCAGGGGTGCAATAGGTTTGGTGGGCTGCAAAGCGGTCGGCTGAGAGATAGATACGATTATCTCGCTCCGACTAATAGCGTTTGCGCCTTCATCAAAACCATAAAAATCGTTGTTAACCCGCTGCCCGCTAGGATGAGTCTCCGAAATATGACGCAAGCAGAGTTTGACGTGTTATTGCAGGACTTTCGGGCGATGCAATCCAACATGCAGACTATGTCTGGCGAGTTGGATCGCCTGAGGGTGGAAAACGCCGAGCTACGCCAGACGCGAGGTGAAGCGCGTCAGGAGTCGCCCGCCGTGGATGAAGCAAGTAGCAGCTTCGCGCCTAACGACGAGGTCCTTAGCGAGCTACAGAACTCGCTGGACGCTGAAGATGAGTGGACGGCACGGATGCAACAAGCACAAGGGACGCAGGAGCAACAGTCACAGCCGCAGCAACAGACACGAGCGGCACCGAGGCAACAGTCGCAGTCTACGCCACGTCAGGCAACAGCGACAACCCCGGTGATGGCTTCAGTGGCGCCCCCGATGCATGCAGCAGCAATAGTCTCAACAACTGTTAAAATAAAGCCGACGAACCCGCCCCCGTTCAACCCCAGCGACAAAACCATCACTGTGTCGGCATGGTTGTTCGGTGTGGAGGTGTTTTTTAATGCTGCGCAAATTGCTGACGATGCTACCCTCATTAATTTTGCAGTGTCACTGTTACGAGGGCCGGCGTTGGAGTGGTGGACGCGGACTCTTCAGACAACGGGGACTCCGGCAGGGATATCACGTGCGAACGATGGGACCTGGACAACTGTCACGCAACAGGCAACTTCAATCTTCGGAGTGGCCACGATACGCACATGGACGGAGTGGGGCGCCGCGCTGCGAACCAGATTCGAGCATATATCTGCCTCGGATTCTGCTCGCATGAAGCTACGCACCTGGAAGCTGTCGGAATCTTGCAACTCTACTCTGCCAAGTCTTGTTTCTACTCCTTCTTTGCCTCTAGTGGGCCCTGCAGCACAGTCTTTCCGAGTGGTGCCCTCCTCTGAGCCTAAGTGATGTCTGTAGTTCTCTGCTACTCCTCCCCTTGTTCCTGTGCCTTCTCTATTTGCCCCCTCCGAGGTTGTCTGCTGGCTCCTGCTGAGTGCCGCTGGAACTTTTAGTCTCCTGTCTGTCTTGCCGCGTCCTCCACGGTCCGCCCTCTTGCTCGCGCCACGTTAGTACAGTGATCCGTTCTCCTCTGCCCTTGTGCCCCCACCAGCACCACTACCCCAGAGTCCTTGATCTCCTTAACCTTCCAGCGCTCCGTACTCAGCCCGATGTCCATGAGGTCGTGTTTCGCCTGCTTCAGGTATACTTCTTCCCTTGCTCCCAAGGTCCTATCCTTCTTCCCCTCTTGCCTTTCTCCTCTCTTCTTGTACGTCAACGCGTCTCTCAGCTGCGCCACGTGTAAGTTTTCTAGTGCTGCTGGTAAAAACTCCCTCAGGTACCTCGCCCTCGCCTCCGCCAGCCCCACCCACTCTTCTTCGTTGGCCACTTGCACGGACCCTGTGAGAATTCTTGGCGCATCCACAGGTAACACGGGGTCTCTCCCTAAGAGTAGGTAATATGGCGAGAGGTCTCGCAACGCCACTTGTTTACTGAATCTGTAGCCTGCCACCACCCACGGGAGCCGTATGTCCCAATCCCTCTTAAATTGCTCCCCGTATGCCCTTAGCCCCCTCTTCACTGTTTGTACGAGGCGCTCTGTGAGTCCGTCGCTCTGCGGGTGATATCTGGAGGTCCTCCTGTGAGTAATCCCCGTGGACTGCAACAGCTTATCGAACTCTCCCATGAACTCTGTCCCTTGGTCGGTTAGCACCTCCCCGCATGCCCCAAATCTAGTAAGCACCTGCTCCTCGAACGCTTCGGCTATCTTAGCCGAGTTCTTGCTGGGGAGGGCCTTCACCTCGACCCATTTGCTGCCATGCTCGATCATGATAAAGATGTAACGCTTCCCCCTTCTACTCAGCGGCATCTCCCCAGCCAGGTCCAGAGACCATCGGAACCCTATGCCATGAATAGGCAGCGACTGCAGCTCCTTCCTCCCTCGCGCCAGTTCCGCTTTGTTCCGACTGCACAGCTCACACTTGGCCACCCACTCTCTGATATCTCTCCGCATCCCTGCCCACCACCATCCTGTCCCCACTAGCAGCGTGGTGCGCAAACTTCCGTAGTGCCCCAGCTGCCGATGAACCCTGCTAATGATTTGTTCCCTCTCCTGTGGCCGTGGGACCAGCTTCCATCCATCCCGGGTGTTCTTCTGCAACTGCTCCTGGTGCCAGCGGTAGTGAATTCCTCGGGCTCGGGCCCTCTCGCTGGTCGTAGTATCCTCACCCGTCCTCCCTTGCACCCAGTCCAGCACTTTCTGGTCTTCCCAGACATCAGCCGGCCCCGTCCTGTTTCCTCGGCTGGCCCCTTCTGTATCTAATTCTCTCGCTAGTGCCACTAGGCATGCCGAGGGGCGATGCATAGGCGGGTTCCGTGACAGCCCATCTACATGTTGCATGGTTTTCCCTGCTCTATGCCGAATGGAGAAATCATATTCCTGTAAGCGCATGGCCCATCGTGCGTTCCTCCTTGTCAGCGCTTGGTTGGTCATCAGCCAAGTCAAGGGTTGGTGATCCGTCACTAGCTCGAATTGCCTCCCTTGTAGGTACACTCGGAAGTGAGTGATAGCCCATACGGCTGCCAGCCCTTTGCCCTCGTACGAGCTGTAGTTAGCCTCGGCGGGGTTACAACTCTGGCTGGCAAAGGCGACTACCTTCTCTTCTCCTTCCCGCTTCTAACACAGGATCGCCCCCATACCCGCGCTACTCCAGTCGGTGTACAACACAAATTGTCAGAATCCCAACCACTAGACCATTGGGATAAAAGGGCTTGCTTCAGTAGCGGGTCAGTGCGCCCATAACCCCCCAGGCGAACGCGCCTGTAACCCTCTCCAGGATCAATCGGGCATCCACAGTGCAGATCTACTGACACCCCCCCACAATGAGAGGCCCAGGACTAAGCACAGCGGCAACGGCCTACATGTGCATACACCGGGAATCGAACCCGAGACCGCTCTGATACCATGTCAGAATCCCAGCCACTAGACCACTGGGATAAAAGGGCTTCTTTCAGTAGCGGGTCAGTGCGCCCATAACCCCCCAGGCGAACGCGCCTGTAACCCTCTCCAGGATCAATCGGGCATCCACAGTGCAGATCTACTGACACAAATGGGTCCTCTGGGCTTGGCAGCGTCAGCACCGTGGCCATCTTCACAGCTTTCAGCAGCACCTGTAGTGCCCCCTGCTCGGCTTCTCCCCATTCCCATTGCTGATCTTCCCTCAGTAGTCGATTTAAGGGCGCGGCGGTCTTACTGAAGTTCGGGATGAACTTCCTGTAGTAATCGAGGAATCCGAGCACGACTCTCAATGTGCTCCCGTCCTTCGGCTGAGGCACCCGGTCCAGAACCTCCACCTTCGCTTGTTGAATCCCCAGCTGCCCTCCTTGCACTTCGAACCCCAGGTACTTCACTCCGGTATTCCCGAAGCTGCACTTCTTCGGGTGACACGTGAGTCCGGCTCCCTGAATGGCGTCCAGCGTCGCTTGCACATCCTTCACGTGCTCGGCCGGGTCTGGACTGAAGACCACGACGTCGTCAATGTAGCACGCCGCCACAGGCACTCCGCGCAGTGTCGTGTCCATGACTCGTTGGAACAGCGCAGGCGCGTTTTTGATTCCAAAAGGCATGAAGCGCCACTCGTACGGACCGTCTGGTCCATGGAATGCCGTCTTCTTGCGGTCGGCGGGCCGGATGGGGATCTCATTAAATCCCCGCCTGAGATCCAGCGTGGAGAACACCGATGCTCCGTGCAGCTTATCGAAGATCTCCTCTGCTGACTGCATGGGATACCTATCAGCCATGGTAACCTTGTTCAGGCTCCGATAGTCTCCACACATCCTCCACGCGGAGACCGCCCCCGTCAGATCCTTCCGTGAAGCTACTACGGTTGCCGCGGCATAGTCGCTCTCGGAACGTTGGATCAGTCCTGCTTCCAGCAGCTCGCGACACTTCTCCGTGCAAATATCCAAGTCCCCTGGGCTCATTCGCCGCTTCCGCTGATAGATGGGAACCTCGGTGGTGAGTTCAATCTTCATCTCATGCGTTGTGCACTTCCCCAATTCATGCAGGGTGTATGCGAAGGTCCCGCGATGCTGCTGTAACACCTCCTGTAAGGCAGCAGCTGATTCAGGATCCATTCCTCCTCCTATTATCCACTCCTCCTCGAGCCCCCGTTCCTGCTTCGCGGGTGAGTCCGCTCCTGCCTCCCCATCTCCTTCGACCACTCCTTCTGGCGCTTCCATGGCCATGTACGCCGCCCACCCCTCGTCGATTTTCAGGTCATACCGTTCTTCGATCCGCTCCAAGGACTTCTTCTGCCACTCCACGGTCTCTAGGTCGCGGTAGCGTTCCCCACACGCGATATCCCGCTGCAGCTCCTTCGCCTTTAAGTGCATCCGCATCGTTTCCAGAAGCCATGTCATCGCGTTCGCGTCCATGGCTCGACCCAAGGCTGCTCGCCGCTGTTCCTCGGTCACCTCTGGATGCGTCGTAGCTCCCTACAGGTGCCCCATTGCTGCTTCTCTTTCATTCGCCGTCGGCTGCTCCCAAGCTCCTTTCCGCACGTCGTAGACCATCCCTGGGCCTGGCAGATCTCCCTCCATGATGAATCCGCGGGCTTCCGCGTAAGACACCAAGGTCGGCAGCGCTTGCTGCGGCTTCCCCGGCTCGTTACACTGGTACTGTGACGGGTGGTCTGCGCACGTCACTGGCGATGGCAACCGGTTAGGCTCTAGAATGTCACTCACTAAACAGAGCTCTGGCCGCTGCATCAGCGCCAGTGAGTGTCGTAATGCGGCGGTAGACATCACATTCTGCCAGTACCGTCTCGGCCGATGGGCTCGCGACCCCAGCTGCGCTGCGTCGTCTGGCACTCCTCTACCCACTACCCCGCTTATCTCCTCAAAGGCTCTCTTCACCGGCTCTCGCTTATCTTCGGCCAGGTCGACGTTCTCCAGGATGTAGGCTACTTCTCCTTGACGGTGTTGAATCATCTCTAACCCCCGCCTCAAATCTCGGAACGAAGCTCCCCGAGCGTCTTCCATCCCCAGGCCTTCCCCGGCTCTGGAATACCCCTGACATTCCCACCCGGCAATGACCAAGTCTATCTGCCCCCAGCTCTCCAGTACGCACTCCGAAATAGCTCGGACCTCGTGCACTACTGGTTCCGTCTCGTATGGAAGCGCGTCCTCCCATATTTGATCTGGGTATTCATCTCGCAGCAGCTCCGCATGGTGGCATGCCATCTTCCGCACGGCTGGATCCCGCTCGACATGGATCCACTTCTTGACAGTACATCCGGCGCGCAATGCTACTGCTAGGCCGGTCCCAATCCCCCCGTATAACTCCAGGATGCATATGGGCACGTCCAATGCCTGTACCCTGCTGACTCGCTCCATCAAATCCGGCGGGCTCTGCCCCAAGAGTCGCCTCTCGATCCGCCTTTCGTTTTCCGCATCATATCGCTCCCACGGCCAATCATCTAGCTCCTCGGTCAGATCCTTCCTCTGTGCCTGATACGCTTCTCTTGGCTCCTGCCTCACGAACCGAACCGGCAGCGTGCCGACGGTGCTCTCTGGGTCCCAGTATTGCACGCGAAAGAGAACCTTCTCCTGCCACGTGCAAATGGTAGCTCCTACTCGGTAGAGGAGCTCCATCCCCACGAGGACATCGTAGTCCTCGGATTCCGAGACTCCACACTGCAGTCGGATACAGCACTCTTTCTCCGTCCCTGGTAAGAGCACTACTTCCACCGGCCGCTTGGTTTTCGGCATCCATTTCGGTTCCCCCCCTACGGCCATCATAAGCAGGATTCCCCGCTCGATGGTGCGCCCCGATACATCCAGCTTCAGTTGTTTAGCGAGTCCCTTGCCGATGAGTACGTGATGCGCTCCGCTGTCAATGATAGCTTGCTTCACGGGCAGACCTCCCACCGGAAGACTTCCCTTTTCAGCAATCAGCACGGACGCTTGACACACCAGCCGCTCGTTCGGTTGCCGCCGCATCTCCGAGGGTCTTGCTCCTTCTACTGAACTGCCCCGAGGCCGGGGACCGCTAGTCACTTCGCAGCTCTGGGACTGGCTGACGCGGGGTCGGATTCTGACATCGTCTCGCGCTCGCGGATAGGCCATAGCTGCGTACTCTTGAATATAATCCTCCTCTTCCTCCTCCTCCGCTTCGTCGATTTCTTCGTACGCCAACATTGCCCGCGCCTTTACCTCCTGCTGATTCGGTAGCTGCTCCAGTCTCTGCTGCAGCCGCTTGACTTCGGCTTGGAGCTCCCCTCGCGTTGCCCCCAGCGAGTCCTTCGGCCGGCTGTAACAGTCTTCCTTCCTGTGCCCGCGCTTCCCGCATTGCTCGCATGTCGGCGCGCTGGCACATTCACGCCTCAAATGCCCATGTTCTCCGCAGGTGTGACAAAGTCGAGGGTCCCCTTTGCCACTGCCCCCAGAGGTAGGTTCGGGTACCGCAGCCGCTGCCCAACTCGTCTTGGCCCGGCTCCTTCCGTCCGAGTCTTCTAGATCCAGCAGTCTTTGCCCCTGTTTGGTTTTCTTCGTCAGCAGATAAACTTCCTTGAGAGTAACATCGGCGCCGATGCTGTAGACAGTGCTCCGCACTACTCCCTTCAGTTCTTCGTCTAGCCCTCGTACAAACTTCCTCACAAGCAGGCGTTCGTCCGTGCTTTCCAGGTCCTCGGCCAGTTCCCGGAGCCTGCAGTAGTACGCCAGTAGGGATTCTTCCTTCTTACGGCGGAAGTCCCGGAACTCTTCAACGCGCGCCTTGGTCTACCCCGCGAACTCCTTCTGTAACAGCTGCAGGAAGCGGGCCGTAGGATTGGCTATCTCGCCCTCCGCCAGCTCGTCCAACACGTCGTCGCGGGTCAGGCGGTAGAAGGTCTCGGCCTCGCCTGCCAAGGTCCCCACCATCTTCCGGAAGAACTCTGCCGGATCATATCCGTCACGCTCCTAGCAATATTGGACGGTCTCGAGCTGCATCAGATAATCCTTCAGGCTGGGCCCCACGCCAGGAATACCCGTATACCGCTCAGCCACCTCCACCTTAGGCAAGTTAGTCGCCTTCCATTGAACTCCGCCAGTGCTGGGTCCTTCCTGTGAATCGCCTGGAGCGTCCGCGACGCCGCTATGTATCAAGGCTCTCCTTTGCCTGGGCTCTTGTACGAGGCTTTCCGTCGGCCTCCAGCGTGTCTCAATCTGTTCCTTCCTTGGAGGCATCCCCGGCATTCCGGTTTGCGGGGTCGCTGCTTCTTAGTTCTTCCAGGGTTCACGTATTTTCTCTGTCCAGCGAGCATCAAGAGGAGTATCTCCCGGGTCCGAGACGACAGTTCGTGCTCGTTCCATGCTATCTCCCACCACACGCGCTCGTTGGTGTGGAGTCCGGTACTTAGGTGAATCCGTTTCGCCACGTGCCGCTCTCACGTCTCCCCGCGCGGCTATCTCTTCCGCACGCCTCCCCTCCGTAGGCTTCAACTCCTCAGTATCGTTCCACAGTCTCGTTCTTAAGAACTCTCGACGATGCATCGAGATCCTTGCGTGATTGTTAAAAAGTCCTGCAACACAGCCTGTATCTAACCATGGAAACCCTAGCTCGGCTGACTGGAAAACATAATGTTGGGGTCTGTATTGCTTGTGGCTTTGGTTTCACGTGCTCAGTTCGTTGGGGGTAGACGGAATAGTAAGCATGACTATGAAAACAATCACGCAAGCAACCTTTCCCCTGCCTGCCTATTTCTTAAGTATCTGCGTTGGGTTACCGTTGTGCTAACGGATCCCTTCTCGCCCGCCAACTCTCTAATGTTTCGGTTGTGTCGCTTCAACCACCCCGCTTTGCTAGTCATCCTTCCTACTGTACTATTCTACATTTCTTATTAGTCACGATGATATATCTATTGCTCTACGCACAGATTAGAATCGTGATAAAGCATGTGGCGTCGGTCCAAGATTACACGGCAACATTCTGCAATTTGGCTGACCAAGTGGACGATATGAGCGACGCGGAGCGACTCGACCGATATGTCGCAGGCCTCAAATACAAAGTACAGTACGAGGTGCGACGTGCGAAGCCACGCGGCTTTCTCGATGCCGTCCAGGTGGCTGAATCAACAAATGCGCTGATGCAATGGGCGAGAATGAGTTCCCGGGAGGGCACTCAGTTTCGTGGACCGCCGCGCCAGCCCACAATCAACGGGGTGGATGCACCGAGACGTGGACCTAACACCTGCTTCAACTGCAACCAACCGGGCCACTGGAGGAAGGACTGCCAAAAGCTGAAACAGGGAAACAGGAACGACGGAGAGGGGTCGGGAAAAGAGACGAGTCAGTAGCAGTCGGGCCACCTACTGACGAGACCCCGTCGCCCGGCAATCAACATCCACACCGAGTAGTGGTACCGATACGGGCTATCGACCACAACCGGAAAAATAAGGTGGATGAACACGTGGATCACCCTGTGCTGTGTCAGAATCAACAAGAGTGATTGAAATAGGAAAGAGTTGGGTACAAGTAGGAAACCCTAAACTTACTGTACCCCATAGTAACTACCCCACTACAGCCTAAACAAACTGTAGCAGATATGACATTTGACACACCCCCATAGGCAAAGTGGGGGAGAGCAAGGGGTCACAAGACCAGTCAAGAAGGGCAAAGCAAGCTCAGGGTGGATCACAAAGTCACCACACTCACTGAGCACAAGCAAAGGGCCACAAGGCCAGTTCACATGCAGAGGCATATATGCAACACAAAAATCACAGTGATCTCTACCTAGCAAAGCAAGCATGCAGGTACATATATATATGTATATCTATATATAGATCACAGTACAAGCAAAGCCTACAGCAAGTGAGGAAAAGTGGGCACAAGCCCTAGCATAGTGCAAAAACGCTGATTGTGAGGATCTGGGATCGAGCTCAGAAAAGATGATTCAAATTGAATTGAATGACCACCTGGGTACAACACGAGGCTATATATAGGCTCGACACAAGGCCCCGTAACCAGGTGTTACGCGAAGGTTCCGCGGTTCGCGAAGCGTCCCGAACAGATCCTTACCGAATTCGGTAGAAGGCAATTCGGTGGCAACCGAAAAGCCAGAATTCGGTGCACGCAACCTAGCTCGGTGCTATAACTATAATAAAATATAGGAAAGCACCTAGCCTAGGAAATCAAGCAATTCATGCATGCATATAATAAACCTAAGCTAGAAATAGCATAATAAAGTAAAGGCAAGCAAGCATAGCTGGCATAAGCCGTCGTACTCTCACACGTCCCCCCCTCAAAGCTGGGTGGCGTGAGATACACCCTGCTTGACAAGATAGTCCTTGAGAGCACGGCGTGCGTTGCCCATATCTGCTTCTGCAACCCAACTGTCCTCAGTGGGGTCGTATCCCTTCCAGCGTATCAGGAACTCGAGGGTCTTGCCGCCGCGGCACCGATGAGAGAGAACGCGCTCGATCTCGTACTCGGGTTCATCCTGTACAAGAACAGGTGGAGGTGGCGGTAGCTGCCGACCCTTGAACTGTTGGTTGGGGTCCTTGTAGGGTTTCAGTAGCTGCACATGGAAAGCATTGTGAAGCTTCCACGTATCTGGTAAGCGCAAGCGGAATGTAACTGGTGTCACCTGTGCCTCAACGAGAAAAGGACCACAGAAGCGAGGCCGGAGTTTGGATGGGAGGTGAGACAGGTTCAAGTTGCGTGTGTCAAGAAGCACCTGATCTCCGACTGCTACTGAGTGATCACGTCGCTGACGATCGGCATACTGCTTCTGGGAGGTCTGCATCGTGGTGAGTCGTCGCTGAGTCTTCTCCCATAGCTGCTGCATGGTGGTGACGAAGTCATGTGCGGCTTGGACGTGTGACGGTGTGGTTGGCTACTGTGGTGTGAGTGGTTCTCGTTCATAACACAGGAAGAAAGGAGTTTTCCCTGTGGCCGCATGTGATGCATTGTTGTAAGCGAACTCTAGGGCCGGTAACTGTGTGTCCCAGTGGCTGACGCTGTCCTTGCAAGCTGTGCGCAGTAACTGTTCAACCACTTGATTGAGTCGCTCTGTCTGTCCGTCAGTCTGGGGGTGGTATGCTGAAGACATTGCAAGCTTTGTCCCCAACAGTCCCATGAGCTCCTTCCAGAACTTACTGGTGAATTTTGGGTCTCTGTCTGAGATGAGTGTAGCGGGGATGCCGTGGATGGTGATGATGAGGTCGAAGAAGAGGCGAGCAGTTGCTTCAGCTGTAGCTGTGGCGTTGGTCGGTATGAAGTGACCCATTTTGGAGAACTTATCGATGACTACGAGGATGGAATCGTGTCCCCGTGAGGTCGAGGGAAGTCCTGTGATGAAGCCTAGGCTGACGACTTGCCATGGCTGCTTCGGTACGGGTACAGGCTGAAGTAACCCTGCTTTCTTTTGCTTGCTACTCTTCATCCGCTGGCACGTGTCGCAAGAGGTGACGAACTGCTGCACGTTTGCTGCCATCCCGGGCCAGTAGTAATACTTCGCTATCCTTGCTACCATTTTGTTGCTCCCGAAATGTCCTGCGTATGGTACGTCATGAAACTCCTCCAATAGGATTTGCCGTAGCGGGGCGTAATTCGGTACCCAAATCTTTCCTGATCCCTTTCTTACAGCTAAGTCCTTCTTCCACTGTAACAGCTTCTTACTGAGGTAGGCGATGGGCTGCAAACTGCGTTCGTGATGCTGCATCAGTACTGCTCCGACTGCTTGGTTACTAGCGTCTGCTTCCACCACGTAGTCTCTGTTTGGATCCGGTAGGATGAGTACAGGCGCTGTAGTCAGTGCTGTCTGTTTGTTCAGTGCGTGGTAGTCGATGCACATCCGTAAACTACCGTCTGGCTTTGGAGTGAGGAGAACTGGTGCACCGTAGGGAGAGGTGGATGGGCGGATCAGTTGTCTGTCCAGTAGATACTCTATCTGTTTTTTCATGTCTGTCAGTTCAGTCGGACTCGGTCGGTATGGTGCACGTGAGACGGGTTTCGCACCTGGTTCCTCCACAATCTCGTGCTCGTGGGTGCGTGCTGGAGGTACGCCTGCGGGTAGATCGTCGGGCATTATATCCGTGTACTGCTCCAAGACCTCCTCCTCTGCTGCTGCCATAACCAGTGCTAAGTAACCCGTGTTACTTTCGTTCACTATCCGTTCGAACCGTGCCAGTGTCGTTTCAGGAACGCTCCCTGTATCCGTCCAGCTTCGCAACTCCACTCGTTTCCCGTTGTTGTAGATGCATGTTTTCCGGTTGACCCAGTCGATCTCGGGGTTGAACCGCTTCAGAAAATCTCGCCCCGAGATGAAATCTAATCCCTTGATGTTCGTGATCGGCAACGTCGGCTTCCACCTCAACGCCCCTATCTGCAGCTGCAGTATTGACTTGCCGTGGATGGGAAGCTTCGTACCGTCCACCATCGTTGCTGTAAACTGGGTTTCTTCACCAATTTTCTCCAACGTCCCGCGGTCCCACACCAGGTGGGACGCACCACTGTCCACCAGTGCTTGGAGGCGTCGCCCATTGCAGATCACCTCAAGTAGTAGTGGTTTTTGCTGCTCCGAGTAACCGTGGATGGTCTCGCTTATAGGATCGTAGGGTACGTCAAATAGATCATCCCTCGGTCCTGCGCTCGAAGCTGCAGCTTCAGCATTAGTTTTCAACTGAGAAAGGTTAGAAGGATTTATCCGAGGCCGATTCGGCTTCTCTTGGGCCTGGAACCTTCCACTAAGCCTTTGCAGCTGTGTAGGCTTCATCTGTGGGGAACAGAGAGCCTTTAAACAGTGCTGCTGGGAGAGAATATTAACTCCTCGGAACGCTCGATTCGTATTAGCGCTCTGGAGTAGGGTCCCCATAATACCCGGTACCGGTTTAATTTCTGACTCTCCCTTAATAAAGGCTTGAAACCCACGAGAAGTAATATTCTTACTTTTTGGGGTATACGGCTGGAGTTTCCCGGTCGGTGCAGGGTCTTGTTTCGCGAATCCTCCATTAGTCTCAGCGATTTCCCCTGGTGTCAGATGATTATATTACTGATGCATATATTTAGGCTGTAGTGGGGTAGCCCATAGGGGGTACAACCCAATTAGGGTTGGTACTTGTACTTGTTTCATTTCATAGTGCACCCATTCCTCGCCTCTATCTCAACATGGTATCGAGTAGGTTCCCTAGTGGGAACTGTTCCTAGGGCCCACCTACTATTCCGTCCTGCCCGGAGCGCGCTCTGCCCTAGCCCGAGTCGCGCTGGGCCTTTTTTTCCTTTGGCGGCCCGATCGCGTCGAGCCGCCCGCGAATTTTTGACGCGCCACCTACGCGGCCTCGTCGCGCCGCCCCTAGACGGCCGCGCCGCGTCGCGCGTGCCGCCCTCTAGTCGCGCGCCGCCCCCCTCTGACCCTCGCGACGCCGGCGCCGTCTCTGACGGCCCCGCGATCGCCTGCGACGGCCCCGCCGTCCCCTCTACCGGCCCCTCCGCTGCGCTTGACGGCCCCGCCGTCCCCTCTGCCGGCCCCGCCGCTGCGCTTGACGGCCCCGCCGTCCCCTCTGCCGGCCCCGCCGCTGCACCCGACGGCCCCGCTGTCCCCTCTGCCGGCCCCGCCGCTGCTTCAGACGGCCCCGCCGCTGCACCTGACGGCCCCGCCGTCCCCTCTGACGGCCCCGCCGCTGCACCTAACGGCCCCGCCGTCCCCTCTGACGGCCCCGCCACTGCACCTACCGGCCCCGCCGCTACCCCTGACGGCCCCACTGCTGCATCTGCAGGCCCCGCCGTCTCACCTGCCTGCCCCGCTGCTGTACCTGACCGCCCCGCCGCTTCACCTACCGGCCCCGCCACTACCCCTAACGGCCCCGCAGCTGCATCTCCCGGCCCCGCCGCCCCAGCAACTGCGCCGCCCCAGCAGCCGAGCCGCCCCAGCAGCCGAGCCGCCCCAGCAACCGAGCCGCCCCAGCAGCCGAGCCGCCCCAGTAGCCGAGCCGCCCCAGCAGCTGAGCCGCCCGAGCCGCCCGAGCCGCCGAGCCGCCCGAGCCGCCCAGCAGCCGACCCGCCGAGCCGCCCGAGCCGCCCGAGCCGCCCGAGCCGCCCGAGCCGCCCGAGCCGCCTGCACTGCCCTGTCTGGTGAGCACTGGGCTTTACTCTGCGCACTGCCCTCACCCTACTGCTGTCATGGCTACCCCCAGTGTCCTCACCTTCGACGCTGAGGGCAGAGCCATCGACTTTGACGTGTGGGTAGACGACCTACTGCTTTTCCTACAGTGCGACAGAGCTGACGGCCTCTCTCTCTTTGATCTCACTTCTGGTGCCTCTCCCGCCCCTGCTGCTACTGAGGATGCCACTGTTCGCTCAGTGTGGGCCACACGCGATGTTGCTGCACGTCTTGCTGTGCGTCGCCACCTCCCTCCCTCTGAGCGTGCACACTTTGGGTCGTACAAGAGTGCTCAGACCTTGTACGACGCCGTTATTGCACGCTACTCCACCCCTGCCACTACTGCACTGAGCCGCCTCATGCTACCGTACCTCTTTCCCGACCTTGCTTCTTTTGCCACAGTCGCCGACCTCATTACCCACCTGCGCACTAGTGACGCTCGCTTCCGCGCTGCGCTTCCTGCTGAGTTCTGCGCCAAGAACCCCCCCCCCCCCCCCCCAGTAATTCACTCTCTACTACATTGTCTCCCGCCTCCCTGACTCCCTCCGCGGAGTCAAGGACGACTTGCTCTCAGTCTGCCCCACCACTCTCACTGTTAACATCCTTGAGAAGTCCCTCCTAGCAGCCGAGAAGAGCATTCTCGCTGTAGGGGCCTCTCGTGGTGACCCGCGCACCCCCATCTTTGAGGGGTGTTCCCCCTCCCCCCTCCTCCCCTCTGTCGCCTCTGCTGCTACGGCCGACCTAGTTGGTTTTGAGTTGGTCGGTGCGGCGTCTGCCCCCAGTGGGAGACGTCGCTCTGGCAAGGGCAAAGGGGGCAGGAGCGGTGGTGGAGGCGGCGGGGGCGGTGGGAGCGGCGGTGGAGGCAGTGGAGGAGGTGGGGGTGGTAGCGGGAGTGGTGTCGGGAGTGGAGGTGTCAGCGGCGGCAGTGGAGGCGGGGGTGGCAGCGGCGGTGGTGGTGGGAGTGGAGGCGGCGGCGGCGGTGGCGGCAGCGATGGTGGGAGTGGCGGTGGCAGCGGAGGTGGTGGCGGCGGCGGCGGAGGAGGCGGCGGAGGAGGTCGTGGCTCGTCGCAGAGGAGTGGCTCCGGTGGCGGTCAGCGCCAACAGCAGCGGCAGCAGCGTGGTCAGGAGACCCTCTCCCCGCAGCAGCTCCGTGAGTGGTACGCTGCACGTCAGAGGGGTGGGGGTACTGGTCCGTGTACCTACGTCTTGCGCACGGGCGACCGTGCGGGTGAGCCGTGTGGTGGTCCACACCCCGCCCAGCGCTGCTTCGGCCGCCTGACTGACGCTTGGCGCCGCCAGTTTCCTGACGCCTCTGAGATCCCTCGCTGGGACCAGCTGTCTAGGGCAGGAGTAGCTATCTTTGATCTTGACTTTGATGCTATTCTTGCTGCCATGTATGCTGTGACTATTAGTGAGGAGGGTGACTGTTACCGGTGTTTCCCGCCCGACCCGGGCATTGGTACTGCGGCTCTAGGTGCTGTTGAGGCTGCTGCTCCAGGTGCTGGTGAGGTTGTCGCTCTAGGTGCCAGTGAGTCTGTGTCCTCAGGTGCTGGTGAGTCTGCTCTCTCAGGTACTGCGTCGGCTCCGCCCTCTTTCACCTTCACTCTTGACTCAGGGGCGTCTCGCTCCTTCTTTCGAGACCGCACCACACTCACGCCGCTTAGTCGGCCAGTGGCGGTCTCCCTGGCGGAACCCTCTGGGGGTCCTGTTCTGGCTCGCTACTCCACTGTCCTGCCGTGCCCTGCGGTCCCGTCTGGCGCCCTGTCCGGTCTCTACCTCCCCTCGTTCTCTACGAACTTGGTGGCGGGTGCTGACCTACAGGATGCAGGGGTCGACCAGTTCACCCCTGCACGCCGACGGGACACCCACTGCACGGACGCGGACACGGGTCGACACTTGACCACGTTCACACGTGGGCCGGGGTCGAGCCTGTACACACTCACTGTTCCGTCTCCTCCTCCTGCGTCTGGTCAGGTAGCTGCGTCGGGTCAGGTGTTTGCTGCAGCGTCCAGGTCTGGTCCTGAGTCTGCCCCCTGCTCGTGTCGCCTCCTGTCCCACGAGACCCTCCTGTGGCACCACAGGATGGGTCACCCCTCCCTGCCTCGTCTCCGGGGCATGGCCTCTCGCCTTCTTGTCTCTGGCCTTCCCCGATCCCTCCCTCCCCTTCCTCCGGGACCTGGCCCTCCCTGTGTCCCCTGTGTCGAGGGTCGCCTGCGGGCTACCCCTCACTCCTCCCCGTTTCCTCCGACGGAGGCCCCGATGCAGACGCTTCACATGGACGTGTGGGGCCCAGCCCGCGTCCGTGGACAGGGTCACGAGCGCTACTTCCTGCTGGTGGTTGACGACTACTCGCGTTACACCACAGTCTTCCCCTTGCGCAGCAAGGGTGAGGTCACTGAGGTGTTGATCGACTGGATCCGCGCAGCTCGTCTCCAGCTCAGGCGGAGCTTCGGCTCGGACTTTCCTGTTTTGCGTCTGCACTCGGACAGAGGCGGAGAGTTCTCCTCCGGCCTTCTGCGAGCCTACTGTCAGGCACGAGGCATCCGCCAGACCTTCACGCTTCCGGACTCTCCACAGCAGAATGGGATTGCTGAGCGCCGCATCGGCATTGTCATGGACGTCGCCCGTACGTCCATGGTGCATGCGGCTGCCCCCCATTTTCTGTGGCCGTTTGCGGTTCGGTACGCCGCGCATCAGATCAACCTTCAGCCCAGGGTCTCCAGACCGGAGACCTCCCCAGCTTTGCTGTGGACGGGGAAGGTTGGCGATGCGTCGGCGTTCCGTGTCTGGGGATCTCGGGCGTTTGTCCGCGACTTGTCTGCGGACAAGCTGTCCCCTCGTGCTGCTCCTTGCGTCTTCCTGGGTTTCCCCCCTGACGCACCTGGGTGGCAGTTTTACCACCCCACCTCTCGTCGTGTTCTATCCTCCCAGGACGTCACGTTCGACGAGTCGGTTCCCTTCTACCGGCTCTTCCCCTACCGCACTCCGTCCCTCCCCCCCCCGCCCCTCTTCCTGGTCCCAGGTCCCCCCCCGGTAGACCCCCTCCCCCCTCAGGGTCCTGCCCCTTCAGGTGTGTCTCAGGTAGACGCGGTCAAGCCTGTTGAGGTCACTGGTGACTCTGGTGCTGCTGCGGGTGCGGAGCCTTGGGGTGCTGAGACTGGGGGTGCGGAGACTGGGGGTGCTGAGCCTGGGGGTGCTGAGACTGGGGGTGCTGAGCCTGGGGGTACTGAGCCTGGGGGTGCTACGACTGGGGGTGCTGAGCCTGGGGGTGCTGAGCCTGGGGGTACTGAGCCTGGGGGTGCTGTGACTGGGGGTGCTGAGCCTGGGGGTGCTGAGCCTGAGGGTGCTGTGCCTGGGGGTGCTGAGCCTGGGGGTTCTGCGTCTGGGAGTGCTGCGCCTGCTGCTTCTGTTCCTGGTGGTTCTCCAGACCGTTCTTTGCGCCGCGAGCCGCTCTCTCCTCTGGAGCTGCGTGAGTGGTTTGCCCGGCGCTGGAGGCGAGCTGCTGGAGCCGGGGGTACTGCGGGTGCTGGAGGTTCCGTTGTTGCCGAGGGAGCTGGTACCACGGGTCCCGGAGGTGCTCGTACTGAGGGTACTGGAGCTGCTGGGCCCGGGGGTGCCTCTGGAGCTGGAGCTGCTGCGGGTGCTGGCGCTGAGGCTACGACTGTCGGTCCTACTGCGGGTCCTTCTGCAGCTGCTGGTGGTGCTGGAGTTGGAGCTGCTACTGGTGCTGGTGCTGCCTCTGGAGGTGTTGGTGCTGTCCCTGCTGTCTCTGGCGGTGCTGCGCGGCCTCGGCCGTACTTCGTTCCGCTCCTTCAGCAGGTTCCTGGTCTCCCGCCTTCCACTGGTCCCTCTCCTCCCGTAGAGTGTCCGCAGCCTGTCCCGTCACGGTCACAGTTACAGCCCGCCTCTCCTCTGCCTTCTCCTTCTCCCTACGCTGGTCCTACTGGAGGTCTTGCTGAGCGTCGTGAGCCTGCGTCCCGCCCTGTGTCGCCAGTCCGAGCTGCTCGCACTAGTGGTCGCGCTTCGCGTCAGCGTCCTCCTCCTGTCCCTGGCACGCACCAGATGTCTCTGCGTCCGTCCACTGCTCCTCTGCGTGCCCCTTTGCCTTCTCCTCCTCAGTCTTCTCTTCCTACTCTTGCCGACCCGGAGTCGGACTCTCACCGTGCTGCCAGTCCTACTGTCACGCGTCTTCTTGCTACTCTTGTCACTGACCCTTCCTTTGAGTCCGCTGCTGCGTCTGCCCTAGTTGCTGAGCTGGTCGACTTTGCTGCTGCGTGTCGTCTGGACTACGCTGCCAGTCTTGTTGCTGAGTCTGCTGAGTCTGCGTCTGCTGCGTCTGCGTCTGCCTGTCCTCTGTCCGTCGGGGGTGACTGTGCTCTTGGCACGGACGTCCTTGAGGACAGGCAGGAGGAGTTCCAGTGCTTTGCCGCCGCTTTGCCCCATCTCGTGTCCATGCTTGTTGCCCCTGAGGGAGACCCGGATGCTCTAGACATCCCGACCCCACGCTCTTACGCAGAGGCGATGGCCGGTCCCTACTCCTCTCAGTGGCAGTCAGCCATGGACGCAGAGATGGCTTCCTGGAAGTCCACAGGCACCTACGTTGACGCTGTTCCCCCTCCTGGGGCGAACATTGTCAGTGGCATGTGGATCTTCAGGGTGAAGCGGCCGCCGGGTTCTCCGCCTGTCTTCAAGGCGCGCTACGTGGCTCGTGGCTTCAGTCAGCGACAGGGAGTTGACTTCTTTCAGACCTTCTCCCCGACCCCGAAGATGACCACTCTTCGGGTTCTACTGCACGTCGCTGCTCAGCGTGACTACGAGCTACACTCTCTTGACTTCAGCACTGCTTTCCTGCAGGGCCGCCTGCACGAGGAGATCTGGCTGCGCCGCCCTCCTGGCTTCACTGGGTCGTTCCCTTCTGGTACCCAGTGGAGCCTCCGGCGGCCAGTCTACGGTCTCCGCCAGGTGCCGCGTGAGTGGCACGACACACTGAGGACTACACTTGCGGCTCTTGGGTTTGCTCCTTCTACTGCTGACCCGTCGCTGTTTCTGCGCACCGACACCTCGCTGCCGCCGTTCTACATCCTCGTGTACGTCGACGACTTGGTCTTTGCCACTGCGGACACTGCCGCACTCGCCCACGTGAAGTCCGAGCTGCAGAAGAGACACACGTGCACAGACCTGGGTGAACTGACAAGATATCTTGGCTTGCGGATCACCCGGGACAGAGCACGCCGCACCATTACCCTGACTCAGTCACACATGGTGCAGCAGGTCCTTCAGCGCTTCGGCTTCACGTACTCCTTGCCTCAGTCCACTCCTCTGCCTACGGGACACTCGCTCTCAGCTCTGCCTTCGGATGAGTCCGTAGAGTCGAGTGGTCCGTATCCAGAGCTTGTGGGCTGCCTCATGTACCTGATGACTTGCACTCGACCTGACCTCGTATACCCTCTCAGCATCTTAGCACGCTATGTTGCTCCCGGCCGTCACCGGAAGGAGCACATGGATGCAGCTAAGAGGGTGTTGCGCTACTTGTGCAGTACGTCGGGCATGGGGCTAGTGCTTGGAGGGCGTGAGCGGCCTGTGCTCACTGGGCACTCAGACGCTTCTTGGGCTGACGACCAGGCTACTCAGAGGTCGTCTCAGGGTTACACCTTCAGTCTTGGCTCTGGCTCTGTCTCTTGGCGCTCTACTCGCTCTTCTTCGGTTCTCAGCTCCAGCTGTGAGGCTGAGATCTACGCCACGGCCATGGCTGCCCAAGAGCTTCGCTGGCTCACCTACCTGCTGACTGACCTTGGAGAGCGGCCTCGTTCTCCTCCAGTGCTGTACGTCGACAACAAGGCAACCATTGCCTTGTGTGAGGAGCACAGACTGGAGCACAGGACGAAGCACATTGCTCTGCGCTACTTCCTTGCTCGAGAGCTGCAGCAGCGTGGTCAGCTTCGCCTGCGTTTCGTGGCCACTGAGGCCAACACTGCTGATGTGTTCACCAAGGCACTTCCGCCTCGTGACCATCAGCGCTTTTGCACTCTGCTAGGCCTTGTGCCCACTGGGCCTCACTTGCTTACCTCTTGACCTTGCTTGTACTGCTGCATATATATATCCTTGCTCTTGCTTGTTTAGCACTGTTATATATATATGCTCTGCTGCATGTGAACTGGCCTTGTGGCCTTGACCTTGTGCTCGGAATTTGTGTGGTATCCTTGAGATCCACCCTGAGCTTGCTTTGCTTTGCTTTGCTTTGCTTTGCTTGACTGGTCTTGTGACCCCTTGCTCTCCCCCACTTTGCCTATGGGGGTGTGTCAGATGATTATATTACTGATGCATATATTTAGGCTGTAGTGGGGTAGCCCATAGGGGGTACAACCCAATTAGGGTTGGTACTTCTACTTGTTTCATTTCATAGTGCACCCATTCCTCGCCTCTATCTCAACACCTGGTGCCGGCTGGTCGTGACGTTTTAAATTTGCGCCACCATATTCTCCTTTTTTCGCCCTCTCCGAAGTTGCCACGTTGTCCGTTTTCTGCTTTGGGAGTGCCGCACTATTCTTGTCCTTCAGCTCCGCACACCTTCTCTTCATTTTCCAACATGCCAAGATACGATGTCCTGTAGCGCCGCAAAATTTGCACGTCTCATTATTTGCTAGCCGCTGCTCCACATCGCCCTCGTTGTTCTCCATCGGGTCGGCAGTCGTGGGTGGTGCCAATCGCCCCATGCCACTAGTTGGCTTGTTGCGTTGTGTTCCGTAGTAGCTACTGTTCAACGTGTCGAACTGTTCGATCAGTGCTGCCGGAAACTGCGCCCACGTCCCTTCGCCTTGGAATATTCTATTGTTGATCCACTCTAGAGCTGGGCCTCGTAACAGTGTTGCTGCGAGCGTATGCGCATTGCGTCTTTTGTCGGGGTCGTGCATCCAACGGCTTCGAAGTAAATTTCGAGTTCAGCTACAAATGGAAGAACGTTGTTCCTTTTAACTGTAGGATCGAACTCCTCCGGTAGCCTCGGCTTCACTGCTTCGAGGTTAACTGTAGCTGCTGCCATTGTCGCATGTAGAATTGTCGGTGTTGCCGTTGCTGCTGCTGCTACTGTTGTCGCTGCTGCTGTGGCGGTTGCCAACCGGTTCGCAAGGAGTTTTTCGAGTCGTGGGAGCGCCGCATGTATTTGCTTATGCTCAGCACGTAACTCTGTGATTTTCTGTACTGAAATATCTCCTTTTCCCTCCATTTGGCGATTTACAGGAAGATGCGCGACGAAAATAATCGAATTCTAGGTGCTGGTCGACTTACTACGAGTCAAATTGACTATAGAATCGACATGCGCGAATTCTGTAGGTCGCGTAAATCTCCCTTGGGCGAAAATTCGCGTCCGATCTTGGCAGTTGAGGAGAAACTCAATCCGACGTTCCAAATTCCAGCATTTTTGGGCGAAATTCTCTGGGCCGTTGAGATGAAACTCGATCGAACGGTCGAAACTCCAACCTTTCCACCAGTAAATCTGAGGGGTGTTCGAAAACCGAATCGAAGGGGACTTGGAAAGATTGCGCGGAACTGGTTTTACATACGTGTATCGGCGCTTCCATCGTCGCCCCCGCGGTTTTTAAAGGCCGGAACTAAGCGGTTGAGGCCTCGCGTGTAAACCCGCTCTTATTACCAAGTGTGAGGATCTGGGATCGAGCTCAGAAAAGATGATTCAAATTGAATTGAATGATCACCTGGGTACAGCACGAGGCTATATATAGGCTCGACACAAGGCCCCGTAACCAGGTGTTACGCGAAGGTTCCGCGGGTCGCGAAGCGTCCCAACCAGATCCTTACCGAATTCGGTAGAAGGCAATTCGGTGGCAGCCTAAAAGCCAGAATTCGGTGCACGCAACCTAGCTCGGTGCTATAACTATAATAAAATATAGGAAAGCACCTAGCCTAGGAAATCAAGCAATTCATGCATGCATGTAATAAATCTAAGCTAGAAATAGCATAATAAAGTAAAGGAAAGCAAGCATAGCTGGCATAAGCCGTCGTACTCTCACACTGATGATCACCAGACTGAAGTGCCTTGGTGAATATATCAGCAGTGTTGGCCCGAGTGGCCACGTAGCGCAGACGAAGCTGACCACGCTGCTGCAACTCTCGAGGCAGGAAGTAGCGCAGAGCTATGTGCTTCGTTCTGTGCTCCAGTCTGTGCTCCTCACACAAGGCAATGGCAGCCTTGTTGTTGACGTACAGCACTGGAGGAGAACGAGGCGGCTCTCCCAAGTCGGTCAGCAGGTAGGTGAGCCAGCGTAACTCCTGTGCAGCCATGGCTATGGCGTAGATCTCAGCCTCACAACTGGAGCTGAGAACTGAAGACGAGCGTGTAGAACGCCAAGACACTGAACCAGAGCCAAGGCTGAAGGTGTAACCCTGTGACGATCGCTGAGTAGCCTGGTCGTCAACCCAAGAAGCGTCTGAGTGCCCAGTGAGAACAACTGAGCTCCTCCCTCCAAGCACGAGCCCCATGCCTGATGTTCTGCACAAGTAGCGCAGTACACTCTTAGCTGCATCCATGTGCACCTTTCGGTGCCGACTAGGAGCCACGCAGCGAGCTAGAAGGCCAAGAGGGTACGCGAGGTCAGGACGAGTGCAAGTCATCAGTTACATGAGGCAGCCAACTAGCTCTGGGTAAGGACCACTCGGCTCTACGGACTCGACCGAAGGTGGAGCTGAGAGCGAGTGACCTGTAGCCAGAGGAGTCGGCTGTGCCGAGGACCAGGTGAAGCCAAAGCGCCGAAGGACCTGCTGCACCATGTGTGACTGAGGTAGTATGATGGTGCGGCGTGCTCTGTCCCGGGTGATCTGCAAGCCAAGGTAGCTGCGTAGTTCACCCAGGTCTGTGCACGTATGTCTCTTCTACAGCTCCGACTTCACGTGGGCGAGAGCCTTAGTGTCAGCAGTGGCAAAGACCAAGTCGTCGACGTACACGAGGATGTAGAACGGCGACAGCGAAGTGTCGGTGCGCAGAAACAGCGACGGGTCAGCAGTAGAAGGCGCGAACCCAAGAGCCGCAAGTGTAGTCCTCAGTGTGTCGTGCCACTCACGTGGCACCTGGCGGAGACCGTAGACCGGCCGCCGGAGGCTCAACTGGGTACCAGGAGGGAACGACCCAGAGAAGCCAGGAGGGCGGCGCAGCCAGATCTCCTCGTGCAGGCTGCCCTGCAAGAAAGCTGTGCCAAAGTCAAGAGAGTGAAGTTCGTAGTCACGCTGAGCGGCAACGTGCAGTAGCACCCGAAGAATGGTCATCTTCGGGGTGGGGGAGAAGGTCTGGAAGAAGTCTACTCCCTCTCGCTGACTGAAGCCTCGAGCAACGTAACGAGCCTTGAAGACAGGCGGACAACCTGGCGGCCGCTTCACACTGAAAATCCACATGCCACTGACGATGTTCGCCCCAGGAGGGGGAACCTCGTCGACGTAAGTGCCAGTGGACTTCCAGGTTGCCATCTCTGCGTCCATGGCTGACTGCCACTGAGAGGAGTACTCACCCGCGATCGCCTCAACGTAAGAGCGCGGGGTCGGGATGTTTGGTGCATCCGGGTCTCCCTCAGGTGCAATCAGCATGGACACGAGATGAGGTACAGCGGCGGCAAAGCACTCAAACTCCTCTTGCCTGTCCTCAAGGACGTTTGTGCCAAGAGCACACTCACCCCCGACGGACGGAGGACAGACAGACTCAGACTCAGACTCAGCAACAAGACTCGCAGCGTAGTCTAGACGATAGTGAGCAGCAAAGTCGACAAGCTCAGCAACTAAGGCAGACCCAGCAGCTGACTCAAAGGAAGGGTCAGTGACAGCCATGGCCAGGAGACGCGTGACAGTAGGACTAGCAGCACGAAGAGAGTCAAACTTCGGGTCAACAAGAGCAAGAAGAGAGGACGCAGGAGGAGAAGGCAGCGGGACCCGCTGTGGAGCAGTGGAAGGACGAAGCTCCATCTGGTGAGTGCCTGGGAGAGCAGGAGGACACTGACACGGGACACAACGACCAGTACGAGCAGCACGAATAGGTGACGCAGACCGAGACTCAGGCGACACAGAACGAGACTCAGGCTCACGACGCTCCGTAAGACCGCCTGTCGGACCAGTGTACGGAGAAGGACCAGGGAGTGGCGAGGCAGGCGGTAGCTGGGACAGCGACTGGACAAGCGGAGGACACTCTAAGGCGGGAGAAGGACAAGGAGGAGGCGGCTGACCAAGAACCTGCTGAAGGAGGGGAACGAAGTACGGCCGTGGCCGTGAAGTGACCCCAGAACCAGCAGAGGCAGCACCAGAACCTCAAGCAGCAGCTCCAACTCCCTCAGCACCACCAGCAGCTCCAGTACCTCCAGCAGCACCAGCAGCACCTCCAGCAGGACCAGCACTAGCAGCTCCTCCAGCAGCTTGAGTACCTCCAGCAGCACCAGCACCAGCCGCACCACCAGCCCCAGTACCAGTAGCACCACCAGCAGCTCCAGCAGCTCCAGTACCACCAGCAGCACCAGCAGCACCTCCAGCAGGACCAGCTCCAGTAGCACCCCCAGTCCCAGCAGCTCCAGTACCGCCAGTACGAGCACCTCCAGGACCAGTGGCTCCAGCACCTCCAGTGCCAACCCCAGGGTCAGCAGCAACACCAACTCCAGTAGGCTCAGCGCCCTCTGCTCCAGCTCCAGTAGCACCTCCAGCTCCCACAGCACCACGGCGGCGGCGATAGTACCGAGAGTACCACTCATGCAGCTGCTGGGAAGAGAGAACGCCCTCAGGCGCAGCACCCCCAGGCTCAGGACCTCCAGACTCAGCACCCCCAGGGACAGCACCCCCAGTCTCAGCACCCGCAGTCTCCGCACCCCCAGGCTCAGCTCCCCCAGTCTCCGCACCCCCAGGCTCAGCACCCCCAATTTCAGTACCCCGAGACCCAGCACCACCAGGCTCAGCACGCTCAGTACCTCGCGCAGGACCAGAGTCGACAGCTACCTTGACAGGCTCGACCGGGTCTACCTCGGAAACACCTGAGGGAGCAGGACCCTGGGGAGGCAGGGGGTCTATCGAAGCAGCACTTGGCGTGAGGAAGAGCGGCGGAGGGGGGAGCAGGGCAGTGCGGTAGGGGAAGAGACGGTAAAAGGGGACCAACTCGTCAAACATGACGTCCTGAGAGGGGAAGACACAGCGCGAGGTGGGGTGGTAAAACTGCCAGCCAGGCGCAACAGGGACAAAGCCCAGGAAGACACAAGGAACAGCGTGGGAGGAGAGCTTGTCCGCGGACGTATCGCGGACAAAGGCACGAGTTCCCCAGACACGGAACACAGACGCATCGCCAACCGCTCCCGTCCAACGCAGTGTCGGCGAGGTCTCCGGAACGGAGACACGGGGCCAGAGGTTGAGCTGATGCGCGGCGTACCGGACCGCAAACGGCCACATAAAATGGGGGGCAGCCGCATGGATCAAGGAGGTACGAGCGACCTCCATGACCAAGCCAATGCGGCGCTCAGCAACCCCATTCTGCTGAGGAGAGGCCGGAAGCGTGAACGTCTGCTCAATGCCCTCCCCCTGACAGAAGGCCTCCAAGAGGCCGGAGGAAAACTCACCATCTCCGTCAGAGTGCAGTCGCAGGACGGGAAGGTCCGTGCGAAAGCGCCTCTCCAGCTGGAGACGAGTAGCGCGGATCCAAGGGATCAAGACAGCAGGGACCTCCCCCTTGGTGCGCAAGGGGAAGATCGTGGTGTAACGCGTGTAGTCGTCAACTACCAGCAGGAAGTAGCGCTCTGCGCCCTGTCCACGGACGCGGGCTGGGCCCCACACGTCCATGTGAAGGGTCTGCAGAGGAGCCTTTGTCGGGGGGAACTCAGAGGAGTGAGGGGTGGCACGCTGCCGCCCCTCGACACAGGGAAGGCAGGGAGGGGCAGGGGACGATGGCAGGGGAGGCAGTGACCTGAGGAGACCAGAGACAAGGAAGTGAGAGTGCATGCCACGAACGCGCTGCATCGAAGGGTGACCAAGGCGGTGGTGCCAGAGGACCGTCCGGTGCGACAGGGTGCGACACAAGCAGGGGGCGGACAACTGACCTGACGCAGACGCAGACGCCGCTACCTGAGGGGACTCAATGGTCAGTGTGTACAAGTTCGACCCCGGCTGCCGAGTAAAGGTAGCCAGGTGACGACCCGTCTGGGCACACGTGCAGTGTGTCACACGCTCGTAGGCAGGGGTGAACTGGTGAACACCCACGTCCTGGAGCGCGGAACCCGCCACCAAGTTCGTAGAGAACGAGGGGAGGTAAAGGCCTGACAGTGTGCCGGACGGGACAGCAGGACAAGGGAGGGTAGTGGTGGAGGTCGCAAGGACCGGACCCCTTGAGGGGTCAGCCAGGGAAACAGCAACCGGCCTAGGGAGCTGCTCAAGGGCAGTGCGGTCGCGAAAGAAACAGCGGGAAGCACCTGAATCTAGTGTGAAGGTGTGCAGTGCCTCAGTAGACGCAGTACCTGAAGGCGCAGACTCACAAGCACCTGAAGCAGCAGACACACCTGCACCTAGAGCAGCAGCCTCACTAGGACCAGGGGCAGCAGACGCACTAGCCCCTAGAGCGGCAGCCTCACCGGTACCTGGAGCAGCAGACTGGATACCGGGGTCAGGCGGCACACACAGGTGATAGGCTCACTCGGCACTAGTAGACAATGCATACATTGCAGTGAGAACAACATCATAGTCAAGAGCAAAGATATCTACCCTCTGCCTAAGCAGCTCCACCCAGTCGGGGAGCTCAGCGTCGTCGCCAAACTCTGTACGCCAAGCGTCGCTCAGACGGGCGAAGCAGCGGGACTCTGTGTGACCACGCGTCCCGCAAGGCTGACCAGTCCGGACACCCGTGCTAATAACGTACGGGCAGCGAGCAGTACTCAGCGACCCTCTACCCTGAGCGTACCACTCACGAAGCTCCTGGGGCGAAAGAGTCTCGCGCGGACGACGCTACTGCTGCACAGGGCCACTACAAGAAGCTCCCGAACTACCCACTCCAGGACGACTCCCACTACTGCCACCCCGACAACCCCAAGTGGCGTACCACTCACGAAGCTGCTGGGGCGTGAGGGACACACGCAGACGGCCCTGGAGCTGCATCTGGCCATGCCAGGAGCAGCAGTAGCAGTAGCAGCAGCAGTAACAGCAGCACTAACAGCAGTAGCAGCACAGGCAGGGCAGTGCTCACCAGTGGTGGGAAGGGCAGGCGCACGACGGAGGCGACTGCGGGGCCGCTACAGCGGCAGGGCGGGGCCGCGACCGCGGCAGGAAGCTCCGCGGCAGTTGCTGCAGGGCGGGACCGGGCCGCGACGATTGCTGCTGCAGGGGTGGCTGCTCCAGGGGTGGCTGCTCTAGGGGCGGCTGCTCCAGGGGCCAGGGGTGGCTCCTGCAGTGGCGGCTGCTCCAGTGGCCAGGGGCGGGTGCTGCAGGGGCGGCCACTCCAGGGGCCAGGGGCGGCTGCAGGTGCGGCTGCTCCAGGGTGCAGGGGCGGCTGCTGCAGTGGCGGCTGCTCCTGGGGCCAGGGGCGGTTGCTGTAGGGGCGGCTGCTCCAGAGGCGGCTGCTCCAGAGGCCAGGCGCGGGGTAGGGCAGGGCGATGCGGCGGGCAAGGGCGACGCCGCGGGCAGGGGCGACGCGGCGGGCAGGGCGACTCGGCAAGCAGGGCGTCGCCGCGGCCAGGGCGACGCTGCGGCCAGGGGCGACGCGGCGGGCAGGGCGACGCGGCGGGCAGGGCGACGCGGCGGGCAGGGGCGACGCGGCGGGCAGGGGGCGACGACGCGGGCAGGGGCGACGCCGCAGGCAGGGCGACGCGGCGGGCAGGGGGGCGATGCCGCGTCAGCAGTAGGGCGCGGCCGTGTCAGCAGTAGGGCGCGGCCGCGTCACGGCAGGGTGGGACCGCATCAGCAACCAGGCGGGGCCGCGACTGCGGCCTGACGGGGCCGCGACAGCGACCTGACGGGGTCGCGCGCTGGCCTGACGGGCCTGCAGAGGCTGCGTGCGGGCGGCGAGGGCCTGCAGGGGCGGCGCGCGGTCGGGCAGAAGCTGCGCGCGGGCGGCGTGGTCCTGCAGGGGCAGCACGCCAACCTGACGGGCCTGCAAGGGCGGCTCTCGGGCCTGACGGGCTTACAGAGGCGGCTCGGGGGCCTGACGGGTCTGCAAAGGCGGCTCGGGGGCCTGACGGGTCTGCAGAGGCGGCTCGAGGGCCTTACTAGCTTGCAGGGGCGGCGCACTGGCCTAGGGCAGAACGAAGGGTGAGGCGCGCGAGTGCGCACTAGCAGAAAGAGGCGCACGAGGGCGCACGAGCAGAGAAAGGCGCACGAGGGCGCACGTAAGGTAGGGCGCACGAGGGCGCTTCTAGCGGAATAGTGGGCCGTAGTAGTAAGCGGTCCTAGGTGGCAACCTAGGCTCGTGATACCATGTCAGAATCAGAAAGAGTGATTGAAATAGGAAAGAGTTGGGTACAAGTAGGAAACCCTAAACTTACTGTACCCCATAGTAACTACCCCACTACAGCCTAAACAAACTGTAACAGATATGACATTTGACATGCTGGTCGTGGGGAGGGTTAACAGATATAAAATAAAATTATTCGTTGACGGTGGGGCGAGCCACAGTCTCGTCAACCTGGCAACGGCCAAAAAAATTGGGGTCAAGCTGGACAGGTGTCTGCCCGAGATTGACGCGCGAGTGGTGGACGGGACACCGCTGGCGATAAAAGACGAGGTCCGACAAATTCGGATGAAGTGTGGCGACGATTTCGGGTTTTCAATGCGAATGCTGGCGACAACACTGGACGGTTGCGATGTGCTGCTGGGACGAGATTGGCTACAGCGATTCAATCCGACGATCGACTAGACGACGGGGGCGATCACGGTGCTGTGCAACAAGGGGCGCGTGAAACTTCCGAAATGGGCGGAGCCGGAGCCGATGACAACACGTGTCAACGCGATAACGCTGAAAAGGGCGATAAAATGGGGAGCGCAAGGCTACGCCGTACAGCTGTATGAGGTGGTGGCTTTCAAAAAAATCGCCGACATCAACACGCTCTGCGCTGCTGTACCCGACGACGTGGCGAGCATAATTCGGAGGTATCCCGAAATTTTCGCGAATGACCTGCCTGACGGGCTGCCACCTCAGCGTCCGGAGGACCGCAGGATCGAGCTGGAGCCAGGCGCAAAACCAGCTGTTCGGTCACAATGGCGGCTCAGCCAACCGGAGCTCGACGAGTTGCGGAAAGAGCTGGATTATCTGCTTTCGAAGGGTTTTATCCGGCCGAGCACGTCACCATACGCCGCCCCGATACTGTTTACGCCGAAGAAGGACGGAGGCCTACGCATGTGCATCGACTATCGAGCGTTGAATCGGGTCACGATCAAGTCGCGTTACCCGATCCCACGAGCGGACGACCTGCTGGACCAGCTTCGCGGGCCTCGCTTCTCGAAAATCGATTTGCGAGGTGGCTACCACCAAATTCGCGTGTTCGCCGACGACTGCCCGAAGACTGCATTTCGCACCCGCTACGGCAATTACGAGTACAGTGTGATGCCATTCGGGTTGACGAACGCACCCTCGACTTTCCAGCTCACCATGAATGGGGTGTTTCGGGACATGCTGGACAAAAAAGTTATTGTTTACCTGGACGACATCTTGGTGTATAGCAAGACTCGGGAGCAGCATTTACGGGACTTAGAGGAGGTGTTCCGGCGCTTGCAGCAGAACCGGCTGATTACTAAGGGCTCTAAGTGCGAGTTCTTACAGTCGGAGCTGGAGTTCCTGGGGCACGTGGTTTACGGGGAGGGCATTAAAATTGACCCTCGCAAAGCAAAAGCGATTTCGGAGTGGAAGCCGCCCACGAACATCACGGAGTTGCAGAATTTCCTCGGCTTCGTTAACTACGTCCGCCGTTTTGTACCGAACATGGCGGGGGTAACTAGGCCGTTAACCGATCTTCTGCATAAGGGCGTGCAATTTTGTTGGGGGGAGAAAGAGCAGCTGGCCTTCGACGAGCTGAAGAAAATTTTGAGTTCACCCCCGGTACTTCGGCTGGCAGATCCATCTCGACCGTTTGAAGTCGTGACGGACGCCAGCGATTTCGCCGTGGGCGCTGTGCTACTACAGGACTTCGGCAACGGGCTGCAACCCATCGCGTACGAGTCAAGAAAAATGCAGCCGCCCGAGCGCAACTATCCGGTCCACGACAAGGAAATGCTCGCCATCGTGCATGCATTTCGTACCTGGCGCTGTTACCTCACGGGAGCTGACGTCACCGTCCGAACCGACCACAAGTCATTACAGTACATGCGCAGCCAACCACAGCTCAACCCGCGACAAATCCGGTGGCTCGATTACCTCGAGTCCAATTTCAGCTACACCATCACGTACAAAAAGGGCGCCAACAACATCGCCGACGCCCTGACCCGACCATCAATGCAGACCGCAGCAGTACTAATCGCCCATTCTAACCCCTTGTTGACAGGATTATTCAAGCATGGCTACAGGATTGACAGGTTTTTCAGGACCAATCAACACCAGGGGGTCACCACGGCGCATGGGAGCTACTACCTAGAAGTCGGTACTAACCGAGTTTGGGTACCTTCCTACCGACCCTTATGAGAATTGCTGACGCAGGAGGTACACGACTCCAACCTCTCCGGGCATTTCGGCGTCGACAAAACGTTGAAGCTGCTGCAGCGGAATTATTACTGGCCCGACATGGCGTCAGACGTGCAGCACTACGTGTCCGCTGTGATAGTAGGAAAACAGGAATGAATGAACTATGAATGAAAGCAGTACAAATATGAAACCCTAACTGGGTTGTACCCCCTATGGGATACCCCACTACAGCCTACACAGCAGTATAAGCTATAGATATGTTCTGACACACCCCCATAGGCAAAGTGGGGGAGAACAAGGGGTCACAAGACCAGTCAAGCAAGACAAAGCAAAGCTCAGGGTGGATCACAAAGTCACCACACAGTCCGAGCACAAGAGTGAGGCCAAAGGCCAGTTCACAAGCAAGAGTACAGACATATATATAAAGCTAGACAAGCAAGAGCAGGTATATATATATATGTCACAGTACAAGTGAAGTCAAGAGGAGAGCAAGTGAGGCAAGACAGGCACAAGACCCAGCTGGGTGCAGAAGCGCTGATGGTCACAAGGCGCAAGTGCCTTGGTGAACACATCAGCAGTGTTGGCCTCAGAGGCCACGTACGCAAGTCGCAACTGACCACGCTGCTGCAGCTCACGAGCAAGGAAGTAGCGGAGAGCAATGTGCTTCGTTCTGTGCTCCAAGCGCTGCTCTCGACACAAGGCCAGCATAGCCTTGTTGTCTACGTACAGCACTGGAGGAGAACGAGGCGGCTCTCCAAGGTCAGTCAGCAGGTAGGTGAGCCAGCGAAGCGAGGGTCACCACGAGAAGCACCTACAGCGACTATGCTCTTCTCCGCTGCAAGGAGGGCCTTCTCGAGGAGGTCGACGGTGAGAGTGGTGGGACAGACTGCGAGAAAGTGGTCCCTGACGACGCGAAGGGAGTCAGGGAGGCGTGCGACTACGTAGTAGAGAGCGATGTACATGGGGGGGGGGTTCTTAGCGCAGAACTCAGCAGGAAGGGCGGCGCGGTAGCGAGTGTCACTAGTGCGGAGGTGCGTAATGAGGTCAGCGACAGTGGGAAAGGCAGAGAGGTCAGGAAAGAGGTAGGGAAGCATGAGACGGCTCAGTGCAGCAGTGGCAGGGGAGGAGTAGCGCGCAACTACAGCGTCGTACAAGGTCTGAGCACTCTTGTACTGACTAAAGTGCGCACGCTCAGAGGTAGGGAGGTGGCGACGCACAGCAAGACGTGCAGCAGCATCGCGGGTGGCCCACTTAGAGCGGACAGCGGGATCAGCATCAGCAGCAGGGGCAGGAGAGGCGCCAGAGGTGAGGTCAAAGAGAGAAAGGTCGTCAGCCCTGTCGCACTGTAAGAACAGCTGCAGGTCGTCTAACCAGACCTCAAAATCAATGGCGCGACCCTCAGCGTCAAAAGCTAGGACACTAGGGGTAGCCATGGTGACGACAGCGACGCAGTGCAAGCAGTAGGGAAAGAGCTCGCAGTGTCAGTGGGACAGTGCTCACCAGGCAGGGCAGGTCGTGCAGTCAGCAGAAAGGCGGCTCAGCGACCGGGCGGCTCGGGTGCACAGCTGCTCGGCTCCCGGGCGGCTCGGCGGCTGGGCGGCTCGGGCGCAGGGCGGCTCGGCTCCCGGGCGGCTCGGCGGCTGGGCAGCTAGGGTGCAGGGCGGCTCGGCTCCCGGGCGGCTCGGCGGCTGGGCAGCTAGGGTGCAGGGCGGCTCGGCTCCCGGGCGGCTCGGCGGCTGGGCGGCTCGGGTGCAGGGCGGCTCGGCTCCCGGGCGGCTCGGCGGCAGGGCGGCTCGGGTCCCGGGCGGCTCGGCTGCTGGGGCGGCTCGGCCGGGAGATGCAGCGTCGGGCCGGCAGGTGCAGCGTCGGGCCGGCAGGTGCAGCGGCGGGCCGGCAGGTGCAAGTGGCGGGCCGTAAGAGGCGGCGGGCCGATGGGTGCAGCGGCGGGCCGGTAGGTGCAGCGGCGGGGCCGTCGGCAGCAGAGGCGGAGCCGCGTCAGAGGAGGCGGCTTGGCCGCGTCAGGGGAGGCGGCGGGGCCGCGTCAATGGAGGCGGCGGGGCCGCGTCAGGGGAGGCGGCGGAGTCGCGTCAGGGGAGGCGGCGGGGCCTCGGCAGGGGAGGCGGCGGGGCCGCGTCAGGGGAGGCGGCGGGGCCGCGTCAAGGGAGGCGGCGGGGCCGCGTCAAGGGAGGCGGCAGGGCCGCGTCAGGGGAGGCGGCGGGGCCGCGTCAGGGGAAGCGGCGAGGCCGCGTCAAGGGAGGCGGCGGGGCCGCGTCAAGGGAGGCGGCGGGGCCGCGTTAAAGGAGGCGGCGGGGCCACGTCAGGGGAGGCGGCAAAGCCGCGTCAGAGGAGGCGGCGGGGCCGCGAGTGAAAAGGCGACCCGAGGGGTCGCTAAAAAAAAAGGGCGCGCCTCGGGGCGCGCGTCGGTGGGCCCAGACAACGGTCCTAAGGTAGGACCCGCTCTATACCATGTGATAGTAGGAAAACAGGAATGAATGAACTATGAATGAAAGCAGTACAAATATGAAACCCTAACTGGGTTGTACCCCCTATGGGATACCCCACTACAGCCTACACAGCAGTATAAGCTATAGATATGTTCTGACCAATCAACACCAGGGGGTCACCACGGCGCATGGGAGCTACTACCTAGAAGTCGGTACTAACCGAGTTTGGGTACCTTCCTACCGACCCTTATGAGAATTGCTGACGCAGGAGGTACACGACTCCAACCTCTCCGGGCATTTCGGCGTCGACAAAACGTTGAAGCTGCTGCAGCGGAATTATTACTGGCCCGACATGGCGTCAGACGTGCAGCACTACGTGTCCGCCTGCCCGACCTGCCAAGCAATGAAGTCATCACGCCAACGCCCAGCTGGATTACTGCAGCCCCTCGAGCCACCCGAACGACCGTGGCAACAGGTGACAATGGATTTCGTCACCGGACTACCAGCTGGCGCAAATGGCAACGACTCGGTACTTGTCGTCGTCGATCGCTTAACGAAAATGGCGCATTTTGCACCATGCCGCACGACGATCACAGCCGAAGAAACAGCGAAGCTCTTCATCTCGATCGTCGTACGACTACACGGGTTGCCATCAGCGATAATCAGCGACCGCGACCTGAAATTCACGTCAAAGTTCTGGCAGGAGACATGGGCACAGTACGGCACCCGCCTGCAGTTTTCGTCGTCATACCATCCGCAGACCGACGGACAGACAGAGAGGACAAACCAGACAATGGAGCAGTTGATTCGCACGAACTGCCCCGACATCACCAAGTGGGAAGATTCCCTTCCCATGCTCGAGTTTGCGTACAATAACGCCCCATCTGCAACGACCAAGCAGTCGCCGTTCTACCTGAATTACGGGATGGATCCGGTGGTACCCTCGTCAACGACTCCCGACAACCCGGTACCAAGGTCGCAGCAGTTTGTTTCGAAACTACAAGCAGCACGCGACAAAGCAGCGGAATTTATCCGGAAGGCTAATACGGCCGCCAGCCGCTACGCCGACCAACATCGACGGAATTTACCCTTCCGTGACGGGCAGATGGTCCTCCTGGACACGAAAAACCTCAAGCTGCCCCAGCCTGCAAAACTGCGTCCCCGCTACGTGGGACCTTTCCGCATCATCCGGATGCTGACATCGGTCACCGTGAAACTTCTACTACCGGACGACTGGAAAATCCACGACGCTTTCCACGTCAGTTTACTTCGCCACTACGTGGCACCGCAGTCGTCCGATGTCGCTCGACCCCACCCGGCGCCAAGTGTCCGGCCTGTGGCAGATCCGACGCTTCAACCTTGGAAGATATTGAACCATCGCACTCGTGCGACCCCCGCTGGACGCCACGTCGACTTCCTACTACGCTGGGTGGATCGCACAAGCGAAGATGACACGTGGGTCCCGGCTGACTCACTACAAGGGCACTCGGTACTTCGGCAGTATCTTTCTCGCCGACATGTGCCTGATATCGACCACCTTTCTTAAGGGGGGGGGGTAGTGTAAGGAATTTCACTTATTCCTTACTGAGGCATCTCTTACGCGTACAATTCCAACTTTCGGAATTCAGGCTCGGTCCGTCGACCTCGCCTTCCGAAAGTCTCCCGCGTCGCCCTCGGATTTCTCAACCCCAAACCTGCACCCAACCTTCGCGCGACTCCGCGACCTCGGCCTAGCTAGCTCTGCTATATTATGCCTAGGCCTCGTTGTTTGCTCAGTAGTTGTAATCACTTCCGCGATATTGCATTCTGCGCACTCTTCTTTCATACAACTCATAACAGAACTCATGGGCAGTAACTGAGAATGGAAAATGTTATGAGTTTTACTAGACAGAGTGCGCGGAAGACTTTATAAAGAAGACGTGATTACAGAATGATGAAACAATGAAGAAAGCGAGCATTTATAGGGCGAAAACTAGCTAGGCGAGAACCTCTAGGTGTGCGTGGCTTGGAAATGTCGCGATCGGTGCAGGGCGACTCGGAATTGGCTCGGTGCGAAAGTGTAGGCCGAGCCATCCTGACGCGAAGTGCTCGGGCTGTCCTCGGTAGGAGCAGCCTCTACAGTAATGAATTGCATATTCATTACAGAAAACCTCGCCCAGCCAAGGAAGCAAGCACATTGTGAATCGCCGTTGCACGCTAGTTGCAATTTAAAGCCCAAGTACAGCATGGTAATTTTCAAGTTCAAGATTCTTGAACTTGAAGTCGCCAAAAACAGGGTTACCCTACTTGTTTTGAAAAAACTCTCGCGATCCCATGCAATCGTCCTGCGACAACGGAACCCGATTGACCAAAACCAGAACTGACGCGATGATCGCCAACCATATGCACTGTTCACCACTCACATTACTTGCTCACCCAAGTAGTACTCATAGGCTAGGAGGCTCCAAGGCAAAAACTAGCGCTAGTTGGCAAAAGCGAGTCGTTGATAGGCTTTTTTTTTGTGCGGAAAGAAATATAAGTCCACCTCAACCATCTTAGTCAGTGCACGCTCCGATCTCTCCCTAACGTCACCGGTCTCGTGTTACAACCCGTTCACCCGTACGGGCGACGTCCATGACCATGCCAATGCGGCGCTCAGCAATCCCGTTTTGTTGTGGAGAGTCCGGAAGCGTGAAGGTCTGGCGGATGCCTCGTGCACGACAGTAGGCTCGTAGAAGGCTAGAGGAGAACTCTCCGCCTCTGTCAGAATGCAGACGCAGAACAGGAAAGTCCGAGCCGAAGCTCTGCCTGAGCTGGAGACGAGCTGCGCGGATCCAGTCGATCAACACCTCAGTGACATCACCCTTGCTGCGCAAGGGGAAGACTGTGGTGTAACGCGAGTAGTCGTCAACCACCGGCAGGAAGTAGCGCTCGTGACCCTGTCCACGGACGCGGGCTGGGCCCCACACGTCCATGTGAAGCGTCTGCAGCGGGGCCTCTGTCGGAGGAAACTGGGAGGAGTGAGGGGTAGCCCGCTACCGCCCCTCGACACAGGGGACGCAGGTAGGGCCAGGCCCTGGAGGAAGGGGAGGGAGGGACCGGGGGAGACCAGAAACAAGAAGACGAGAGGCCATGCCTCTAAGCCGAAGCAGAGAGGGGTGACCAAGGCGGTGGTGCTAGAGGAGAGTCTCGTGAGACAGGAGGCGACACGAGCAGGGGGCAGACTCAGGACCAGACCTGGACGCTGCAGCTAACACCTGACCCGACGCAGCTACCTGACCAGACGCAGGGACTGGAGGAGACGCAGTGGTCAGTGTGTACAGGCTCGACCCCGGCCGACGTGTAAACGTGGCCAGGTGTCGGCCTATCCGAGCGTCCGTGCAGTGGGTCACCCGCTGACTCGCAGGAGTGAACTGGTGAACCCCTGCATCCTGTAGGTTAGCACCACTCACCAAGTTCGTAGAGAACGAGGGGAGGTAAAGACCAGACAGGGTGCCAGAGGGGGCCGCCGGACACGGGAGGACAGTGGAGAAGTGAGCAAGGACAGGACCCCCAGAGGGGTCTGCCAGGGAGACTGCAACTGGCCGACCAAGCGGCGTGAGTGTGGTGCGGTCTCGAAAGAAGGAGCGAGAAGCCCCCGAGTCAAGTGTGAAGGTGTGGGAGGCCGAAGCCGACGCAGTACCTGAGAGCGCAGACTCACCAGTACCGGAGGAAGCAGACGCACTAGCACCTAGAGCAGCAGCCTCACTAGCACCAAGAGCAGCAGCCTCACCAGCACCTAGAGCAGCAGTCGCAATGCCCGGGTCGGGCAGGAAACACCGGTAACAGCCACCCTCCTCACTAATAGACACAGTATACATAGCAGCAAGAATATCATCAAAGTCAAGGTCAAAGATAGCTACCCCTGCCCTAGACAGCTCGCCCCTGCGAGGGATCTCAGTGGCCTTAGGGAATTGGTGACGCCAAGCGTCCGTCAGGCGGCCAAAGCAGCGCTGGGTGGGGTGCGCACCCCCACACTGCTCACCCGCACGGTCGCCGGTGCGCAGGACGTAGGTGCAAGGACCAGTACCCCCACCCCGCTGGCGTGCAGAGTACCACTCACGGAGCTGCTGAGGGGACTGGGTCTCCCGACTGCGCTGCTGCTGCTGGCGGTGACCACCACTGGAGCCACTCCTCTGCGAAGAGCCACGACCTCCTCCTCCTCCTCCTCCTCCTCCTCCTCCGCCACTGCCTCCTCCACCTCCGCCACCTCCACCACCTCCGCTCCCACCGCCACCGCCGCCGCCGCCTCCGCCTCCACTGCCGCCGCCGACACCTCCACCCCCGCCACCACTCCCACCACCACCCCCACCCCCTCCACTGCCTCCACCGCCGCCTCCACCGCCCCCGCTAGCTCCTCCAGCGCCCGTGCCCCCCTTGCCCTTGCCAGAGCGACGCTTCCCACTAGGGGTAGTCGCCGCACCGACCGACTCCAGACCAACGAGGTCGGCCGCAGCAGCAGAGGCAACAGAGGGCAAGAGAGGGGAGGGGGAACACCCCTCAAAGATGGGGGTGCGCGGGTCACCACGAGAGGCCCCTACAGCGACTATGCTCTTCTCCGCTGCTAGGAGGGCCTTCTCGAGGAGGTCAACAGTGAGAGTGGTGGGACAGACTGAGAGAAAGTGGTCCTTGACTACGCGAAGGGAGTCAGGGAGACGGGTGACTATGTAGTAGAGAGTGATGTACATGGGGGGGGGTTCTTGGCGCAGAACTCAGCAGGAAGCGCAGCGCGGTAGCGAGTGTCACTAGTGCGGAGGTGCGTAATGAGGTCAGCGACTGTGGGAAAGGCAGCAAGGTCAGGGAAGAGGTACGATAGCATGAGGCGGCTCAGTGCAGCAATGGCAGGGGAGGAGTAGCGTGCAACTACAGCGTCGTACAAGGTCTGAGCACTCTTGTACTGGCTAAAGTGCGCACGCTCAGAGGTAGGAAGGTGGCGACGCACAGCAAGACGTGCAGCAGCATCGCGCGTGGCCCACTGTGAGCGAACAGTAGCGTCAGCATCAGCAGCAGGGGTAGAGAGGCACCGGAGGTGAGGTCAAAGAGAGAGAGTCCGTCTGCCCTATCGCACTGTAAGAAAAGCTGCAGGTCATCTATCCAGACGTCAAAGTCAATGGCCCGACCCTCAGCGTCAAAAGCGAGGACACTAGGGATAGCCATGACAGCAGTAGACCAGTAGCGCAAACAGTAGGGTAAGGGCAGTGCTGAGAAAGAGGCGCTGCTCTTACCAGACAGGGCGGCTCGGGCGGCTCGGCGGCGCGGGCGGCTCGGCTGTTGGGCGGCTCGGCTGCTGGGCCGCTCGGCTGCTGGGCGGCTCGGCTGCTGGGCGGCTCGGCTGCTGGGCGGCTCGGCTGCTGGGCGGCTCGGCTTCTGGGCGGCTCGGCTTCTGGGCGGCTCGGCGGCTGGGCGGCTCTGCGGCTCGGCTGCTGGGCGGCTGGGCTGCTCGGCGGTTCAGTTGCAGGGCGGCGCGGCGGTCGGCTGCTCGGCTAGGTATGGCGGCTGGGGCAGCTCGGGTGGCGGGCGGCGCTGCAGCAGGCGACGGGGCCGCAGGTAAGGGCGGCGGGGCCGCAGGTAAGGTGGCGGGGCCGCAGCGAAGGGCGGTGGGGCCGTAGGTAAGGTGGCGGGGCCGCAGCAGCAGGCGACGGGGCTGTAGGTAAGGTGGCGGGGCCGCAGGTAAGGTGGCGGGGCCGCAGGTAAGGTGGCGGGGCCGCAGGTAAGGGCGGCGGGGCCGCAGGTAAGGTGGCGAGGCCGCAGCAGCAGGCGACGGGGCCGCAGGTAAGGTGGCGGGGCCGCAGCGAAGGGCGGCGGGGCCGCAGGTAAGGTGGTGGGGCCGCAGCGAAGGGCGGCGGAGCCGCAGGTAAGGTGGCGGGGCCGCAGCGAAGGGCGGCGGGGCCGCAGGTAAGGGTGGCGGGGCCGCAGGTAAGGGCGGCGGGGCCGCAGATAAGGGCGGCGGGGCCGCTTGTAGGGTGGCGCGCCCGCAGGTAGGTGGCAGGGCCGCGGGTGAGGGCGGCGCAAGGGCGGCGTCGGTTCGCTTAGGGTGGCGACGGGCGGAGTAAGGGCGGCGCGAGGGAGGCCGCTAGGGGCGACGCAACGGGGCCGAAGGAGGCCTAGGACGGGCGCGACGGTAGAGAGGGCACACGAGGCGCGACTCGGGCCTAAGCGAAGCGCGCTCCGGGCAGGAAAAAAAAAATCGACTTGGTGGGCCCTAGGAACAGCTCCCACGAGGGAACCTGCTCGATACCATGAGAAGAAACGAGAATGAATGAACTATGAATGAATTGGGTACAAGTGCTAACCCTAATTGGGTTGTACCCCTTATGGGCTACCCCACTATAGCCTACACAATATGCATGAGCTATAATGTTCTGACAGTACTCATAGGCTAGGAGGCTCCAAGGCAAAAACTAGCGCTAGTTGGCAAAAGCGAGTTGTTGATAGGCTTTTTTTTTGTGCGGAAAGAAATATAAGTCCACCTCAACCATCTTAGTCAGTGCACGCTCCGATCTCTCCCTAACGTCACCGGTCTCGTGTTACAACCCGTACACCCACGGCACTTACGGTAGTAAACGAGATTCGCGTTACTCGCGTCTTGCATTCAAGCTCGCGTCGCACACGCAGTCTCTTGTCACACTTGCTGCGGTTAAGCTTCGTGTCACGATCGTACCGTTTTAGGCACGGGTCGCTCACGCGAATGCCGTACTGGTTCGCGTGACGCACTCAGTCGTTAGTCGCACATGTTCCTCCTCGTCGGCCGCTCTTTCCCACGTCAGACCGCTTTCCTCATCACCCTCACTTTCCCTCATCACCCTCACCGACCCTCTAGTCGCATATGTTCCCCTAGTCGCCCGTGCGTTCCCACGTTAACCACACATCCCCTCGTCGCAATCGCTGTTCGTAAACATACCGCGCTTCAGATCGTCACCCGCGCTTACCTCATCACCCTCGTCAACCCGCACCGATCCTCGCCGCCCTCACCTCTCTTAGTCACCCACATTCCCTCTCGTCGCTCGCGCTTCCCCTCATCACCCTTGCCGACCCTCGCCGCCCTTGCCTCCCCTCGTCGCCCGCGCGTCCCGTCGTCGAGCTTGCCTCCCAGTCACTCGCGCTTCCCCTCGTCATCCGCGTTTCCATCCGCTCTTCCCCTCTCCCCATCTCACCATCTCCAGCCCGTCCTACCTTCCTCATTCCTTCCAAAGGGGTGGAACAGAGGGGGAGGAACAAATGGGGAGGAACAAATGGGGAGGAACAGATGGGGAGGAACAGATGGGGAGGAACATATGGGGAGGAACAGATGGGGAGGAACAGATGGGAAGGAACAGATGGGGAGGAACAGATGGGGAGGAACAGATGGGGAGGAACAGATGGGGAGGAACAGATGGGGAGGAACAGATGGGGAGGAACAGACGGGGAGGAACAGATGGGGAGGAACAGATGGGGAGGAACAAATGGGGAGGAACAGATGGGGGAGGAACAGATGGGGAGGAACAGATGGGAGGAACAGATGGGGAGGAACAGATGGGGAGGAACAGATGGGGAGGAACAGATGGGGAGGAACAGATCCCCTCTCTACTCCCCACCATCCTCCCCCCAGCTCTCTCCCCGGCATCTGCCCCCGTTTCCCCCATCCTCTTCCCTGTTTCCCCGTATCCCCTGCCGTGGTTCCCCCCATCCTATCCCCTCTTACCCCGTATCCCCTGCCCTGCTTCCCCCCATCCCCTTCCCTGCTTCCGCCCATCCCTCCTCTTGCTTTCCCCCATCCCCTGCCCTGCTTCTCCCCATCCCCTTCCCTCTTCCCCTCATCCCCTTCCCTGCTTCCCCCCATCCCCTTCCCTCTTCCCCTCATCCCCTGCCCTGCTTCCGCCCATCCCCTGCCCTGCTTTCCCCCATCCCCTTCCCTGCTTCCCCCCATCCCCTTCCCTGCTTTCCCCCATCCCCTACCCTACTTCCCCCCATCCCCCACCCTGCTTCCCCTCATCCCCTTCCTTGCTTCCCCCCATCCCCCTCCCCTTCTTCCTCCCATCCCCTTCCCTGCTTCCCCCCATCCCCTTCCATGCTTTCCCACATCCCCTGCCCTGCTTCCCCTCATCCCCTTCCCTGCTTCCCCCCATCTCCTTCCCTGATTCCCCCCATCCCCTTCCCTGCTTTCCCCCCATCCCCTTCCCTGCTTCCTCCCATCCCCTTCCCTGCTTCCCCCCATCCCCTTCCCTGCTTCCCGTCATCCCCTACCTTGATTCCCCCCATCCCCTTCCCTGCTTCCCCCCATCCCCTGCCCTGCTTTCCCCCATCCCCTTCCCTGCTTCCCCCCATCCCCTTCCCTGCTTCCCCCCATCCCCTTCCCTGCTGCCTCCCATCACTCTCATTCTCCTTCCTCCCACATTCACTCTCTCAGTCATCTCGCACTCCCTCTCTCTCTCCGTCCTCTCGCACTCGCACTCTCCTTCCCACCACCCTCAGCCCTCCTTCCCCTCACCCTCTCCCCTGTTCCCACCTGCCCTCCATATCCCTGCCTTTCCCTCCCTGCCCTACCCTTCCCTTCTCCATCCCTTCTCAACCCTTCCCTTTCATGTCATGCCCTCCCCTTTGTCAGAATGTTATTATCTAGCGTGTAGTGGGGTGCTCTATAGTGAGTACAACCCAGTTAGGGTTTGCTATATGTACCCCAACTACTGCTAGTGAAACCCCTCTTTCGTCATTCTTCTTTTGCAATCCTTCTCATTCTGACATGGTATCAGAGCAGGTCGACCCCCTTCGGTCGATCCTGCGGGTGGGCCCGCCACCTAACTGCTTCCGCTGCTGTTCTACTTCTCGCGCGCCTCGGGCGCGCGACATCTCCTTCCTACCGCCGTGCGCTCGGGGCGGCGAAAATTTTTAGGGTTTCTTCATCCCGCCGTGCGCTCGGGGCGCGCGGCGGTTTTCTGCTGTGTGGACCCGCGCACAGCCCCCGCCCGTCTTGTCGCGTCGCCCTGCAGGCCGCGCGCGTCCCTCCTCCCGTCCGTCGCCGCGCCCTGGGGAGGAGCGTGCGCCCCCTGCCCGTCCGTCGCGGCGCCCTGGGGAGTAGGGTGCGGCCCCCTCCCGTCCATCGCGGCGCCCTGGGGAGCTGCGTGCGCCCCCCGCCCGTCCGTCGCGACGCCCTAAGGAGTCGCGCGCGGCCTCCGCCAGTCCGTCGCGACGCCCTGGGGAGCCGCGCGCGCCTCCCGCCCGTCTGTCGCGGCGCCCTGGGGAACCGCGCGCGCCCCCCTGCCCGTCCGTTTCGGCGCCCTGAGGAGGAGCGCGCGCCCCCCCCCCCCCCCCCCCTCCCCCCCCCCCCCCCCCCCGTGCTGCCCATTCCTCCCGTGCCGCCGTGCATTCCGCGGTGGTGGGGGGTGTGGGGTAGCAAGCATGGGGGTGCGCGGTGTGGGTGTTCCCCTCCTCCTTGTTCGTCTCCCGCTGCTGTAGCTACTGCTAAGGGGGGTGGAGGTGTGGGAGCCGCGGGGAGTGGAGTTGTGGGGGTGACGTGGGAGTGGAGCTAGGGGTGTAGTAGGGGGTGTGTGGAAAGGAGATGGGACTGTTTGGGGAGGCTAAGAGGAGGCCGCCGTCGTGTCGTGCGCAGCGCCTGTAGTCCGGAGCCGTCGCGCTCTCGGTAGCCCAGAGAGCCTTGCTGTGCCAGTCGCCTGAAGGTCCGTTGCTCCTGCCGCTCGTCGTAGCCGCGGAGCCAGATACTCCTGTAGTCCGGTGCCCTCGTGCGCTCGGTAGCCACTGTGCCAGTCCTCCTGTTGCCCGTGTGTCTGCAGCTTCAGCCGTCGTCTCCCATCTTCTCTCCCTTCACAATTCCTCCTCCTCACTTGCCCTCTGTGATTGCCTCTAGCTTTGCTTATAATTGTGAACTATTACTATGCCTGCTGATTGTGCTGATTACACCCCACTTTGGCTATGGGGGTGTGTCAGAATGTTATTATCTAGCCTGTAGTGGGGTGCTCTATAGCAAGTACAACCCAGTTAGGGTTTGCTACATGTAACCCAACTGCTGCTAGTGAAACCCCTCTTTCGTCATTCTTCATTTGCAATCCTTCTCATTCTGACACCCTTCCCCCTCACCTTTCGCCCTCTAGTTCCCATGCATGTGCACCCATCACTGTCTCCCCATGCTTTCATCATGTGCGCTTGCTTGTGTTCCCCTGCAGTTGTTCGCTTGGCACCTCACACCACCTCCCCCATGTTCCGTCACACAGTTCTTTCTGCTGGGCTGAGAAAAGCCCTTAGGATCTTTGCAGGGCTGAACTCTGGGTAGGACTTGTTGTAATTAGCGGAAGCGTTTAATGGAGTAGTTGAATCACCTTGCGCTGGTATGTGAGGGCAAGGTGAATTGATTAAAGCAAAGAGATACAAGATTATATAAGAGTACAAGGAATACGAAGAGATACGGTTGCAACTACTTCACTGTTGCTGTTGCGGTTCGATACAGTGACGACTCGGGCAACTGCTCTGTAGCAAGTCAGTTGTGTGTCCTTGCTGTCGCGCTGTACTTGTCAGGTCAAAGGTCGCTGACCTTTGACTTTCGCGTAACCTCCAGCAGTTGCTCAACCTCCGAGGGTTGACTCGCCGATGCTTCACTTGTGTTTCGCTTCGTTTACGACTTAGTGCTTCGACACGACAGAGGCGCTTAGAATTAATTGTTTCCAACACTCCCCTTCGCTTCTGGAGTGTCGCTGCCGGTGACGTGGCTCTGTCCAGTCAGCAGCATGCAGTACTCGAACTTCTGCTTTCCGAGCTTCTTAGTCAGGTAGTCAGCTGCCATCTCGGATGTGGGGCAATATGACAGCTCGAGTCTCCCCTTCTCAATCTCGTCCTTCACGAAGAGATATCGTAGGGCGATGTGCTTCGTCCTGTTCGTGAAACCATTTTTGTTGGCTATGCGAATTGTCGACTAGTTGTCGTAGAACAAGGAGAAGCTAGGTAACTGAGCCAGTTTCGCCTCCTCGAGAAGTTCGCGAAGGTACAGTCGTTCCTTTGTGGCTGAGCAAAGTGTGATATATTCTGCTTCAGCTGAGGAGAGGGCGATTAATTCCTGCTTGCTTGACTGCCAAGAGATGGGCCCGATAGGTTCAAGGTGGTAGATGTAGCCGGTGCGCGAGCGCCTGTTGTCGGAGTCGCCGGCGGGATCTGCGTCGACGTAGCCGATTAACTTAGGTGTCGAGGTCCCGTTCTTATGATAAGTCAGGCTGATCGTCGGAGTGCTAACGAGGTAGTGAAGAGCGTGGTTGAGCTTCGCCATGTGTTCTGCTTCAGGTTTCTTGAGGTAGGTCGCGAGTTGACTTGCGGAGTACGATAGGTCCGGTCGGCAGGTGACAGCTGCGAAGAGAAGGCATCCCAATTTTCTCTGGTAGTCGCGTATGCCAACGGGCTTTAGTGGAGCAGATCCTTCCTTGTTGTTTCCTGCCGTGTAGCGGTATGGCGTGGAGATAGTGGTCGGCGTGAGTGCGAAGCGTTTGGCGATGGTGTCAGCGTATTTTGCGGCGCTGAGGTAGATTGCGTTTTCTTCTTCGTGAATGTTGAGGCCGAGGTATTGTGTGACGGTGGACGAGACTGTGAGCGTGAGGTCTTTCTGCAGCTCCCCTTCGAACCAGGTAGTGACGCCGTCGGTCGACCCGATGTAGAGCAGATCGTCTACGTAGACGATTAGTAGGATGTAGTCGGTGCCTTTTGTCAGCCGGTACATTCCCTGGTCGTGAGGTAGCTGGCGAAATCCTATGCTGATAAGTCTTGCGTGCAGGTACTGTTGCCACAGCCTCGGAGCTTGTTTGATGCCGTAGAGCGACTTCAGCAGTTGACAGACTTGGTTGGGTTCTCCGTTGGAGCCGTGCGGGAGCTCGACGAAGATCTCAACGTCAACAGGTGCGTAGAGAAATGCATTTGCGACGTCGATTTGCCGCAACTTCTTTTTCTTCATGGCGGCGATCGCGAGAAGGATTCGAAGTGAGGTGTGTCGGCTGACCGGGGCGAATGTCTCGGTGAAGTCGCGTCCGTGTTCCTGGTCGAAGCCACGTACAGCCCAGCGTGCTTTGAATTTGTCGATGGTGCCGTCTGCTTTTGTTTTCACTCGGAAGACCCACTTCCCGGTAAGTATAGTCTTGTTTCGTGCCACTCCGATAGGAACAAATTTCCAGGTGTTGCGCTCCTCTAGTGCCTTCAATTCCTTGTCCATGGCTTCGCGCCACTTTTCCCTGTGCTCCCCCCCCAGAGCCTGCTGAACTGTCGCAGGCTCCTTAGGAATCATAGTGCCGTGGACCGCGGTGACGAGGCCAAGTATCTGGAGGCCACTCTGTGTGTAGCGGGGGAGTGTGGTATCCGCGGGATAAGCTGCTTCGTCACCTGCTTCTGGGTCAGGTATGAAGTTGGGCCCTATGCGTTCTGCTTCGTTGGTGTTGACTTCTGCACGTGTAATGTAACCGTTGTCAGCGAAGTGGTAAAATACTTCGGCGTTGACGCTTTCGCGAGGGTTTTCGTCATCCATTGGAACATCGACGGAGCAGTACGGGAGAGGTCCGGCTTCCTCCGAGGCTGCGTCCACGTTCTGCTCGTCCCAGTCAGCTTCGTCCGCTGCGGAAGCGAAGGCTCGGTCTCCACGAAGTCCACTGGTGAGGTCGCGTTGTTCTTCCACGTTGGCTAGGTAGGAGTCGAGAGTGAGTCGTTCGTAGAAAATCACATCACGTGCTGCCATTGTTTCCTTGGTGTGGACGTAAAAAATCTTCCATGCGTTGTTATTCTTTTCGATGCCCAGGTGTAGTCCCCACTGTGCGTGTTGGGAGAATCGGCCGGCTCGTGCAGATGGGGGTCGGTACTGTACCATGCAGCCGAAGACTCGTAATATTTTTTGTGCTGCCCAATTTTCCTGTCCACATCAGATGCGGTGATGCGTTGTTCGGAAGCGATGATGACGAAAGCAAGTTGTGCAGCATCACGGCGTGGTCCATTGCCTCAGGCCACTGGTGGTTGGGTAGCCGCATGCCACGTAACAGTTTGCGCATGGTGTTCTGAAGGGTCCTGTTCATTCTTCATGCTACACCGTGTTGTTGATGGGCGTAAGGAAGGGAGATGAGCCTCTTGATTCCCTTCTCTGCCAGGTAGTCCTTGAAGCGTTGTGAGGTGTATTCTCCGCCTCCATCTGACTGAAAACTCTTTAGCTTTACTCCGGACTCTCGTTCTGCTGCTGGAAGCCAGGCGACGAAGGCTTCGAAAGCCATGTCGCGACTCGGAAGGTTCAGGTGCCAAACGTATCGGGTGGCGGCGTCGATGAAGGTGATGGTGTAGTTGTAAGCTCCTTGTCCTGGTACGCGATTGTACAGGATGTCGCTGTACACCTTTTCAAGCGGTGCGTATGCTGGTGCACTCGGGTTGTCGTGAGGGACAAACGGCTGATGCGGTAAGTCGGCTTCAGGGCATGTGAAGCACGTTCCTTTTTCTCGTTGGAGTTCTCTCCCGTCATGTAGTAGGAGCGAATCTTTTTCGAGCACTCCTGCTCTTATCGTGTTGTTTAACGTTGTGTTGCTTGGGTGTCCCATCCGTGCATGCCAGATTTCTTCGCTGGCGCGGTGTCCGGGTGAGCGTCGGTACATGTCGGAGTTGGAGTAGAAGCTGGCGGTGAAGTTGGCGCTTCGATGAACTTCTCGTGGTGCTGGGTTTAGCTGCTGCGCGGGTGTCGGTGGTGTGTCATCGACGAAGATCGGTGCCATTGAAGGACCAGCGGTTGGTGTTGATGTTGCCACTGCTGTTACCGTTGTCTCTGCTGCTGCCGTTGTTGTCTCTGCTGTTGCCGATATTGTCTCTGCTGCTGCCGATGTTGTCTTTGCTGCTGTCGATGTTGTCTCTGCTGCTGCCGATGTTGTCTCTGCTGCTGCCGATGTTGTCTCTGCTGCTGCCGATGTTGTCTCTGCTGCTGCCGATGTTGTCTCTGCTGCTGCCGATTTCGTCTCTGCTGCTGCCGATGTTGTCTCTGCTGCTGCCGATGTTGTCTCTGCTGCTGCCGATTGTTGAATTGCCACTAACGCTCTTGTTCTTTCTGCTTCACGGATGGTTTCCGAGTACCAGAAGCCTCCAGGACTGAAGTCTGGGTCAAGATCCGGTGGATGTGTCCAAGAGGTGAAGTTCACGATGGCGTCGCTGTCAGCGGTGCCAAGGTCCGGGACGAAGTAGAGAACGAAGACGTTGTTTTTCAGCACTGCCTTCCCGATATAGAGACCTCCCCTGCCGTTATACAATTTGAACTCCTGTGTAGTGATGTCTGCTTCGAGATGGATACCCTTCGCCATTAGCTGACTGACGCTCAGTAAGTTGTAGCCGAGTTCCTTCGCAATTAAAACCTTTGACATTTGTAGAATGACGTTTGTCTCTCGCGACTGAAGTTGTACAATTCCTTGTCGTCGTGTGCGCAGGTTCTGGTTGTTGGCGACGGTGATAAAGACTTTGCGGTGAAGTTGCTGTTCTCGTTGAACGAAACGACCCGAAGAGCACATATGCTTCCCGCAGCAACTATCCAAGAACCAGGTATCTTTCCAAGACGGTTCACTTTGGGCAATGGCTGCATATGTTGGGTTCGGTTGAAATGATTCGCGGCGGGGCGTACTGTTGTCGAGCTGTTCTTCCGGTGAGTAGTGTGGCGGTGACTCGGTGATGCAGGAGTCGGTCAGTCTTGCCATACAACTGAAGATGTTTCTTGCTCCTTGTGCAGATTGTCCCGTTGATGTCGTTTGAACTTGAGCGGTGGGGTTCGCTTGTGTTGAAGCGACTTGGCTGCTTGAAGGTCGAAGTTGTCGCTGTGGCGGTGTTGACTGTTGTCGATTCGGGCAGTGTGTGCGCGGATGTCCTGACGTCTTGCAGAGATGGCAGAACGGAGGTACAGGCTTTGGTTGATGTCGGCTGTTGTTGTTGTTGTAGCGTCAATGAGTGTGGAACGCAAATTTGGGAACTGACGTTTTCTTCTTGTGCCGCTCCTCTTGCAGGTCCATGTCTTGCTGCTCGGCGTGAATTTTGGCGCAGAGTGCTGCTTCAGAGATCTTCCCGTGAGCTCGGAGAATAGCTCGAGTGGAGCGCCAATGAGGACCAAGTCCAGTGATGATGACTGTGACGAAGGCTTCTTCGGAGACTGTCCCTCCGCATCGAAGGAGTTTGTCGCGTAGTTCGCGGCAGCGGCTGATATACGCCATTCCCTTTTCGCCTGGTTTCATCTCGACTGTTGTAAGTTGCGCCATCAACCGACTCTGATTTACGCTGTCTGTTGCTTGATAGAGGCTCTTCAAGTGGCTGTATGCGAGTTCGGCGGAGCGTCGTATCCCCGGTAAGATCGTATATTCTGCTGCTAATTCGGAGTGATGTTCCTCAGTAGAATCGTGTACGCCATCATTGACTGATACGTGTACTGCTGTTTGTCGTACTGTGTGCCGTGTGTTGGGTATGGCAGGGATCCGTCGAAGAAGCCAAGAATCTGCGCGCCTTCCATCATCAATTCGAACTCGAACGACCAGGTGAAGAAGTCCTTTCCGTCGAAGGGCCTTGACGTCTGCAGTTTTAAGACATGCGCGAACTGCGACTGAACTTGAAGTGCGTCCAGTGTCTTCTCTTGTCCAGGTGCAGGCTGCGGATGTGGCATAAAGTTGACGGAGCCGCGCTGGGGCTCGTACGGAGCAAAGGTAGGTTGCTGCTGTTGATTTCCACGTGCGTAGGATGAACCATCAAGGCTCATTGGAGTCACGTTGTTGTTGTTGTTGCTGTTGTTTGACTGCGCAGGTTCCGACTGTTGGTGTTGCTCATAGAAGGACATGAAGGAGAAAAATTTCTCCATCATGTTCTGATCGAAGCTTGCAGGTTGATTCGCGGGAGTCTCGGTGGAAGTTGCTCTTGGTCTTGTTGCCGTGCCCTCCTCTGTCTGTAGGCCAGAGGCAGGAGGTGGAGTAGGAGTAGTACCCGGGGAGCCGTTAGAGGAGCTCCTTTCCTTTTGTGTTGCCATGCCTTCTGACGTTGTAGATGACTTGATAGTAGTTGAGTTCCCCCTGTTAGCTCTCATACCATGTTGGGCTGAGAAAAGCCCTTAGGATCTTTGCAGGGCTGAACTCTGGGTAGGACTTGTTGTAATTAGCGGAAGTGTTTAATGGAGTAGTTGAATCACCTTGCGCTGGTATGTGAGGGCAAAGTGAATTGATTAAAGCAAAGAGATACAAGATTATATAAGAGTACAAGGAATACGAAGAGATAGGGTTGCAACTACTTTACTGTTGCTGTTGCGGTTCGATACAGTGACGACTCGGGCAACTGCTCTGTAGCGAGTCAGTTGTGTGTCCTTGCTGTCGCGCTGTACTTGTCAGGTCAAAGGTCGCTGACCTTTGACTTTCGCGTAACCTCCAGCAGTTGCTCAACCTCCGAGGGTTGACTCGCCGATGCTTCACTTGTGTTTCGCTTCGTTTACGACTTAGTGCTTCGACACGACAGAGGCGCTTAGAATTAATTGTTTCCAACACTTTCTGCCTACTCCACTCCCCAAATTTTCAGTGGTCAAGCAGAAGAGCAAGCTGAGGCGCAGCTAGAGCTAGTCGATGCTTTACACCGTAGCACCACCTGTTTCTTTTTTGTTGTGTGCAAGCATGATACTGTATTACTATTGGGAAAATCCATCTCAAAATCATAATATGTACTATTGTTTCTGCAGTGCAAGATATTCTTCCAAGATGCATGGACACTAAGAGTGTCAGAAGGGTAGATAAGAGGCATGATCCTGATACTTTAGATTGTACCCTTCTCAAGGCCTTGAAAAAAACATGAGGGGAACTGGTTTCTCCACGAGCGTGGCATGGGATGATGGGCTTCGGCGAGTTGCTGTGCCAGAAAATCTTTAGTGGTGTCACTGCACTACCCAGGGAGAGGGAGGGAATACGAGGGATGGGGATGGGGAACAAGACTAAAGTCAAACAGGGGAGGGAATGAGGTGAAGCAGGGAGGGAAATGAGGGGAAGCAAGGGGGGAACTGAGGAGAAGCAAGGAGGAAAATGAGGGGAAGTAGGGATGAGGGGAAGCAGGGGGAATTGAGGAGAAGCAGCGAGGGAAATGAGGGGAAGCAGTGGGGGAAATGAGGGGCAGCAGCGGGGGAAAAGAGGGGAAGGAGGGGGTGAATGAGGGGAAGCAGGTGGGGAAACTATGAGAGCAGAGGGGGAAACGAGAAAAAGCAGCGGGTTAAATGAGGGAAAGAAGGAGGTCGCATATGAAGGGAGAGAATACGAAGGATGGGGAGGGGGAACAAGAAAGAAAGAAAAAAAAGTCAAACAAGGGGGATATGGAAGAGGGGGAAGAGGGAAGCAGGGTGAAAGGGAAAGGGGGAGATAGGACGATGTGAGAGGGAAAGGGGATAGGAAGAGTGGGGGTGAAAGGGTGGGCCATGGGCCTAGAGGGCCGTGAGAGAGGGGGGGGGTGGACTCGAGGGATGGGAGTGGCAGATCACAGGGCGCAGATCACAGGGCGCAGATCACAGGGCGCAGATCACAGGGCGCAGATCACAGGGCGCAGATCATAGGGCGCAGATCACAGGGCACAGATCACAGGGCGCAGATCACAGGGCGCAGATCACAGGGCGCAGATCATAGGGCGCAGATCATAGGGCGCAGAGCGTAGGGCGCAGAGCGCAGGGGGCAGAGCGCAGAGCGCACGGGGCAGAGCGCAGAGTGCAGGGGCGCGGAGCATGTGTACTTATCCTGGCATGTTGGTGCCTCGTTCCAGCGCCCTCTCCGCGCACGCTCTTCCTTGCACGTCCAGAACCATTTCCCCCACCACCACGGGCGCGCCCAACCCCGCGAAAACAGAGCAAGGCGCGGGAGAAACCGCGGCGGGGGGAACGGCGAGCGGAGGCGCGGCGAGGCGAGCGGAGGCGCGATGAGGCGAGCGGCGCGGAGAGGCGAGCGGAGGCACGACGAGGGGAGGCTTCCAGAAATGAGGGGAGGCGCAGCGAGGGGAGGCGTGACGAGGGGAGGTGAGGCACGAGAGGATGCACAACGAAAGGATGGGTGGCGCGACGGGAGGTGGCGGGATGGGCGGAGGAACGTGACAATGGGAAGCGCGACGATTGGAGGAGCTAGCCACTCAAGAAGGTGTGTGGGCAGGCATGGTGAAGTGGCTTCACTCACCTTCTCCGACCACAGTAACTTTGTGTATGCGCTTGTAGAGTCCCTATATCCTGCGTAATCTATGCTGCGCTGCGCTACCTGCGTAGGTGGAGTAGTTAGCTTGATTGATTGAAGTAGTAGATTGATCGTGGTGTTTTTTCTCCTCACTCGCTCTGAGAATGTTGGAGCTTCCCGTCTTCGTTTATGCTAGTCGTTGCATCGTGCGTGGACATTCTCCACTACGTAAACCTGATTGGCTGAACCGTACGACACTCCTTCCAGTCGCCTGACGCTGCTATGCAAATTTGTCAAAGCTGCACAGTACCGTTTATTATCGCTTCACGTTTGGCGAGACCCCTTTTCCCCTCGGCAGGCAATCCCATTTTCGCTACACTGACTTTGCCAAAATTCTTGTTTTCGAGGTTTCGCTAACACTATTTCAAAACCACATAACTTGAAAAATTACCATGCTGACCTCGGGCTTTAAAGCTTTCGTATACATTTGCAAAGGGTGGGTTCAGATGTTTTGAAATTTTGAAAATTGCTTAGGGCGTATCCAGGTTCGGGTCATCAGCACTGTTCCGGGCATCCGCAATGTGCGGATGCCCCGAACTACACAAAACACCACTTTGGGTCATCTAACATCGTGCGACCCTCAAAAAGGCGCGTTTGTTGTCCCGCCAAAAAAGGCATCGCCAAATGTTGCTTCAACCAATAGGCCCTCCCGCCTTCAAGCCATGCGATCCCTTTCACCCGGTTGCGCGACAAACACCCCATCACCCCACCCGTCTAAATTCCCGGCGGTAAAAAGAACATTTGGATCTGCGTGCCTCCGAAACCCATCCCAACCACACAGCCTCACCCAAGGGTTTCACAAAACGGCAGAAACAGAAATTGAGGATGAAGCAGATCTAGATCTCGACTTGAGAATAGCCTGCACACCACCCCGTTATCTCCGTGTGTGAGCCACCTGTCAAATTATAATATTGTGTAGGCTATAGTGGGGTAGCCCATATGGGGTACACATTTCTAGGGTTGCATATTTGTATCACTTCCATTCCTTAGTCAATCATTCTCGTTCACATTTTCTCATGGTATCGAGCAGGTTCCCCCGTGGGAACTGTGCCTAGGGCCCACCACATCGACCTTTTTTTTTTTCCTGCCCGAAGTGCGCTCCGCCCGAGTCGCACTTCGGGCTCTCACCTCGTCGAGCCGCCCTAGCGGCCCCTTTCCCCTGGCGGCCCCGCCGCACGTCGCTTCGGCCCCGCCGCCCGTCGCCGCGGCCCCGCCGCCCTACCTCGCGGCCCCGCCGCCCTACCTCGCGGCCCCGTCGCCCTACCTCGCGGCCCCGCCGCCCTACCTCGCGGCCCCGTCGCCCTACCTCGCGGCCCCGCCGCCCTACCTCGCGGCCCCGCCGCCCTACCTCGCGGCCCCGCCGCCCTACCTCGCGGCCCCGCCGCCCTACCTCGCGGCCCCGTCGCCCTACCTCGCGGCCCCGCCGCCCTGCTCAGCGGCCCCACCGCCCTCCTGCAGTGGCCCCGCCGCCCTACTCAGCGGCCCCGCCGCCCTTCTACAGCGGCCCCGCCGCCCTTCTGCAGCGGCCCCGCCGCCCTACTCCTGCGGCCCCGCCGCCCTACTCCTGCGGCCCCGCCGCCCTACTCCTGCGGCCCCGCCGCCCTACTCCTGCGGCCCCGCCGCCCTACTCCTGCGGCCCCGCCGCCCTACTCCTACGGCCCCGCCGCCCTACTCCAGCGGCCCCGCCGCCCTACTCAGCGGCCCCGCCACCGTTCACCAGCGGCCCTGCCGCCCTACACCGCCCGCGCCGCCCGAGCTGCCAGAACAGCCCGAGCCGCCCGCGCCACCCGAGCCGCCCCAGCCGCCCGAGCCACCCGAGCCGCCCGAGCCGCCCGAGCCGCCCAAGCCGCTCGAGCCACCCGAGCCGCCCGAGCCGCCCGAGCCGCCTGAGCCACCCGAGCCGCCCGAGCCGCCCGAGCCGCCCGAGCCGCCCGAGCCGCCCGAGCCGCCCGAGCCGCCTGATCAGCGGAGTCGTCGGTGCCGCGGAGCCGCAGTCGCTACTGAGCCGTCCGAGCAGCCGTGTTGCCGTGTTACTGCACTACTGAGCGGCCCGACTTGCCCTGTCCGGTGAGACCAGCGCTTCTGTCACTGCACAGCCCCTGTCCTACAGTTGCTCTCGCTAGTCTGCTGCTATCATGGCTTCCCCTAGTGTTCTCGCTTTTGACGCTGAGGGTTGAGCCATTGACTTTGAGGTTTGGGTAGATGACCTGCAGCTCTTCTTACAGTGCGATAGGGCAGACGGTCTCTCCCTCTTTGACCTCACCTCTGGCGCCTCTCCTGCCCCTACTGCTGATGCTGACCCCACTGTTCGCTCACAGTGGGCCACGCGCGATGCTGCTGCACGTCTTGCTGTGCATCGCCACCTGCCTACCACTGAGCGCGCGCACTTTAGTCAGTACAAGAGTGCTCAGACCTTGTACGACGCTGTAGTTGCGCGCTACTCTTCCCCTGCCACTGCTGCACTAAGCCGCCTCATGCTACCGTACCTCTTTTCTGACCTTGCTGCCTTTCCCACAGTCGCTGACCTCATTACGCACCTCCGCACTAGTGACACTCGCTACCGCGCCGCACTTCCTGCTGAGTTCTGCGCCAAGAACCCCCCCCCCCATGTACATCACTCTCTATTAAATAGTCACTCGCCTCCCTGACTCCCTTCGCGTAGTCAGGGACCACTTCCTCTCAGTCTGTCCCACCGCTCTCACTGTTGACCTCCTCGAGAAGGCCCTCCTAGCAGCGGAGAAGAGCATAGTCGCTGTAGGAGCCTCTCGTGGTGACCCTCGCACCCCCATCTTTAAGGGGTGTTCCCCTTCCCCCCTGTTGCCCTCTGTCGCCTCTGCTGCTGCGGCTGACCTCGTTGGTCTTGAGTCGGTCGGTGCGGCGTCTGCCCCTAGCGGGAGACGCCGCCCTGGCAAGGGCAAGGGGGGCAAGGGCGCGGGTGGAGCTAGCGGGGGTGGTGGAGGTGGCGGTGGAGGCGGCGGAGGGAGTGGGGGTGGCGGTGGGAGTGGTGGCGGGGGTGGAGGTGGTGGTGGCAGCAGCGGAGGCGGAGGCAGCGGAGGCGGCAGCGGTGGGAGCGGAGGCGGCGGTGGTGGCGGAGGTGGAGGCGGCGGTGGCGGAGGAGGTGGAGCTGGGCGAGGTGGTGCTTCGCAGCGGAGCGGTTCCGGTGGTGGTCAGCGCCAGCAGCAGCAGCAGCGTTCTCGGGACATCCCCCCTCCTCAGCAGCTCCATGAGTGGTACACGCAGCGTCAGCGTGGTGGGGGTTTTGGTCCGTGCACCTACGTCCTTCGCTCCGGCGACCGCGCGGGTGAGCAGTGTGGGGGTGCCCACCCCACCCAGCGCTGCTTTGGCCGCCTGACGGACGCTTGGCGTCAGCAGTTCCTGGAGGCTAGTGAAATCCCCCGCTGGGGAGAGCTGTCGAGGGCAGGTGTCGCTATCTATGATCTTGACTTTGATGCTATCCTTGCTGCCATGTATGCTGTGACTATTAGTGATGAGGGTGACTGTTACCGGTGTCTCCTGCCCGACCCGGGCATTGGTACTGCTGCGCTAGGTGCTAGTGAGGCTGCTGCTCAAGGTGCCAGCGCGTCTGCGCCCTCAGGTACTGGTGAGGCTGCGCTCTCAGGTACCGCGTCGACTTCGGCCTCCCTCACCTTCACACTTGACTCGGGGGCTTCTCGCTCCTTCTTTCGAGACCGCACCACACTCACGCCGCTTGGTCGGCCGGTTGCAGTCTCCCTGGCAGACCCCTCTGGGGGTCCTGTCCTCTCTCACTTCTCCACTGTCCTCCCGTGTCCGGCTGCCCCCTCTGGCACCTTGTCTGGTCTTTACCTCCCTTCGTTCTCGACGAACTTGGTGAGTGGTGCTGACCTGCAGGATGCGGGGGTTCACCAGTTTACTCCTGCAAGTCAGCGGGGGACCCACTGCTCGGACGCACGCACGGGCCGACACCTGGCCACGTTTTTGCGTCGGCCGGGGTCGAGCCTCTACACCCTGACCACTTGGTCCCCTCCTGTTCCTGCTTCTGGCCAGGTAGCTGCGTCGGGTCAGGTGTTTGCTGCAGCGTCCAGGTCTGGTCCTGAGTCTGCCCCCTGCTCGTGTCGCCTCCTGTCTCACGAGACTCTCCTCTGGCACCACCGTCTTGGTCACCCCTCCCTGCCTCGTCTCCAAGGCATGGCTTCCCGTGTCCTTGTCTCTGGTCTTCCCCGATCCCTCCCTCCCCTTCCTTCAGGGCTTGGTCCTTCCTGTGTCCCCTGTGTCGAGGGGCGGCTCCGGGCTGCCCCTCACTCCTCACAGTTTCCCCCGACAGAGGCCCCGCTGCAGACGCTTCACATGGACGTGTGGGGCCCGGCCCGCGTCCGTGGACAGGGTCACGAGCGCTACTTCCTACTGGTGTTTGACGACTACTCGTGTTACACCACAGTCTTCCCCTTGCGCAGCAAGGGTGATGTGACTGCGGTGTTGATCGACTGGATCCGCGCAGCTCGTCTCCAGCTCAGGAGGAGCTTCGGCTCGGACTTTCCTGTTCTGCGTCTGCACTCTGACCGAGGCGGAGAGTTCTCCTCTGGCCTTCTGCGAGCCTACTGTCGTGCGCGAGGCATCCGCCAGACCTTCACGCTTCCGGACTCTCCACAGCAAAATGGGATTGCTGAGCGCCGCATTGGCATGGTCATGGACGTCGCTCGTACGTCCATGATGCATGCGGCTGCCCCCCATGTTCTGTGGCCGTTTGCGGTTCGGTACGCGGCGCATCAGATCAACCTTCACCCCAGGGTCTCGAGGCCGGAGACCTCCCCAGCCTTGCTGTGGACGGGGAAGGGCGGCGATGCGTCTGCGTTCCGTGTCTGGGGATCTTGGGCGTTTGTCCGCGACTTGTCTGCGGACAAGCTGTCCCCTCGTGCTGCTCCTTGTGTCTTCCTTGGCTTCCCCCCTGACGCCCCTGGGTGGCAGTTCTACCACCCCACCTCTCGTCGTGTTCTGTCCTCCCAGGAAGTCACGTTCGACGAGTCTGTCCCCTTCTACCGCCTCTTCCCCTACCGCACTCCTTAACTCCCCCCGCCACCGCACTTCCTTGTGCCAGGTCCCCCCCCGGTAGACCCCCTCCCCCCTCAGGGTCCTGCCCCTTCAGGTGTGTCCCAGGTAGATGCAGTCGAGCCAGTCGAGGTTGCTGGTGACTCTGGTACTGCTGCGGGTGCTGAGCCTGGGGGTGCTGACTCTGGGGGTGCTGCGCGCGTGGGTGCTGAGCCTGAGGGTGCTGAGTCTGGGGGTGCTGCGACTGGGGGTGCTGAGCCTGGGGGTGCTGAGCCTGGGGGTGCTGCGTCTGGAGCTGCTAAGCCTGGGGGTGCTGAGTCAGGAGCTACTGAGCCTGGGGGTTCAGAGCCCGCGGCCGCTGGACCTGCTCGTGTGGCGTCTGGCGCTGCTGGGCCTGGTGGTTCTCCGGGTGCTTCGTCTCGGCCGGAGCCGCTCTCTCCACAGGAGCTGCGCGAGTGGTTTGCCCGGCGCTGGAGGCGTACTACTGGAGCTGGTGCTTCTTCGTCTGCAGAGGGTGCTGGTGCCGCCGGTCTCGGAGGTGCTAGTCCTGCGAGTGCTACTGGAGTCGGAGCTGCTGAGGGTGTTGGCGCTGAGGCTACTGCTGTCACTCCTGGCGGCGGTCCTGCTGCTGGTGCTGCTGGAGGTCCTGGAGCTGGAGGTGCTGTTGACGCTGGTGCTGCCGCTAGGGGTGCTGGTACTGTCCCTGCTGTGTCTGGAGTCGCCGCGCGGCCTCGGCCGTACTTTGTTCCGCTCCTTCAGCAGGTTCTTGGTCTTCCTCCTCCCTTAGAGTGTCCACCGCCTGTCCACTCACAGTCCCAGTTACCGCCGGTCTCCCCACTGCCTTCTCCTTCTCCGTACACTGGTCCTACTGGAGGTCTTGCTGAGCGTCGTGAGCCTGCGTCTCGTCCTGCGTCGCCTGTTCGTGCTGCTCGCGCTAGTGGTCGCGGTTCGCGTCAGCGTCCTCCTCCTGTCCCTGGCACGCACCGGATGTCTCTGCGTCCGTCCACTGCTCCTCTGCGTGCCCCTTTGCCTTCTCCTCCTGAATCCTCTCTGCCTGCTCTTGCCGACCCGGAGTCGAACTCTCTTCGTGCTGCTAGTCCCAATTTCACGCGTCTCCTTGCTACTGCTGTCACTGACCCTTCCTTTGAGTCTTCTGCTGCGTCTGCCCTTGTCACTGAGCTCGTCGACTTTGCTGCGCGCTGTCATCTGGACTACGCTGCTAGTCTTGTCGCTGAGTCTGAGTCTGCCTGTCCTCCGTCCGTCGGGGGTGAGTGTGCCCTAGGCACGGACGTCCTTGAGGACAGGCAGGAGGAGTTCCAGTGTCTGGCCGCCGCTTCACCTCATCTCGCGTCTGTACTGCTCGCCCCTGAGGGAGACCCGGATGCACTAGACATCCCAACTCTGCGCTCTTACGCGGAGGTGATAGAGGGTCCCTACTCCTCTTAGTGGCAGGCAGCTATGGATGCAGAGATGGCTTCCTGGAAGTCCACAGGCACCTACGTTGACGCTGTTCCCCCTCCTGGGGCGAACATCGTCAGTGGCATGTGGATCTTCAGGGTGAAGCGGCCGCCGGGTTCTCCGCCTGTCTTCAAGGCGCGTTACGTGGCTCGTGGCTTCAGTCAGCGGCAGGGAGTTGACTACTTTCAGACCTTCTCCCCTACCCCGAAGATGACCACTCTTCGGGTACTGCTGCACGTTGCTGCTCACCGTGACTATGAGCTGCACTCTCTCGACTTCAGCACTGCTTTCTTGCAGGGCAGCCTGCACGAGGAGATCTGGCTGCGCCGCCCACCTGGCTTCACTTGGTCGTTCCCTCCTGGTACCCAGTGGAGTCTCCGGCGTCCAGTCTACGGTCTCCGCCAGGCGCCACGTGAGTGGCACGACACACTGAGGACTACACTGGCGGCACTTGGGTTTGCTCCTTATACTGCCGACCCGTCGCTGTTTCTGCGCACCGACACCTCTCTGCCGCCGTTCTACATCTTCGTGTACGTCGACGACTTGGTCTTTGCCACAGCTGACACTGCTGGACTCGCCTACGTGAAGTCCGAGCTGCAGAAGAGACACACGTGCACTGACCTGGGTGAACTGCGCAGCTACCTTGGCTTGCAGATCACCCGGGACAGAGCACGCCGCACGATTACCCTGACTCAGTCACACATGGTGCAACAGGTCCTTCAGCGCTTCGGCTTCACGTACTCCTCGCCTCAGGCCACTCCTCTGCCTACTCGCCACTCGCTCTCAGCTCTGCCTTCGGATGAGTCCGTAGAGTCGAGTGGCCCGTATCCAGAGCTTGTTGGCTGCCTCATGTACCTGATGACCTGCACACGACCTGACCTTGCATACCCTCTTAGCATTCTCGCACGCTATGTTGCTCCTGGGAGACACCGACTAGAGCACATGGCTGCAGCGAAGAGGGTGTTGCGCTACTTGTGCAGTACGTCGGGCATGGGGCTAGTGCTTGGAGGGCGGAGTCCAGTGGTCCTCACTGGGCACGCGGACGCCTCTTGGGCTGACGACCAGGCTACGCAGCGGTCGTCACAGGGTTACACTTTCAGTCTTGGTTCCGGCTCTGTTTCGTGGCGGGCTACCCGCTCGGCTTCTGTTCTCGGCTCCAGTTGTGAGGCTGAGATCTACGCCGGGGCTATGGCTGCCCAGGAGCTTCGCTGGCTCACCTACCTGCTGACCGACCTTGGAGAGCCGCCTCGTTCTCCTCCAGTGCTGTACGTAGACAACAAGGTCATGCTGACCTTGTTTCGAGAGCAGCGACTGGAGCACAGAACAAAGCATATTGCTCTCCGCTACTTTCTTGCTCGTGAGCTACAGCAGCGTGGACATTTGCGGCTTGCGTACGTGGCCTCTGAGGCCAACACTGCTGATGTCTTCACCAAGGCACTTGCGCCTTGTGATCATCAGCGCTTCTGCACTCAGCTGGGTCTTGTGCCTGTCTTGCCTCACTTGCTCACTTCTTGACCTTGCTTGTACTGTCACATATATATACTCTTGCTCTTGCTTGCTTAGCCTCTTGTATATATATATATATATATATATATATATATATATATATATATATATATATATATATATATATATATATATATATATATATATATATATATATATATATATATATATATATATATATATATATATATGTGTGTGTGTGATCTTGCATGTGAACTGGCCTTCTGGCCTTTGAACTTGTGCTCGGAATGTGTGGTGACTTTGTGATCCACCCTGAGCTTTGCTTTGCTTTGCTTGACTGGTCTTGTGACCCCTTGTTGTCCCCCACTTTGCCTATGGGGGTTTGTCAGAACATTATAGCTTATATATTTGTGTAGGCTATAGTGGGGTATCCCATAGGGGGTACAACCCAATCAGGGTTTCCTATATGTACTCACTTCATTCATAGTTCATTCATTCTCGTTCTAGTTTCTTTCACATCGGTGTAGTAAATCCATTCGAGAGCCGGTCCACGTAACAGTGTCGCTGCGAGCCGAATCCTTGCTGCGTCGTGTTGCGGGTCGAACAGCCATTGGCCTCGAAGTAAATTTCGAGGGTGGCCACGAATCGCCAGACGTCGGATCCCTTCGCGCTTGGATCGAACGCCTCCGGGAGCCTCGGTCGTGCTGCTTCGAGGTTCGGCGAAAGTGGTGCCATTGGTCCGTGAAATGTCGGTGTCGCCTCTACTGCTGGAGTTGTCGGTGCTGCAGTCGCTGTGGTCGCTGCTGCTGTGGCGGCTGCCGACTGGTTCGCGAGAAGCGCCTCTATTCGCTGGAGTGCCGCTCGCGTCTGGTCCAAGCCGGTGTGTAACTCCGTAATTTTCCGTACGGAATTATCACCGTTTTCCTCCATTTGGCGATTTATAGGAAGATTTGCAACGAAAATAAATAAATTTTAGGCGCTGGTCATCTTACTGTGAGTCGAGTTGACTGCAGAAATGACGAGGGCTGATTCTGTAGGTCGCGTAATTCTTCCTTAGTTGAAATTCGCGTCTGATCTCGGCCGTTGAGAAGAAATTCGATCCGACGCTCCAAATTCCAACTTCTTTGGGCGAAATTCTCGAGGCCGTTGAGATTCGAATCGATCCGACGGTCAAAATTCCAACTTTTTCGCTACTGGACCTGATGAGTGTTCGAAAACCGGTTCGAGGGGGACGTTAGAAAATAGCGCGGAACTGGTTTACGTACCCGAAATCGGCGCTTCCCGTCGTCGCCCCCGCGGTTTTAAAAGCTAGGTTTTAGCGTTCGAAAAACTTCGCGTCTAAACAGGCTCTGATTACCAAGTGTGAGGCTCTAGGATCGAGTTCAGAAAAGAGAATGAGAATTGAGTCGAATTGAATGTCTTCACCTGGGTACAACACGAGGCTATATATAGGCTCGACACAAGGCCCCTTAACCCGGTGTTACGCGAAGGTTCCGCGGGCCGCGTAGCGTCCCGAACGGATCCTTACCGAATTCGGTAGAAGGCAATTCGGTGGCAACCGAAAAGCCAGAATTCGGTGCACGCAACCTAGCTCGGTGCTATAACTATAATAAAATATAGGAAAGCACCTAGCCTACGAAATCAAGCAATTCATGCATGCATATAATTATCCTATGCTAGAAATAGCATGATAAAGTAAAGGCAAGCAAGCATAGCTGGCATAAGCCGTCGTACTCTCACAAAGGACGTCCGTGCCAAGAGCACACTCACCCCCGACGGACGGAGGACAGACAGACGCAGACTCAGCAACAAGGCTAGCAGCGTAGTCTAGACGACAGCGAGCAGCAAAGTCGACGAGCTCAGCAGCAAGAGCAAACCTAGCAGTGGACTCAAAAGAGGGGTCAGTGACGACAGTAGCAAGGAGACGCGTGACAGTAGGACTGGCAGCACGAAGAGTGTCCGACTCCGGGTCGGCCAGCGCAGGGAGAGAGGACTCAGGAGGAGAAGGCAAAGGGGCACGCAGAGGAGCAGTGGATGGACGCAAAGACATCCGGTGCGTGCCAGGGACAGGAGGAGGACGCTGACGCGAACCGCGACCACTAGCGCGAGAAGCACGAACAGGCGACGCGGGACGAGACGCAGGCTCACGACGCTCAGCAAGACCTCCAGTAGGACCAGTGTAAGGAGAGGGAGCAGGCAGAGGGGAGGCGGGCTCTAACTGTGACTGAGACTGGACAGGCGGTGGACACTCTACAGGAGGAGAAAGACCAAGAACCTGCTGCAGGAGCGGAACAAAGTACGGCCGAGGCCGCGCGGCAACTCCAGACACAGCAGGGACAGCACCAGCACCCTCAGAGGCAGCACCAGCGCCAACAGCACCTCCAGCTGCAGGACCTCCAGCAGCACTAGCAGCACCCGCAGCAGGACCACCGCCAGGACGGAGAGCAGTAGTCTCAGCACCAACACCCTTAGTAGCTCTAGCTCCAGTCGGACCCGCAGGCTCAGCAGCTCCGGGACCGGCGGCACCAGCACCCTCAGCGGCCGAAGAAGCTCCAGCTCCAGCATTACGGCTCCAGCGGCGAGTTAACCACTCGCGCAGCTCCTGTGGAGAGAGGGGCTCCCGCCGAGACAAAGCACCCGGAGAACCTCCAGACTCAGCACCACCAGACGCCACAAGGGGAGGTCCAGCGACCACAGGCTCCGCACCTCCAGGCTCAGCAGCTCCAGACGCAGCACCCCCGGGCTCAGCACTCCCAGGCTCAGCACCCCCAGGCTCAGCACCCCCAAGCCCAGCACCCCCAGTTGCAGTACCCCCAGGCTTAGCACCCCCAGTCGCAGTACCCCCAGACTCAGCACCCCCAGGCTCAGCACCCACGCGCGCAGCACCCTCAGAGTCAGCACCCCCAGGCTCAGCACCCGCAGCAGTACCAGAGTCACCAGCAACCTCGACCGGCTCGACTGCGTCTACCTGGGACACACCTGAAGGGGCAGGACCCTGAGGGGGAAGGGGGTCTACCGGGGGGGGACCTGGCACGAGGAAGTGCGGTGGCGAGGGGAGGGAAGGAGTGCGGTAGGGGAAGAGGCGGTAGAAGGGGACTGACTCGTCGAACGTGACGTCCTGGGAGGACAGAACACGACGAGAGGAGGGGTGGTAGAACTGCCACCCTGGTGCGTCAGGGGGGAAGCCAAGGAAGACACAGGGAGCAGCACGAGGGGACAGCTTGTTCGCAGACAAGTCGCGGACAAACGCCCGAGATCCCCAGACACGGAACGCAGACGCATCGCCGACCTTCCCCGTCCACAGCAGAGCTGGGTGTCAGAACATTCTAGCTTATGCGGTTGTGTAGGCTATAGTGGGGTATCCCATAGGGGGTACAACCCATTTAGGGTTTCCTATATGTACCCACTTCATTCATAGTTGATTCATTCTCGTTCTCATTCTCACATGGTATCAGAGCAGGTCCCCTCCTAGGGACTGTTCCTTGGGCCCACCGAAGCGCGCCTCGAGTCGCGCCTGCCTTTTTTTTAGCGGCCCGTCGAGTCGCACCTAGCGGCCCGTCGCGCCGCCCTCACGGTCGCGTCGAGCCGCCCTAGCGGCTGCGGCGCGCCGCGTTTTTTTCCCGGCCCGTCGCCGCCCTTACCCGCGGCTTTGCGCCGCCCTCACCTGCGGCCTCGCGTCGCCCAGGCCCGTCGCCGCCTTTCTCGCGGCTTCGCGCCGCCTCTACCTGCGGCTTCAAGCCGCCCCGGCCCGTCGCCGCCCTTACCTGCGGCTTCGCGCCGCCCCGGCCCGTCGCCGCCCTTACCCGCGGCTTCGCACCGGCCTTGCACCGGCTCGTCGCCGCCCTTACCTACGGCCCGTCGCCGCCCTACCTACGGCCCGTCGCCGCCCTTACCTACGGCCCGTCGCCGCCCTTACCTACGGCCCGTCGCCGCCCTTACCTACGGCCCTCCGCCGACCTACCTGCGGCCCTACCTGCCGCCCTACCTGCGGCCACCCGCCGACCTACCTGTGGCGCACCCGCCGCCCTACCTGCGGCCACCCGCCAACCTACCTGTGGCGCACCCGCCGCCCTACCTGCGGCCACCCGCCGACCTACCTGCGGCGCACCCGCCGCCCTAACTGCGGCTCACCCGCCGCCATACCTACACAGAGCGCCGCCGCGCCGCCCTGCACGAGAGCCGCCCTGCCGCCGAGCCGCCAGCAAGCCGAGCCGCCCTGCCGCCGAGCCGCCCGGAAGCCGAGCCGCCCAGCCGCCGAGCTGCCCTGCCGCCGAGCTGCCCTGCCGCCGAGCAGCCCGGAAGCCGAGCCGCCCTGCCGCCGAGCCACCCTGCCGCCGAGCCGCCCGGAAGCCGAGCCGCCCTGCCGCCGAGCTGCCCTGCCGCCGAGCCGCTCTGCCACCAAGCCGCCCAGCAGCAGGACCGTCAGAGCTGCCCTGTCTGGTGAGCACAGTGCCTTCTTTCCCTGCACGGCCCTCCCTCCCCTACTGTTTACACTGCTCGTCATCTGTAGTCATGGCTACCCCTAGTGTCCTCACGTTTGACGCTGAGGGACGAGCTGTAGACTTTGAGGTCTGGGTCGACGACCTGCAGTTGTTCCTACAGTGCGATAGGGCAGACGGCCTCTCTCTCTTTGACCTTACCTCTGGCGCTTCCCCTGCCCCTGCTGCTAATGCTGACGCCACTGTTCGCTCCCAGTGGGCCACGCGCGACGCTGGTGCACGTCTTGCTGTGCGTCGCCACCTCCCTACCTCAGAGCGTGCGCACTTTAGCCAGTACAAGAGTGCTCAGACCTTGTACGACGCTGTAGTCGCGCGCTACTCCTCCCCTGCCACTGCTGCACTGAGCCGTCTCATGCTGCCGTACCTCTTCCCTGACCTTGCTGCTTTTCCCACCGTAGCTGACCTCATCACGCACCTCCGCACTAGTGACACTCGCTACCGCGCTGCACTCCCTGCTGACTTCTACGCCGCGAACCCCCCCCCCATGTACATCACTCTGTACTTCCTAGTCACTCGCCTCCCTGACTCCCTTCGCGTAGTCAGGGACCACTTTCTCTCAGTCTTTCCCACCACGCTCACCGTAGACCTCCTCGAAAAGGTCCTCCTAGCGATAGAGAAGAGCATCGTCGCTGTAGGAGCCTCTCGAGGTGACCCGCGCACCCCCATCTTTGACGGGTGTTCTCCCTCCCCCCTGCTGCCCTCTGTTGCCTCTGCTGCTGCGGCCGACCTCCTTGCTCTTGAGTCGGTCGGCGCGGCGTCTGCCCCTATCAGGAGACGCCGCCCTTGCAAGGGCAAGGGGGGCAAGGGAGCTGGAGGAGCGGGCGGTGGAGGTGGAGGTGGAGGCTGTGGGGGGAGTGGGGGTGGCGGTGGGAGTGGAGGTGGGGGTGGAGGGTTCGGTGGCGGCAGTGCAGGCGGAGGCGGCGGCGGCGGTGGCGGTGGGAGCGGAGGTGGCGGAGGAGGCGGCGGTGGAGGCGGCGGCGGAGGCGGCGGCAGTGGTGGAGGCAGCGGAGGAGGCGGAGGCGGTGGGGGTGGCGGTAGAGCTGGTCGCGGGTCGTCGAAGAGGAGTGGCTCCGGTGGTGGCTCGCTCCAGCAGCAGCAGCGCGGTCGTGAGACCCTGTCACCTCAGCAGCTCCGTAAGTGGTACACTGCACGCCAGCGGGGTGGGGGTTTTGGTCCGTGCACTTACGTCCTGCGCAACGGCGACCGTGCGGGTGAGCAGTGTGGGGGTGCGCACCCCACCCAGCGCTGCTTTGGCCGCCTGACGGACGCGTGGCGTCACCAGTTCCCGGAGGCCTCAGAGATCCCTCGCTGGGGCGAGCTGTCTAGGGCGGGTGTGGCCATCTTTGATCTTGACTTTGATGCTATTCTTTCTGCCATGTATGATGTGTCTATTAGTGATGAGGGTGACTGTTACCGGTGTTCCCCGCCCGATCCGGGCATTGAGACTGCTACTCTAGGTACTGGTACGGCTGCTGCCCTAGGTGCGTGCGACGCTGCTGCTCTAGGTGCTGGTGTGTCTGCGTCCTCAGGTACTGGTGAGTCTGTGCTCTCAGGTACTACGTCGGCTTCGGCCTCCCTCACCTTCACCCTTGACTCTGGGGCGTCTCGCTCCTTCTTTCGAGACCGCACCACACTCACGCCGCTTAGTCGGCCGGTTGCGGTGTCTCTGGCTGACCCCTTTGGGGGTCCTGTCCTGTCTCACTTCTCCACAGTCCTCCCTTGTCCGGCGGCTCCCTCTGGCACCCTGTCTGGTCTCTACCTCCGCTCGTTCTCGACAAACCTGGTGAGTAGTGCTGACCTACAAGATGGGGGAGTACACCAGTTCACTCCTGCGCGTCAACGGGTGACGCACTGTACTGAGGCTAGCACAGGCCGGCACCTGGCTACGTTAACCCGTCGGCCAGGGTCGAGCCTGTACACACTGACCACTGCGTCCTCTCCAGTTGCTGAGTCTGGTAGGGTAGCTGCGTCGGGTCAGGTGTTTGCTGCGGCGTCCAGGTCTGGTCCTGAGTCTGCCCCCTGTTCGTGTCGTCTCCTGTCTCACGAGACTCTCCTCTGGCACCACCGCCTTGGCCACCCCTCTCTGCTTCGGCTCAGAGGCATGGCCTCCCGTCTTCTTGTGTCTGGTCTCCCCCGGTCCCTCCCTCCCCTTCCTCAGGGCCCTGGCCCTGCCTGTGTCCCCTGTGTCGAGGGGCGCCAGCGGGCTGCCCCCCACTCCTCCCAGTTTCCTCCGACAGAGGCCCCGTTGCAGACGCTTCACATGGACGTGTGGGGCCCAGCCCGCGTCCGTGGACAGGGTCACGAGCGCTACTTTCTGCTCGTTGTTGACGACTACTCGCGTTACACCACAGTCTTCCCCTTGCGCAGCAAGGGTGATGTCACTGAGGTGTTGATCGACTGGATCCGCGCTCGTCTCCAGCTCAGGAGGAGCTTTGGCTCGGACTTTCTTGTTTTGCGTCTGCACTCGGACAGAGGCGGAGAGTTTTACTCTGGCCTTCTGCGAGCCTTCTGTCGTGCACGAGGCATCCGTCAGACCTTTACGCTTCTGGACTCACCGCAGCAAAATGGGATTGTTGAGCGCCGCATTGGCATGGTCATGGACGTCGCTCGTACGTCTATGATGCATGCGGCTGCCCCCAATTTTCTGTGGCCGTTTGCGGTCAGGTACGCGGCGCATCAGCTCAACCTCCACCCCAGGGTCTCCAGGCCGGAGACCTCCCCAGCCTTGCTGTGGACGGGGAAGGTTGGCGATGCGTCTGCGCTCCGTGTCTGGGGATCTCGGGCGTTTGTTCGCGACTTGTCTGCGGACAAGCTGTCCCCTCGTGCTGCTCCTTGCGTCTTTCTGGGGTTCCCCCCTGACGCGCCTGGGTGGCAGTTCTACCACCCCACCTCTCGCCGTGTTCTGTCCTCCCAGGACGTCACGTTTGACGAGTCGGTCCCCTACTACCGCCTCTTCCCCTACCGCACTCCGTCCCTCCCCCCACCCCCACTCTTCCTGGTACCAGGTCCCCCTCAGGTAGACCCACTGCCCCCTCAGGGTCCTGCCCCTTCAGGTGTGTCCCAGGTAGACGCAGTCGAGCCTGTCGAGGTCACTGGTGACTCTGGTGCTGCTGAGGGTGCTGCCGCTGGGGGTGTTGAGCCTGGGACTGGTGTACCTGGGGGTGCGGGGCCTGGGGGTGCTGCGTCTGGGGGTGTTGAGCCTGGGGGTGCTGAGCTTTGGGGTACTACGTCTGGGGATGCTGAGCCTGGGGGTCCTGAGCCAGGGCTTACTGAGCCGGGGGGTGCTGAGCCTGGGGGTGCTACGCCTGGGGGTACTGCGTGTGGAGGTGCTCCACCTGGAGGTTCGCCGGGTGCTTCGTCTCGCCGGGAGCCACTCTCTCCACAGGAGCTGCGCGAGTGGTTTGCCCGGCGCTGGCGTCGTGCTGCTGGTGCTGGAGGTTCTTCGGCTGCTGAGGGTGCTGCGGTCGCGGGTCCCGGAGGTGCTCGTACTGGTGGTACTGGAGCTGCTGGGCCTGCGGGTTCGACTGGAGCTGGTGCTGCTGCGGGTGTTGGCGCTGAGACTGCCGCTGGCGGTCCTGCTGGAGGTGCTCCAGGTGCTGCTGGAGGTTCTGGAGCTGCTGGAGGTGCTGCTGGAGCGGGTGCTCCTACTGAGGGTACTGGTGATGTCCCTGCTGCTTCTGGCGTCGCCACGCAGCCTCGACCGTACTTCGTTCCACTCCTTCAGCAGGTTCTTGGTCTTCCACCTTCTGCTGGTCCTCCTCCTCCCTTAGAGTGTCCGCAGCCTGTCCAGCCACAGTTTCAGCTGCAGCCTACCTCCCCTTTGCCTGCTCCTTCTCCCTACACTGGTCCTGCTGGAGGTCTTGCTGAGAGTCGTGAGCCTGCGTCTCGCCCTACGTCGCCTGTCCGTCCTGCTCGCGCTAGTGGTCGTAGTTCGCGTGAGCGTCCTCCTCCTGTCCCTGGTACGCACCGGATGTCTCTGCGTCCGTCCACTGCTCCTCTGCGTGCCCCTTTGCCTTCTCCTCCTGAGTCCTCTCTTCCTGCTCTTCCCGACCCGGAGTCGGACTCTCTTCGTGCTGCCAGTCCTACTGTCACGCGTCTCCTTGCTACTGTCCTCACTGACCCTTCTTTTGAGTCTACTGCTACGTCTGCTCTAGTTGCAGAGCTCGTCGACTTTGCTGCTCGCTGTCGCTTAGACTACGCTGCGAGTCTTGTCGCTGAGTCTGAGTCTGTCTGTCCTCCGTCCGTCGGGGGTGAGTGTGCCCTTGGCACGGACGTCCTTGAGGACAGGCAGGAGGAGTTTCAGTGTCTGGCAGCTGCTTCACCTCATCTCGTGTCCGTACTGCTTACCCCTGAGGGAGACCCGGATGCACTTGACATCCCGACTCCGCGCTCTTACGCGGAGGCGATAGAGGGTCCCTACTCCTCTTAGTGGCAGGCAGCTATGGATGCAGAGATGGCTTCCTGGAAGTCCACAGGCACCTACGTTGACGCTGTCCCCCCTCCTGGGGCGAACATCGTCAGTGGCATGTGGATCTTCAGGGTGAAGCGGCCGCCGGGTTCTCCGCCTGTCTTCAAGGCGCGTTACGTGGCTCGTGGCTTCAGTCACCAGCAGGGAGTTGACTACTTTCAGACCTTCTCCCCCACCCCGAAGATGACCACTCTTCGGGTACTGCTGCACGTTGCTGCTCACCGTGACTACATGCTGCACTCTCTCGACTTCAGCACAGCTTTCTTGCAGGGCAGCCTGCACGAGGAGATCTGGCTGCGTCGCCCACCTGGCTTCACTGGGTCTTTCCCTCTTGGTACCCAGTGGAGTCTCCGGCGTCCAGTCTACGGTCTCCGCCAGGCGCCACGTGAGTGGCACGACACACTGAGGACTACGCTTGCGGCTCTTGGGTTTGCTCCTTCTACTGCTGACCCGTCGCAGTTTCTGCGCACCGACACCTCTCTGCCGCCGTTCTACATCCTCGTGTACGTCGACGACTTGGTCTTCGCCACAGCTGACACTGCTGGACTCGCCTACGTGAAGTCCGAGCTGCAGAAGAGACACACGTGCACAGACCTGGGTGAACTGCGCAGCTACCTTGGCCTGCAGATCACCCGGGACAGAGCACGCCGCACCATTACCCTGACTCAGTCACACATGGTGCAGCAGGTCCTTCAGCGCTTCGGCTTCACGTACTCCTCGCCTCAGGCCACTCCTCTGCCTACTCGCCACTCGCTCTCAGCTCTGCCTTCGGATGAGTCCGTAGAGTCGAGTGGCTCGTACCCAGAGCTTGTTGGCTGCCTCATGTACCTGATGACCTGCACACGTCCTGACCTTGCATACCCTCTTAGCATTCTTGCACGCTATGTTGCTCCTGGGAGACACCGACCAGAGCACATGGTTGCAACGAAGAGGGTGTTGCGCTACTTGTGCAGTACGTCGGGCATGGGGCTAGTGCTTGGAGGGCGGAGTCCAGTGGTCCTTACTGGGCACGCGGACACTTCTTGGGCTGACGACCAGGCTACGCAGCGGTCGTCACAGGGTTACACCTTCAGCCTTGGTTCCGGCTCTGTTTCGTGGCGGGCTACCCGCTCGTCTTCTGTTCTCGGCTCCAGTTGTGAGGCTGAGATCTACGCCGGGGCCATGGCTGCACAGGAGCTTCGCTGGCTCACCTACCTGCTGACTGACCTTGGAGAGTCGCCTCGTTCTCCTCCAGTGGTGTACGTAGACAACAAGGCCATGCTGGCCTTGTGTCGAGAGCAGCGACTGGAGCACAGAACGAAGCACATTGCTCTCCGGTACTTCCTTGCTCGTGAGCTACAGCAGCGTGGACAGTTGCGGCTTGCGTACGTGGCCCCTGAGGCCAACACTGCTGATGTCTTCACCAAGGCAGTTGCGCCTTGTGATCATCAGCGCTTCTGCACTCAGCTGGGACTTGTGCCTGTCTTGCCTCACTTGCTCTCCTCTTGACCTTGCTTGTACTCTCACATATATGTATACCTGCTCTTGCTTGTCTAGCTTTATATATATGTGTGTACTCTTGCTTGTGAACTGGCCTTGTGGCCTTGACCTTGTGCTCAGACTGTGTGGTGACTTTGTGATCCACCCTGAGCTTGCTTTGCTTTGCTTTCCTTGACTGCTCTTGTGACCCCTTGTTCTCCCCCACTTTGCCTATGGGGGTGTGTCAGAACATTCTAGCTTATGCGGTTGTGTAGGCTATAGTGGGGTATCCCATAGGGGGTACAACCCATTTAGGGTTTCCTATATGTACCCACTTCATTCATAGTTGATTCATTCTTGTTCTCATTCTCACACTGGGGAGGTCTCCGGCCGGGAGACCCTGGGGTGAAGGTTGATCTGATGCGCCGCGTACCGAACCGCAAACGGCCAAAGAAAATGGGGGGCAGCCGCATGCATCATGGACGTACGAGCGACGTCCATGACCATGCCAATGCGGCGCTCAGCAATCCCATTTTGCTGTGGAGAGTCCGGAAGCGTGAAGGTCTGGTGGATGCCTCGCGCACGACAGTAGGCTCGCAGAAGGCCTGAGGAGAACTCTCCGCCTCGGTCAGAGTGCAGACGCAGAACAGGAAAGTCCGAGCCGAAGCTCCTCCTGAGCTGGAGACGAGCTGCGCGGATCCAGTCGATCAACACCTCAGTGACATCACCCTTGCTGCGCAAGGGGAAGACTGTGGTGTAACGTGAGTAGTCGTCAACCACCAGCAGGAAGTAGCGCTCGTGACCCTGTCCACGGACGCGGGCCGGGCCCCACACGTCCATGTGAAGCGTCTGCAGCGGAGCCTCTGTCGGGGGAAACTGAGAGGAGTGAGGGGCAGCCCGGAGCCTCCCCTCGACACAGGGGACACAGGAAGGACCAGGCCCCGAAGGAAGGGGAGGGAGGGACTGGGGGAGACCAGAGACAAGGACACGGGAGGCCATGCCCCGAAGACGAGGCAGGGAGGGGTGACCAAGACGGTGGTGCCAGAGGAGAGTCTCGTGAGACAGGAGGCGACACTAGCAGGGGGCAGACTCAGAACCAGACCTGGACGCAGCAGCAAACACCTGACCCGACGCAGCTACCTGGCCAGACGCAGAGATAGGAGGAGACGCAGTGGTCAGGGTGTAGAGACTCGACCCCGACCTGCGTAAAAACGTGGCCAGGTGTCGGCCTGTGCGGGCATCCGAGCAGTGGGTCACCCGCTGACTCTCAGGAGTGAACTGGTGAACCCCCGCATCGTGCAGGTCAGCACCACTCACCAAGTTCGTCGAGAACGAGGGGAGGTACAGACCAGACAAGGTGCCCGAGGGGGCAGCCGGACACGGGAGGACAGTGGAGAAGTGAGAGAGGACAGGACCCCCAGAGGGGTCTGCCAGGGAGACTGCAACCGGCCGACCAAGCGGCGTGAGTGTGGTGCGGTCTCGAAAGAAGGAGCGAGAAGCCCCCGAGTCAAGTGTGAAGGTGTGGGCGTTTGATGCTCCCGCCGTCCTAATGTGTTGGTCTAAATGATTCATTCGCAACGGCCCTGCGGGTCTGTGCCTATTACTAAAACGCGTCACTACACCCTTCTGTGTGCACAAGATGTTTCCTTCTTTATGTCGATCTACTCCATTACTGTGGTCGCTAACACGTTGCAACGGACACTTCTCAACTCGGATGACAGCTGGATGTAGCATAAAATGCATGCACGACGCATTTTTTTGCCATATACGCCTGCCTCTTACCATGCACTGTAGGCAATCGTGCGTCTAACTCGTAAGAATCGTCGAATTGGCATTCTCGTTGGTATGCACATTCATGGTTGGTGGTGCGTTTTTCTCCTACCTACCTTTCGGCAGACTCCTTTGACACCAACACCGTATTGTATCTCCCAGTTTTCATGTTTCCCCTACCCTGATTGGTTGTGTTGCTATGTTCGTATGTACGTTCGCAATTCCAGCATCCTAATTGGTTGCACTCATTGGCACCTGACGGATCGCCTTGGTTGTCGCCCGTATCGTCAGCCTTCGAATACACTCATTGTTGTCAGTAGAGTTGCACTGTGAGATCCCCGAATGATCCTAGAGGGGTTACAGGCATGTTAGCCTGGGGAGTTATGGGCGCACGGACCCGCTATACGAACAAGCCCTTTTATCCCAATGGTCTAGTGGTTGTGATTCTGACATGGTATCAGAGCGGTCTCGGATTCGAATCCAGGTGTATGCACATGCAAGTCATTGCCGCTGTGCTCAGTCTTGGGCCTCCCTGTGTGGGGGGGTGTCAGTAGAGCTGCAGTGTGAGATCCCCGAATGATCCTAGGAGGGTTACAGGCATGTAAGCTTAGGGGGTTATGGGCGAAATGACCCGCTACTGAAACAAGCCCTTTTATCCCAATGGTCTAGTGGTTGGGGTTCTAACAATTGTGTGATGAACATGTGAGATGCTTCTGTCAAACTATCACGTTGTGTAGGCTGTAGTGGGGATATCTTTGCTCTTAATTATGATGCTATCCTTGCTGCCATGTATGCATTGACTGTTACTGCTGAGGGTGACCGTTACCTGTGTATGCCGCCCGACCCAGGTATAGAGACTGCTGCTCTAGGTGCTAGTGAGTCTGCGCTCTCTGGTACTGCGCTTGCTGCGGCCTTGCACACCTTCACGCTTGACTTTGGTGCTTCCCGCTGCTTCTCTCTGGCAGTCACACCACTCGTAGCACCGGTTGCAGTCTCTCTGGCTGACCCCTCTGGGGGCCCGGTTCTTGCACGTTCCTCCACTGTTCTCTTGTGTCCGGCGGTTCCGTATGGCTCACTATCAGGTCTTCAACTCCCCTCGTTCTCTGCGAACTTGGTGAGCAACGCCATCCTTCAGGATGATTGGGTTGATACCTTTACCCCTGGAGGACAGCGTGTGGCGATCTGTACGTGCTCCCGGACTGGCCGTCACATGGCCACGTTCACCCGTCGGCCAAGGTCGAGTCTGTACACACTGACTACTGAGCCTCCTCAGGTACCTGCATCTGCGTCCGCGTCAGGTCAGCTAGAGGCCCCCTGTTTGTGTCGTGCCCTGTCGCACCAGACGCTCCTTTGGCACCACTGCCTTGATCACCCCTCCGTGCCACGCCTCCGTGGCATGCACTCCCGTCTCCTCGTCTCTGGTCTTCCCAGGTCTCTGCCTCCCCTCCCACCCTCGCCTGCCCCTCCCTGCTTTCCCTGTGTCGAGGGGCGGCAGCGCGCCGCTCCTCACTCATCCTTGTTTTCCCCAACGACTACTCCCCTGTAGACTCTCCACATGGACGTGTGGGGCCCAGCCCGCGTTTGTGGATAGGGCCGCGAGCGCTACTTCCTACTGGTTGTTGACGACTAATCGCGTTACACCATGGTCTTTTCCTTGTGCAGCAAGGGAGAGGTCCCTGATGTCTTGATCCCTTGAATCCGCGCCGTCCGTCTCCAACTCCGCGAGCGGTTCGACACGGACCTTCCTGTCCTACGTCTGCACTCTGACAGAGGTGGTGAGTTTGCCTCCGACCTCTTGCGGGACTCTTGTCGTGGGAAAGGCATCACCCAATCGTTCACGCTTCCGGCCTCTCCGCAGCAGAATGGGGTTGCTGAGCGCTGCATTGGCTTAGTCATGGAGGTCGCTCGTACCTCCATGATCCATGCGGCTGCCGCCCATTTTCTGTGATCGTTCGCGGTCCGGTACGCTGCGCATCAGCTCAACCTTTGGCCCCGTGTCTCCTTGCCAGAGACCTCGCCTACACTGCGTTGGACAGGGAAGGTTGGCGATGCGTTGGTATTCCGGGTCTGGGGCTCTCGTGCCTTTGTCCGCGATACGTTCGCGGGCAAGCTCTCCTCCCGCGCCATTCCCTGCGTCTTCCTTAGCTTCCCCCTTGACGGGCCTAGCTAGAAGTTTTACCACTCCACCTCGCGCCGTGTCCTGACCTCTCACGACGTCACGTTTGACGATTCGGTTCCCTTTTACTGTCTCTTCCCCTACCGCACTGCTCCTCTCCCCCCCCCCTCGCCGCTCTTTCTCGCACCAGGTCCTCCGGTAAACCCCCTCCCCCCTCATGGTCTTGCTCCCTCAGGTGTGTCTCAGGTAGACCCTGTCGAGCCCGTCGAGGCCGCTGTCGACTCTGGTGTTGCTGGAGGTGGTGCTGCTAGGGGTGTTGCATCTGGGGGTGCTGAGCCTAAGCATGCGGAGCCTGGGGGTGCTGAGCCTGAGCGCGCAGAGCCTAGGGGTGCTGAGCCTGGGGTTGCTGAGTCTGAAGGTGCGGAGCCTGGGGGTGCTGAGCCTGAGCGTGCGGAGGCTGGGGATGCTGAGCCGGGGGGTGCTGAGCCTCTGCGTGTTGAGCGTGGAGGTCCTATAGGTGCCTCGTCGCGACGGGAGCCTCTCTCTCCACTGTAGCCGCTCGAGTTGTTTGCTCGGCGCTAGAGCCTTCGGAGTGGTGCTGCTGGAGTTGGGGGGTCTGCCGTTGGAGGCCCTGGAGCTGGAGGTACTGGAGCTACTAGAGTTGGGGTTGCTGTAGGAGTTGGCGCTGGAGGCGCTGGAGCTGGAGCTGCTTGAGGCACTGGAGCTACTGGTCCTGGAGGTGCTCGTACTAGAGGTACTGGAGCTGCTGGAGCTGAGAGTGCTGCATGAGTTGGAGCTAGAGGCGCTGGAGGTGAAGCTATTGGAGGTGTTGGAGCCACTGGTCACGGAGGTACTCGTACTGGAGGTGCTAGAGCTGGGGGTGCTGCAAGAGTTGGAGCTGGAGGCTCTGGAGCTGGAGCTGCTGGAGCTGGTAGTGCTGCATGCGTAAGAGATGGAGACCCTGGAGCTGGAGGTGCTGGCCCTGGGGGTGCTGGTGCTGTCAGTGCTGGTTCTTAAGGCATTGTGCGGCCGCGACCGTACTTTGTTCCACTACTTCAGCAGGTTCTTGGTCTCCCGTCTTCTACTGACCTTAGTCCTCCCTTACTGTGTCCACCGCCTGACCAGTCGCAGCCGCAGTTACAGCCACCCTCCCCACTTCCTGCTCCTTCTCCTTACACTGAGCAAACAAGAGGTCCTACAGAGCATCGTGAGCGTGCGTCTCGCCCTGCATCGCCTGTTCGTGCTGTTCGCACTGGTTGTCGTGTTCCTCGGCAGCGTCCTCCTCATGTCCCCGCCCACACCCTTTGGCACTTCGTCCTTCCTCTGTTCCACAGCGTGTCCCTCTGTCGTCTCCTCCTGCGTTCTCTCTTCCTGACGTTTCTGACCCTGCGTCAGACCTTGCACGTGCTACTAGTCCCACTATCACTCGTCTTCTCACCACTCTTGTCACTGACCCTTCGTTTGAGTCCACTGCAATGTCTGCCCTAGTTGCTGAGCTTGTTGACTTTGCTGCCGCCTGTCGTCTCGACTACGCCGCTAGCCTTGTTGCTGAGTCTGAGTCTGTCTGTCCTCCGTCCGTCGGGGGTGAGTGTGCTTTGGGCACGGCCGTCCTTGTGGACAGGCAGGAGGACTTTGAGTGTTTTTCAGCTGCTGTACCTCATCTCGTGTCCACGCTGATTGCCCCTAAGGGAGACCCGGATGCACTAGACATCCCGACCCAGCGCTCTTACGCAGAGGCGATAGAGAGTCCCTACTCTTCTGAGTGGCAGACAGCCATGGACGCAGAGATGGCATCCTGGAAGTCCACAGGCACTTATGTCGACGCAGTTCCCCCTCATGGGGCGGACATAGTCGATGGCATGTGGATTTTCAGGGTGAAGCGGCCGTCCGGTTCTCCGCCTGTCTTCAAGGCGCGTTACGTTGTACGAGGCTCCAGTCAGTGATAGGGAGTTGATTTCTTCCAGACCTTCTCCCCTACCCCGAAGATGACCACTCTTCGGATGGTGCTGCACGTCGCCGCTCAGCGTGACTACGAGCTTCACTCTCTTGACTTCAGCTCAACTTTTTTATACGGCAGCCTGCACGAGGAGATCTGGCTGCGCCGCCCACCTGGCTTCACTGAGCCGTTTCCTGCGGGTACCCATGTCAAAGGTCCACTAGTGATCCCCGATTGATCCTAGGGAAGGGTTACAGACATGTTGGCCTGGGGGATTATGGGCGCACTGACCTGCTACTTAACAAACCCTTTTATCCCAATGGTCTAGTGGTTGGGAATCTGACATGGTATCCGAGCGGTCTCGGGTTCAAATCCCAATGTGTGCACTTCGAGCATCTCAGTGCGGGGGGGGTGTCAGAGGTCCACTGGAGATCCTCGATTGATCCCAGGGAAGGGTTACAGGCTCGTTGTCCTGGGGGGGTTATAGGCGCACTAACCCGCTACTTAACAAGGCTCTTTTATCCCAATGGTCAAGTGGTTGGGATTCTGACAACCCAGTGGAGCCTCCGGTGGCCAGTCTACGGTCTTCGCCAAGCGCCTCGCGAGTGGCACGACACGCTGAGAACGACACTTTCGGCTCTTGGGTTTGCTCCTTCCACTGCTGACTCGTCGCTGTTTCTACGCACTATCACTTCGCTGCCGCCGTTCTACATCCTCGTATGCGTCGATGACTTGGTCTTTGCCATTGCTGACACTGAGGGAATGGCCCTAGTGAAGTCGGAGATGCAGGAGAGACACACATGCACAGACCTGGATGAGTTGCGCAGCTATCTTGGCTTGCAGATCACCCGGGACAGAGCACGGCGCACCATTACCTTGAGTCAGTCACACATGGTGCTGCAGGTCCTTCAGCGCTTTCGCTTCGAGTGTTCCTCGCCACAGTCCACTCCTCTGCCTATCGGTCACTCGCTCTCAGCTCCACCTTCGGACGAGTCCGTAGAGCCGAGTGACCCGTATCCAGAACTTGGGGGCTGCCTCATGTACCTGATGACCTGCACTCGACCTGACCTTGCCTACCCTCTTAGCATTCTAACACTCTACGTTACGCCCGGGAGACACCGACGACAGCACTAGAAGGCCGCTAAGAGGGCAGTACGTCGGGCATGGGGCTTGTGCTTGGAGGACGAGGTCCAGTTGTCCTCACTGGACACGCATACGCTTCTTGGCTACGCAGCGATCGTCACAGGGTTACACTTTCAGCCTTGGCTCCGGCTCTGTCTCTTGGCGGTCTACCCGCTCGTCTTTTGTTGTCAGCTCCAGTTGTGAGGCTGAGATCTACGAAGGGGCCATGGCTGCACAGGAGTTACGCTGGCTCACCTACCTGCTGACCGACTCAGGAGAGCGGCCTCGTTCTCCTCCAGTTCTGTACGTCGATAATAAGGCCATGATTGCCTTGTGTCAGGAGCACAAACTAGATCACAGGACGAAGCACATCGCTTTGCGTTACTTCCTTGCTCGAGAGTTGCAGCAGCATGGTCAGCTTCGTCTTGCTTACGTGGCCTCTCGGGCCAACACAGTTGATATCTTCACCAAGGCACTTCAGCTTTGTGATCATCAACGTTTCTGTACTGTTCTAGGCCTTGTGCCTACTTGGTCTCACTTGTTCACTTCTTGACTTTGCTTATAGTGAAATCTATACATAGATATCTGCATGCTTGCACTTGCTATGTTTTTATCACTGTACTGCTTGATCTCCATCATATAACTCTGCATGTGAACTAGCCTTGTGGCCATTTGCTTGTGCTCAGAGTCTGTGGTGACTTCGTGATCCACCCTGAGCTTGCTTTGCTTTTCTTGACTGGTCTTGTGACCCCTTGTTCTCCCCCATTTTGCCTATGGGGGTGTGTCAAACTATCATGTTGTGTAGGCTGTAGTGGGGTAGCCCATATGGGGTACAGCCCTATCAGGGTTTAGGGTACATTCCGCTAAGACATGTCACAAAAGAAAGTGTCACAAACGTATTTGTTACTAATTGTGACTCTCCGATGATTAATTGTGATACTCCGAAAACAATGTTCGTGGCTTATTGTGATACATTCATATCATAATCGTGACTAATTGTGAAACTTCAAACCATAAACAGTCGCGATTTAGCCAGATGTCTTATCAGGAGTGGTTGGATACTCTTGTTGATGATTTTCGGCGTATCACAATTAGTCACAAATACGTTTGTGACATGTCCTGAACGGAATGTACCTACTACTTGTACTCCTGCATGCTATTAGTTTCACCATTCTCGTTTGTTCTGCTGACAGCTTCGCCAGGGTAGTCTCAATAAATACAATTCTCGCTGCTCTGCCAAATAATGTTTTTAAGCCCAAAATACAAAAACCACTTTGCCATGCTGACCTCGGGCTTCATTCATTTACATAAGGGGCGAGCCCAAGCAAAGTTTGGTTGGGGTAATTCTTTATTGCCGGTATTTCAAAGGAGACACGATCCAACCAGATCTACTGATCACAATCGATTGCGCTGGATCAAGTAAATGAATCAAATCAGATCAAGTTATTGATCGCAATAGGCAAATTGCCCCTAATTGCATCGACTAGACATCCTTCCAAGAAATCATGGATCGCCTTCGATCGATGCTATCTCAGGTGGTGTGCACAACTTCCTTAGGCCGGGATGTACCTTTTTTTTGTCGAGGGTTCGTTTGAAGGTTTGCACAACCCTAAACCCGCCACTATGGGGAACAATTTTGCCCTTCTCTTTCACAGCTTATAACATTCCTCTCTAGAAAGAATCGCTCGAAGACAACTACACGAAAATGACCCTTCCTCCCAAACACCGAGGAACTCAATGCTGGCCTGAACCGACCCGCTTGGCAACAAAAAGTGTTGTTGTTGCCAACTTGCAGTTTTTTTGCTGCTGGAGTACAGCCCAAATATTCTAGCATGTACAGTTTACGTGAGAACATAAGGGTTACTACGAACAATAATATACAGGTTTCAAGTGGAAATATTGTTCATTAATTACAGTACCCTACCGTCAAGTACCAGAGACAAGGAGGGCTACAGATAGGAAGTCGCTTAGGGGCCACCTAAGCGATGGGGACACTCAGTTCCCCTTGTAGAAGGTATGCCACGGCGAGATTCTGGAATACACCCCAAAGTCCTGACTTGTTTCGGGAGAGAGAAGGTCCCGATATTCGTCCCGATTTCAGATCGTCAGATTCCCCTAGGCTCCAGTACTTTCCAGTCCTTTTGTTCTGTAGCGACGGACCGCACTTTTTAGGATCACGGAACAGATTGTTTCCCATGAGAATCATGGTTTCCATTAGGTGCCCGGCCAAAATTTGGATGACAAGGATCATGGTTTTCTAAGGGGCCCAGCCAAAACATCTGAAGTTGACGTGGATTTGGCTGGAGCCATAACCACCGCGGCAGCGCCAGCAGGAACCAGGCAAAATGCCAAATGTAAAAAACCGTAACATGGCTCCAAGGAATGGCGGTGGGGAGTGCAACGGAAAGACCCAACGAAGCCGAACCAAAAGGACAATACCCACCGGATTTTAGAGGCAGGGATGTTTTTATCCAGCCCCAACGGTTCCCCTCCATGTTTCACCTTCCTTCCATTTTTTCTGGGGAAAATTTATGGGTGGGTGAGCCTTAGTTGCTGATTTGTGGAATGCTAGACGGGACAGCGAAGCAGAAGGTGGCTGGTCTCATCTCATCTCATCTCTCATCTCGAGGTGCCAGCAATGTGTCATGATGAAAGCAGCTTCTACACATGCTTCCTCCCGTCATCCCATCCCACTCCACTCCACGCTCGAACTCCAGCAGCCATTCTTTCATTTGTTCATTGCCAGTCATTGTTGTAGCTTTCCTTTCCGCATCCTTCCCAACCCCAGTCCATCGTAGAACCCGTAGTGAAGTCCCATTTAGCTTCTGTTGCTTCCCTGAGGGATACCCGATATATAAGCCAATGATGTCCTCTGTGTCGCCTGTCCCATGGCGAAGCGCGGAGGGTTTAGGACACGACAAACGCCTGCTGTCACCGGAGGGCCCGCGGGAGTTCACCCATTTAAGAACAGGCTCGCTAGAAGATGAGTCTCGCGTCGTCCCCATCGCGAACTCGTCGAATCCAGCTGCGTCGCATGTAGGAGGGAGACGTTCAGGGCTGCAAATGACGGCCGGAATTGGCGGAGGTTCGTCGGAAAGCCAGGTGTCACCGAACAGCGCTTTGTCGCCGATAAAAAGTAGTAGCAGCACAAGTGGTGGTGTTTCGCGTCCAAAAGGCGGTGATGCGCATCACTCGGCGGGAAAGCCGGTGGTTATTCGGAAGCGCGGTGACGCCTTCGACGATTCGCAGCTATTTCCGTCCGCACGAGATTCACCCTCGGTAAGCCGACGTTTCTTTTTTTTTGGTCTTGTGATTTGGTAGTTGGTCCGTATCTGATGAAATATCAGGCTGAGACAAATTGTTTTATCGAAAGACGTGACCCGATACAGTTGATTGCAATATGGGTCAGTATCGAGAACAAAAGAAGTCGGAACGAAGCAAGCGAGACGCGCCGCACTCACTTTATCATTGTCGCACTCCACATCTTTCTCCCGCTGCGCATGCATCCACCGTCGCTTTCTTTACCTGACGCGCCATCTCATCTCCCTCTCTCTCTCCTCCTGCCCTCTCACCATCGCTTTCCCTCTCTCACGCCGTCATCTCACCGTCAGTCTTAAAGCTTCTGTTCCATGGCTCTCCCTCTCGCTTCTTCGCCTGCTCCATCTCCCCCGTCTCGTTTCTCTCCCGGACACCCTTCCACATCCCCAGGCGTGCTATATTATTCCTGATCCCTCACGTATTTCTGTCTCCCCTCCCTCCCCCTCTTCCTCAGGCTCGTCTCTCCCCTCGCCCTCTAATTCGTCCCTCTCCCTCCTTCGCGTTCTTATAACCGCATCATTAATCTGGCTTCTTTTGTCGTCGCTCTTCTTGAGGTTCTCGAAATTCCCTCCCTCGCGCTCCTATAACCACAGCATCAATCCAACCTCACTAGTTTTTGAGGCGCCTCATAAGACTCCCTCTTTCCTTCATTCGTCTCTCTCCTTTCTCCCTCTCATTCGTCCCTCTCCGTCCCTCGCGTTCTTATAACCACAGCATCAATCTGACCCGCGTCGCTCCTTGGACATTTCATCCACCAACCAATCACGACCCGCGACATCTGACCTGGCGCCGGCTCCACCCATCGGCTCAGCAGCGCGCCGATTGTGGGCAGGCAATGACACGTCAGCAGCAGCAGTAACAGAACCGCGCGGCCAATCAGCATCATGGGTCAACAACCTGGGATCCAAACCGGACCAGCTTCGGAACCTCTATCCGCACTTCAGCTCCCAGGGAATCCACTTCAGCTCCTCTCACGAATCCCAAGACTGGTTGCAGATTCAGGCCGAGCAGCAGAAGAAAGAATCAAAAGAAGCGAAAGAATCTAAACAGGCGAAAGAAGCGAAAGTGGCTTTGGGAAGATCGGAGCAGAAAATGAAGGTCATTGGTAGACGCTCGTTTGACAGCGGCAGACCCTCATCAGCCGGGAAAGGGCCCTGGGATTCTCCTGCTGCTGACGGCAATTCCCAGAGCGGGAGGCTCGGCGATGGGAGGTCCGGCGACGGGAGGTTCGGCGACGGGGGGTTCGGCGACGGGAGGTTCGGCAGCAGCAGCGCGATTCTGCATGAGAGAGGGAGTGAGGCGAGCAGGAGCAGGGGAGGGGAGGCGAGCGGGCGGGCCGGCATAGTCCAGAGGAGCAGAACGAGAGACAGCATCACGGACTATGAACCTTTTCCTGTTGGCAGAGCCGAGGGCTTTCAAGTGTACGAGAGAGGGGCTGAGGCGAGCAAAAGCAGGGGAGGGGAGCCAGGCGGGCTGGGCGGCACAGTCCGGAGGAGCAATACGAGAGACAGCATCACGGACTACGCACCGGTTCCCACAGGCAGGACGGAGGGCTCGCAGGAGAGGGGTGTGTATGATATCGCGCCCGTGAGCCGGAGAGTGGGCGGGAAAGCGGCGTACGAGGGGAAAGCGGTGAATGAGTTCATTCCTACAGGCAGAGCGGTTTTGCAGAGGCATGAAACGGATCCAGCAGAGAGAACAGGGCGCTTGCAAGCAGCGGGTGAAGCGGCGGGTACAGGCAGAGGAAGGAGCGGGGCGGATTATGGACCACCTCTCATCGTCACCCGGAGTGGTGGCTTGCAGGGTGTGGGTGGAGGGGTGGAGGAGAAGGTGCCACGTAACTCGTCCCTTTCCCCCTTGGCTTCAGCCAGGGTAGCCGCAGCAGCAGCAGCAGCAGGCGCAGCAACAGCAGCAGCAGACGCAGCTATAGCAGCAGGAGCAACAGCAGCAGCAGGAGCAACGGGAACAGCTGCAGGGCGCGTGAGAGCGGTTGGGGTAGGCAGTGGATCGCTCATGTCGTTGAAAGACGAGCTAGCAGCTTATGATGAGAGCGACGAGGAGGAAGAGGCGGTCATCAGACCTCGTGTGGTAGCAGGTGCAGCTGCTGCTGCTGCTGCTGCTGCTGTCACTTCTGCACCCGCTGCTGCTGCTGTTACTCCTGCCACTGCCTCTACTGCTGCTGCTGCTGCTGCTGCTGCTGCTGCTGCTGAAAGCATTTCCGCTGCAGGGAACCCTGGCAGCAGATGGCGCAGCAGCAGCAGCGGCGACAAGGACGGCAGCGGCAGCAGCAGCAGCGGGGGTAGCGGCAGCAGCGTGAACATCAGTGGCAGAAAGGGCAACAGCGGTGGTTTTGGGTCCGTTTCGCAGGGTAATTCGCAGGGCAGAGGCACCAACAGCAGTGGGACCGTGACAGGCGCACAGGGAGGCGAGGCAGGACAGGGAAGCCCTTCTGCTCTCCCCACAGCAGAAGGCCTTTCACCTCTCCCCACAGCAGGGACCGCAGTGGAATGCCGCCAGTTCTCCCCGGACCAGCTCACCCGAGCCACCAACAACTGGGCAGCAGAAAACAGGCTCGGCCGAGGCTCATTCGGCACGGTGTACAAGGGACGTCTCTTAGGCTGCATGGTGGCAGTCAAACGGCTGGAAGGCGGCGGGTGGCAGGGCAGTGCGGAGTATAGAATGGAGGTGGAGGTGTTGTCTAGGATGCGGCACCCGCATATAGTGCTGCTCATGGGTCACTGCCCTGATGAGATGAGCCTTGTGTATGAGTACCTGCCTGGAGGGAGCTTACAGGATTTTCTTGATGTGATTGCTGCTGGGAACAGCAAGGGTGGTGGTGTGGGTGGTGCGGGTGGTGTGGGTGGTGTGGTTGGTGCGGGTGGTGCGGTTGGTGCGGGTGGTGCGGTTGGTGCGGGTGGTGTGGTTGGTGCGGGTGGTGTGGGTGGTGGCAGTGGGGGAGGGGGGAGCGGTCGGGGTGGGAGAAAGCCGTTGACTTGGTTTGACCGGGTGAGAATCTTATCCGAGGTGGCTGGTGCGCTGATGTACCTTCACCAGAACGACCCGCCCATAGCGCACCGGGACTTAAAGCCTGACAACATTCTCCTCGATACAAGCCTCGCCTCTAAGGTCGCCGACGTGGGCCTCGCGCGGTTACTCAGTGACGTGGAAAATGTAACCGCGCGTGTGAGAGGCACAGTGGGGTATATAGACCCGGAGGAGCTTGAGACTTGTGAGATTTCGGTTCTTTCGGATGTATACGCGTTTGGGCTGATAGCGCTGCAGCTGCTGCTAGGAGAGCCGAATGTGAAGGAGTTGCATCGGAGGCTGGGGAGGATACAGGAGTGGATAGGGAAGAGCATGGGTGGGGTAGGGTTGGGAGGAGTGGGCATGCGTGGTGGTGGGTTTCAACCGGTAGAGATGGATAGTACGAGGGTGCTGGCTCGGACTGTTGAGGAGATAGTGAGGGAGGTTGATGTTTCGGGGGGGCAATGGCCCCTGCCAGTGGCTCGGAAGCTGACGGAGCTGGCGCTCTGGTGTGCGGTTCGGCAGCGGGAGGCTCGGCCGAACCTGGTGGAGGTGGTACAGCCGGCGATGGGAGAGGTGATGGAGGAGGCGGAGGTGGAGATGGGGAAGAGGAGGAGGAGCTTCGACGAGCAGTGCATGTGCCCGCTGTCGCAGGTGCGTGCAGGTCATTCTCCTTTTCTCATGAGTTGTCGCATGTGAGTGTTGTCCCTTCAACAAACCCATGTCAAAGCTGGTGGTGGGGTGGCTGATCCTGAAGTGTCTCAGAACCAGCCTTGTCATGCGCTCCTCTCGTTCCCTCACCTGCCACCCAATTCTCCCAACGTCCAGAAGCACCTGACAGACCCCATGGTGGCAGCAGACAACTTCACCTAAGATCCCCAATCCGCTTACCTCATTTGCCTTCCCTTTCCTCTCCTCCCACCTCGTCCCCTGCAGAAGAAGCGCATGACAGACCCAGTGGTGGCAGCGGACGGGTTTACGTACGAGCGCAGCAGCATCAAGCGCTGGCTTCTCTCCAACTCCGTTGCTCCTGAGTCAACCTCAAATTCTCCCCCCATGCCCATGCACCCAATCCCCCCCTTCTCCTCTCACCCCCCCCACAGAAGCGCATGACAGACCCCGTGGTGGCAGCGGACGGATTCACATACGAGCGCAGCAGCATCGAGCGCTGGCTGCTCTCCAACTCTGTCTCGCCGCGCACCGGCCAGGCGCTCCCCCACAAGCACCTCACGCCCAACCACACGCTCAAGCTGCTGCTGCTCCAGGGCCACTAGCGGCTGCAGGCAGTGAATTACATTGCTGCATTCACGTACAGGTGCAGCAGCATTGAGAGCTGACAGCTTGCTTCCTCCGCATCTCACCGGCCATCTCCTCCCTCCCCCACAAGCACCTCACGCCCTACAACACGCTCAAGCTGCTGTGGCACAGCCAGTGACGGCTAGCAGAGGTTGCAGTAAATTTATGGATTTCTTGAAAGCCATGTACCGGTACCTCTTGAGGCTACAACACGATTTGATACTGCCTCCCGTCAGCAACAGCGTCTTGTGATTCTTTTTGGGTTGCGAAGCAACCTATTACGATCGTTATGTACATTTTTTTTTCCAATCCTCAATATTTTAAAAAATAAAGGATGGAAAAAATAAAGTGAACGGTACCGTACTAGCTAAGTGACTGACTGCTATGTATCTGCCGCGTCAATTTACCATGTGCTGAACCACATTCCTTCTCATTTCCTAGTTTACTTTGACTGAACCTATATTTCATGAGTTGCCCAACTGTGAACGCGTAACTGTTTATTCCGTGATGCATATGTCTGATGTTATAAGTAGATGAATGAAGTAAATGCAAATGCATAAGTATAATGCATATACTACCGGTAATGAAATAAATACACAGCATGATGGAAGTGCGTAACAGTTAATTAACGCAGACCCTATGCTACCGCATCCCCTGCCTAGCATGGGGGGGAGCTCAATAGCATAATTTCTGAATCATCCAACTGTTACATGAAACAACACAATCTATGTGATCTAAAAAACGGGTCGATTCCATCAAATCCAGTTCGAATGGACACACTCACTGAGTGTGCAAAGAACCTTCTCGGAAATGACAGTTTGATCCCAATTTTTAAGCCCCACAGACATGTGTTATTAATGCAATAGAAACATGAATGAAAACGCATACGCACACAACACAACGCATACACATGATCATACACATTCACACATACACACACACACGAAGCCAACTAACAAAGCATATTAACCGCAGATGAAATAGAAACCTAAATCACCAAGACATTATGTATCCTATACTGTAAGTCACAAGCAATATCAGTCTACTTCTCATATTGAGCTCGACTGCCTGGAAAGTAAGACAAAGCTGGGTTGAGGAAGGGAAGGCAAATGGGAAATAACAAGGCATAATGAAATTACTGTGAGAATAAGCGAACAGGAATGAATGAACTAGCAGTGAAATGAGTACAAGTAGGAAACCCTAGAATTGTGTACCCCCTATAGGCTAACCCACTGTAGCCTACACAAGCAGAACATATATAATGTTTGACACACCCCCATAGGCAAAGTGGGGAGAACAAGGGGTCACAAGACCAGTCAAGCAAAGCAAAGCAAGCTCAGGGTGGATCACAAAGTCACCACACAGTCCGAGCACAAGAGCAGGGCCAGAGGCCAGTTCACATGCAGGAGTACAGACATATATATAAAACTAGACAAGCAAGAGCAGGTATATATATATGTCACAGTACAAGTGAAGTCAAGAGGAGAGCAAGTGAGGCAAGACAGGCACAAGACCCAGCTGGGTGCAAAAGCGCTGATGGTCACAAGGCGCGAGTGCCTTGGTGAACACATCAGCAGTGTTGGCCTCAGAGGCCACGTACGCAAGTCGCAACTGACCACGCTGCTGCAGCTCACGAGCAAGGAAGTAGCGGAGAGCAATGTGCTTCGTTCTGTGCTCCAAGCGCTGCTCTCGACACAAGGCCAGCATGGCCTTGTTGTCTACGTACAGCACTGGAGGAGAACGAGGTGGCTCTCCAAGGTCAGTCAGCAGGTAGGTGAGCCAGCGAAGCTCCTGTGCAGCCATGGCCCCGGCGTAGATCTCAGCCTCACAACTGGAGCCGAGAACCGAAGACGAGCGAGTAGACCGCCACGAGACAGAGCCGGAACCAAGACTGAAGGTGTAACCCTGTGACGACCGCTGCGTAGCCTGGTCGTCAGCCCAAGAAGCGTCCGCGTGGCCGGTAAGGACCACTGGACTCCGCCCTCCAAGCACGAGCCCCATGCCCGACGTACTGCACAGGTAGCGCAATACCCTCTTCGCTACAGCCATGTGCTCTGGTCTGTGTCTCCCAGGAGCAATATAGCGTGCAAGAATGCTCAGAGGGTATGCAAGGTCAGGTCGTGTGCAGGTCATCAGGTACATGAGGCAGCCCACAAGCTCTGCATACGAACCACTCGACTCTACGGACTCATCCGAAGGCAGAGCTCAGAGTGAGTGGCGAGTAGGCAGAGGAGTGGCCTGAGGCGAGGAGTACGTGAAGCCAAAGCGCTGAAGGACCTGCTGCACCATGTGTGACTGAGTCAAGGTAATGGTGCGGCGTGCTCTGTCCCGAGTGATCTGCAAGCCAAGGTAGCTGCGCAGTTCACCCAGGTCTGTGCACGTGTGTCTCTTCAGCAGTTCGGACTTCACGTAGGCGAGTCCAGCAGTGTCCGCTGTGGCAAAGACCAAGTCGTCGACGTACACGAGGATGTAGAACGGCGGCAGTGAAGTGTCGGTGCGCAGAAACAGCGACGGGTCAGCAGTAGAAGGAGCAAACCCAAGAGCCGCAAGCGTAGTCCTCAGTGTGTCGTGCCACTCACGCGGTGCCTGGCGGAGACCGTAGAGTGGCCGTCGGAGGCTCCACTGGGTGCCAGGAGGGAAAGTCCCAGTGAAGCCAGGTGGACGGCGCAGCCAGATCTCCTCGTGCAGGCTACCCTGCAGGAACGCAGTGCTGAAGTCGAGAGAGTGAAGCTCGTAGTCGCGCTGAGCGGCTATGTGCAGCAGCACCCGAAGAGTGGTCATCTTCGGGGTGGGAGAGAAGGTCTGAAAGTAGTCAACTCCCTGCCGCTGACTGAAGCCACGAGCAACGTACCGTGCCTTGAAGACAGGTGGAGAGCCCGGCGGCCGCTTCACCCTGAAGATCCACATGCCACTGACGATGTTCGCCCCAGGAGGGGGAACCGCGTCAACGTAGGTGCCTGTGGACTTCCAGGAAGCCATCTCTGCATCCATAGCTGCCTGCCACTGAGAGGAGTAGGGACCCTCTACGGCCTCCGCGTAAGAACGCGGAGTCGGGATGTCTAGTGCATCCGGGTCTCCCTCAGGGGCAAGCAGTACAGACGCGAGATGAGGTGAAGCAGCCGCTAGACACTGTAACTCCTCCTGCCTGTCCTCTAGGACGTCCGTGCCAAGAGCACACTCACCCCCGACGGACGGAGGACAGACAGACGCAGACTCAGCAACAAGACTAGCAGCGTAGTCGAGACGACAGCGAGCAGCAAAGTCAACGAGCTCAGCGACTAGAGCAGACGCAGCAGTGGACTCAAAAGAGGGGTCAGTGACGACAGTAGCAAGCAGACGCGTGACAGTAGGACTGGCAGCGCGAAGAGAGTCCGACTCAGGGTCGGCAAGCGCAGGAAGAGAGGACTCAGGAGGAGAAGGCAAGGGGGCACGCAGAGGAGCAGTGGACGGACGCAGAGACATCCGGTGCGTGCCAGGGACAGGAGGAGGACGCTGACGCGAACCGCGACCACTAGCGCGAGCAGCACGAACCGGCGACGCGGGACGAGACGCAGGCTCACGACGCTCAGCAAGACCTCCAGTAGGACCAGTGTACGGAGAGGGAGCAGGCAGAGGAGAGGAAGGCTCCAACAGTGACTGCGACTGGACAGGCTGTGGACACTCTACCGAAGGAGAAAGACCAAGAACCTGCTGTAGGAGCGGAACGAAGTACGGCCGAGGCCGCGCGGCAGCTCCAGACTCAGCAGGGACAGCACCAGCACCCTCAGCGACAGCACCAGCGCCACCAACACCTCCAGCGGCAGGACCTCCAGCAGCACCAGCAGCAGAACCACCGCCAGGACAGACAGCAGTAGTCTCAGCACCAACACCCTCAGCAGCTCCAGCTCCAGTAGGACCCGCAGGCCCAGCAGCTCCGGGACCGGCAGCACCAGCACCCTCGACGGTCGACGAAGCTCCAGCTCCAGCAGCACTCCTCCAGCGGCGAGCAAACCACTCGCGCAGCTCCTGTGGAGAGAGGGGCTCCCGGCGAGACGCAGCAGCAGGAGAAACCCCAGGCTCAGCAGCTCCAGACTCAGCACCCCCAGGCACAGCAGCTCCAGACGTAGCACCCCCAGGCTCAGCAGCTCCAGACTCAGCACCTCCAGGCTCAGCAGCTCCAGACTCAGCACCCCCAGACTCAGAAGCTCCAGCTCCAGTAGGACTCGCAGGCCCAGCAGCTCCGGGACCGGCAGCACCCTCAGCAGGCGAAGAAGCTCCAGCTCCAGCAGCACGCCTCCAGCGGCGAGCAAACCACTCGCGCAGCTCCTGTGGAGAGAGCGGCTCCCGCCCAGCAGTCGCAGGCTCCGCACCTCCAGGCTCAGCACCCCCAGGCTCAGCAGCTCCTGACGTAGCACCCCCCGACTCAGCACCCCCAGCAGCAGCACCCCCAAGCTCAGCACCCCCCGGCCTCGCACCCCCAGGCTCAGCACCCCCAGCAGCAGCACCCCCAAGCTCAGCACCCGCAGGCGTAGCACCCCCAGACTCTGCACCCGCAGCAGGACCAGACTCAGCAGCAACCTCGACTGGCTCGACTGTGTCTACCTGGGACACACCTGAAGGGGCAGGAACCTGAGGGGGGAGGGGGTCTACCGGGGGGGGAACTGGCACCAGGAAGTCCGGTGGGGGGGGGAGGGAAGGAGTACGGTAGGGGAAGAGGCGGTAGAAGGGGACTGACTCGTCGAACATGACGTCCTGGGAGGACAGAACACGACGAGAGGAGGGGTGGTAGAACTGCCACCCTGGAGCGTCAGGGGGGAAGCCAAGGAAGACACAGGGAGCAGCACGGGGGGACAGCTTGTCCGCAGACAAGTCGCGGACAAACGCCCGAGATCCCCAGACACGGAACGCAGACGCATCGCCGACCTTCCCCGTCCACAGTAACACTGGGGACATCGCGGGCCGAGAGACCCTGGGGTGAAGGTTGAGCTGATGCGCCGCGTACCGAACCGCAAACGACCACAGAAAATGGGGGGCAGCCGCATGCATCATGGACGAACGAGCGACGTCCATGACCATGCCAATGCGGCGCTCAGCAATCCCATTTTGCTGTGGAGAGTCCGGAAGCGTAAAGGTCTGGCGGATCCCCTGTGCACGACAGTAGTCTCGCAGAAGGCGAGAGGAGAACTCCCCACCTCGGTCAGAGTGCAGACGCAGAACAGGAAAGTCCGAGCCGAAGCTCCTCCTGAGCTGGAGACGAGCCTCGCGGATCCAGTCGATTAGCACCTCAGTGACAGCACCCTTGCTGCGCAAGGGGAAGACTGAGGTGTAACGCGAGTAGTCGTCAACCACCAACAGGAAGTAGCGCTCGTGACCCTGCCCACGGACGGGGGCCGGGCCCCACACGTCCATGTGAAGCGTCTCAGAGGAGCCTCTGTCGGGGGAAACTGGGAGGAGTGAGGAGCAGCCCTGAGACGCCCCTCGACACAGGGGACACAGGAAGGTCCTGGTCCCGAAGGAAGGGGAGGGAGAGACTGGGGAAGACCAGAGACAAGGACACGGGAAGCCATGCCCCGAAGACGGGGCAAGGAGGGGTGGCCTAGACGGTGGTGCCACAGAAGAGTCTCGTGAGACAGGAGGCGACACGAACAGGGGGCAGACTCAGGACCAGACCTGGACGCAGCAGCAAACACCTGACCCGACGCTGCTACCTGACCGGACGCGGGGACAGGAGGAGACTCAGTGGTCAGGGTGTAGAGGCTCGACCCCGGCCGACGCAAGAACGTGGCCAGGTGCCGGCCTGTGCGTGCGTCCGTGCAGTGGGTCACCCGCTGACTCGCAGGAGTGAACTGGTGAACCCCCGCATCCTGTAGGTCTGCACCACTCACCAAGTTCGTCGAGAACGAGGGGAGGTACAGGCCAGACAGGGTGCCCGAGGGGGCAGCCGGACACGGGAGGACAGTGGAGAAGTGAACGAGGACAGGACCCCCAGAGGGGTCAGCCAGGGAGACAGCAACCGGCCGACCAAGCGGCGTGAGTGTGGTGCGGTCCCGAAAGAAGGAGCGAGAAGCCCGAGAGTCAAGTGTAAAGGTGAGGGAGGCCGAAGCCAACGCGGTACCTGAGAGCGCAGCCTCACCCGCACCTGAGGAAGCAGACTCACTAGCACCTAGAGCAGCAGCCGCACCTGTACCTGGAGCAGGAGACTCACTAGCACCCAGAGCAGCAGCCTCACCAGTAGCTAGAGCAGCAGGTCCTATACCTGGGTCAGGCGGGAGGCACAGGTGACCGACACGGTCAGCACTAGTAGGCAATGCATACATGGCAGTGAGAATAGCATCATAGTCAAGAGCATATATATCTACCCTCTGCCTAAGCAACTCCACCCAGTCGGGAAGCTCAGCCTCGTCGCCAAACACGGTACGCCAGGCGTCGCTCAGACGGGCGAAGCAGCGGGACGGTGTATGACTACGTGTCCCACAAGGCTGACCAGTCCGAGTACCAGTGCGAATCACGTAAGAGCAGCGAACAGCACTGAGAGACCCTCCACTCTGAGCGTACCACTCACGAAGCTGGCGAGGCGTGAGAGACACGCGAGAGGGTCGCGGGAGCTGCATCTGGCCGCCACCACGAGTAGAAGCAGCAGGAGTGGAAGTAGGAGTAGCGTCGCCACCCCTACAGCCCCAACCAGCGTACCACTCACGCAGCTGCTGGGGCGTGAGGGACTCACGCAGGCGTCGCTGGGGCTGCATATGGCTCCGCAAGTAGAAGCAGGAGCAGGACTAGCAGGAGGAAGGCAGGCAGCCAGGCAAGCCAAAAGGCAGGCAGGCAGGCAAGCAGGCGACGCGCAGCGTGCTAGCAGGGCAAGAGCTCACCAGTGGTGGGAAGAGTAGGCTCGGCGACTCAGTGGCTCGGCAGCTCGGCGGCTCGGCGGCTCGGGCGACTCGGGCGGCTCGGCGGCAAGGCGGCTCGGCAGCAACTGCAGCTCAGCAGCTCGGTGACTCGGCGGCTCGGCGGCAGGGCGGCTCGGCAGCAACTGCAGCTCAGCAGCTCAGCGACCCGGCGGCTCGGCGGCAGGGCGGCTCGGCTGCTGGGCGGCTCGGGTGCAGGGCGGCTCGGCGGTGGGGCGGCTCGGCTGCTGCAGGTGAGCGATGAAGGAGGAGGAGAAGCAGGGGAGGCCACGCACCTGCCACCCCTCCGCAAGCGGCCCCCTCAGGTCGCCTCGACCGGCGACGGGAAAAAGGGGGGGGTGGGTGGTGGGGGCCGGTAGGTGCAGCGGCGGGGCCAGCAGGTGCAGTTGCGGGGCCGGTAGAAGGGGACGGCAGGAGCCGTCAGGAGGGGACGGCGGGGCCGTCAGGAAGGGACGGCGGGGCCGTCACGAAGGGACGGCGGGGCCGTCAGGAGGCGACCGGGCCGCGACGGGGGCAGGCGGCGGGGCCGCGTAAGGGCCTGGGCGGGGCCGCGACAGAGCCGTCGGCGGGGCCGCGTGAAAGCCGGGGCGGGGCCGCGTAGAAGCCGGGGCGGGGCCGCGCGAGAGCAGGCGGCGGGGCCGCGAAGGAGCCGGGGCGGGGCCGCGTGAGAGCAGGCGGCGGGGCCGCGTAAGGGCCTGGGCGGGGCCGCGACAAAGCCGTCGGCGGGGCCGCGTGAAAGCCGGTGCGGGGCCGCGTAGAAGCCGGGGCGGGGCCGCGCGAGAGCAGGCGGCGGGGCCGCGAAGGAGCCGGGGCGGGGCCGCGTGAGAGCAGGCGGCGGGGCCGCGTAAAGGCCGGGGCGGGGCCGCGACAGAGCCTGCTGCGGGGCCGCGTAAGAGCCGGCGACGGGGCCGCGTAAGGGCCGGCGGCGGGGCCCCGTCAGAGAGGGCGGCGGGGCCGCGTCAGTGAAAGCGGCGGGGCCGCAGGGAAAATGACGACCCGAGGGGTCGCTAAAAAAAATCGCGCCTCGGGGGGCGCTTCGGTGGGCCCAAAAAAAACGGTCCGTAGAAGGACCCGCTCTATACCATGTGAGAATAAGCGAACAGGAATGAATGAACTAGCAGTGAAATGAGTACAAGTAGGAAACCCTAGAATTGTGTACCCCCTATAGGCTAACCCACTGTAGCCTACACAAGCAGAACATATATAATGTTTGACAATTACGAGAAAAATGAATAATGAAGAAACAAATGAAACAATACAAGGGCCAAGAAAAACGCCATGAGCATTGAAGGGTTAGGGCATGTTCCTACGCTCTTATCAGGCAAACCTCTTGTCAGCCTTGCCTGGTAAAAGTAGCGAGGGTTTTTAGGTTTATGAAATTTTCAGTGTGTTTTGACGCGAGCTTGATAAGAGGTTGGCCTGATAAGGGGTCGTAGGAACATGCCCTTAGAGCTGACAAATAACAAGGAGAAAATGTACTAAGGCATAAAACGAAAGTAAAGAACGAGAACAAAGGGAAAAACACATAACGAGACAGTAAACGGACGAAAAGAATATAACAAATACGTTGAGCGAGAACAACGGAGACCGAGAGCGAGAGCGAGCGAGAGAGAGAGAGAGAGGACGAGAGAGAGAGAACAAGAGAGCGAGAACGAGAGAGTGGACGAACGAGAGAGAACGAACGAGAGATTTGACAAAAGAGAACGAGAGAACGAGAGAGACGGAACGAGAGAGAGAGACGGAACGAGAGAGAGAGAGAGAGAGAGAGAGAGAGAGAGAGAGAGAGAGAGAGAGAGAGAGAGAGAGAGAGAGAGAGAGAGAGAGAGAGAGAGAGAGAGAGAGAATGAGAGAGAACGAGAGAGAGGGAACGAGAGAGAGAGAGAGAGGGAGAGAGAGAGAGAGAGAGAGAGAGAGAGAGAGAGAGAGAGAGAGAGAGAGAGAGAACGAGAGAGAGATAGAGAGAGAGAGGACGAGAGAGGGGAACGATAGAGAGAGAGAGAGATCGAGAGAGAAAGAAAACGAGAGAGAACGAGAGAGAGAGAACGATAGAGAGAAAACGAGAAACGAGAGGGAGAGAACGAGAGAGGGAACGAGCGAGAGAGAACGAGGGTGAACGATCGAGAGCGAGAGCGAGAGTACGAGAGTGAAATAACGAGAGAGAGAGAGAGAGAGAGAGAGAGAGAGAGAGAGAGAGAGAGAGAGAGAGAGAGAGAGAGAGAGAGAGAGAGAGAGAGAGAGAGAGAGAGAGAGAGAGAGAGGAGAGAGAGAGAACGAGAAAACGAGGGAGAACGAGAGAACGAGAGAAAGAGATAACAAGAGAAGAGAGAGAGAGAACGCGAGAGAGAGAGAGAGAGAGAGAGAGAGAGAGAGAGAGAGAGAGAGAGAGAGAGAGAGAGAGAGAGAGAGAGAGAGAGAGAGAGAGAGAGAGAGAGAGAGAGAGAGAGAAAACGGGAGAGAAAGAACGAGGGAGAACGAACGAGAGAACGAGAAAGAACTAGACAACGAGAGAACGAGAAAGAGAACGAGAAAGAGAACGAGAAAGAGAATGCTCCAACCTAATAATTTAACTCTGAACATAATTGTTAATAATCATATCAAATTTCAATTAAGGAAGAGGAATAAATCAAGAAACAGGGTACGGAAGAAGACAAAAGTAAGAGCAAGAGCTGAAAAGAGCAAACAAGTAGAATGTAAATCGAAATAAAGGAGAGAAGAAGATGGGAAGAAGTGGAGAGAAGGAGAGGGAAGGAGAGAACAAAAGTACGGTGCATAACCTAGGAAGAAAGCGAGGTTAAGAAACAAAATACGTCTAGATCTCGTTTAAAAAAAAACAACTCTCAACCAAATGAGCTAAACTAGAACCCACTCTCAACTAGAATGAACTTAAGAATAGAGAGAATGAGGCTTACCTTAACTAGGAGTTATAGTCTGAGTGGTGTGAGTGGCGTGAGTGGCGTGAGTGGCGTGAGGGACGGGGAGAAGCTAGAGTAGTCTGACTAGGTGGAAGAGAAACGGAGGAAAAGGACATTTGACGAAACCCTAGAATGGGACGTTTTTATTGCAAATAAGGTCAATATAATTTTACGCTTCTTCAAACATGGACTGTATAGCACAGCTCTGTCGACGTCGTCGTGATCGCACAAGTCGGGAGATCGAATCTAATCATGGTCATAGATTTGGTTAAATAAAGCTTTTCCTTTCTGTAGTTTTTTTTGTTTCAGATTTTCAGTCACCCTAAAACCAGATCATATGAACACAACAAGAATAACTTACCCTAAACAACCACACCCATCTGTTATGTACACCCTTTCATTTGTATACTCCCATATTATATGAAACACATATCTATGAATAGCAATGATTCAGCAAATATCAAAGTCATGTTACGATATTATATAATTCTCACAATAGATCAGATGTATATAAAAATAACAGTGTAATGTTGCTTCGCAACCCTAAGACGATTTCGTCGCCTCTTGTTTTTGTTCTCCTGATCATGTAAGATAGGTGTAGTGATTGTTACCTAGTCTTTAGGTTTGTGTAATTGCTTGTTCATTACTGGTACTGGTAGGCTAAGATTTCACACTGCCAAGGGATTTGGGTGCAGTTGCCAGGTAGCCTTCCCACATAAAACCCATTACCGTATCATGGAACGCTCAGGTCAGGTTCCCCTCCCCATGCTAAGTGGAGGGGTAAGTTGATTGTATTTCCCATTAAGTTCGTTCATCATGTTGACGTTCTGAAAACAGCGTGTAGCGAAGCTGATTAAGTCGGTACGAAATTGTGTCACGTGTCAGCCCCCGCATCGTCTGACGCTGCTAGCTTCCGCCACGTCATCATTGCTCGGCATTCTCGACTCGAGGGCACATACCCCTGAATTTCACCCAACGAATAGCTCGCCAGGATTCTCCCCCCAAAATTTTCCAACCCAATTCCACCTTACCTCTATCAAACCTCAGAATTCGTATCTTCACCAAGAAGCTCCCTCACCAAGATTTTTACCACGAGCTTGCTTGTAATGCACGCTAGTTTCTTCTTTTAGTCAGCTGCTAGCCAACCATGGCCTCCCGCCATGACGTGGATTGAGTTCATCGTACCGTACACCTCGGCAGAATCTGTCCTTCGCACAGCACCATTTGCGGGAAAAAATGCTAACGTAATAGAGAAATCTCTGAATAAGCACTCCCTAGCAGTCGGCAGCTCCTGAACCATGAACGCTGGAACCTCACGTCCTTGGCTCTGACAACCACCAGCAGTTGTGGTAATCCGCGCTATAGATAGATTCGTGCATTGGTCCTTACCAGGGTTACTGTATGGTTGACGGTCTTTCGTCAACTATGCAGCCTGGTTCGCCTGTTCGCGACCTCTGCTTGACTGCCACTTCAGTTCAGCCTCGACCTTCATGCGATAGTCTGTGATAACACCGTTTGGGTATAATAAGGCCAAAAATAGGCCAGTTGGATGTAGCACACTGCGCATTGGCGAATACCGAATCAGCTTATCAAGAAAGCCCAAGTGTTGTCACCAATCCGCGCAGAGGCGCAAATGGAATCGCTCTCCGCATTCCCGCGGCCTCTTCTCGGCTGTGCCGCGTCATCATCCAGATTGAGTCATGGCGGTCTGGTTGCTCCGTCTAGTGCGGCTACTGCGGGCGGGAGTTTTAGCAGCAGAGGTGACGTTGTCAGTGCCATTACCAATGCAGTTAGCGGCAATGTCTTGCGCGCTGGACCCAGTCACCGGGGAAGGGGCACGACCTGCTTGCTAGGATGGCCGCCGCGGGACGGCGCGGATTGCCCCATGGGATGGCGTAATGGCGAAATGGGCGGTCGCGATTGGCGCCCGCTGGTCGCGCGCGCGCTTCTCCTCGGCGGAAGGGACGCGCAGTTCGGGGAAAGCGCGGGAAGAAGGGGGCGTCGCCACGGATTTGCCCTTCCTATAGGACGCTCCGCGACCGTGGAGGCAGCGGCGGAAGCGGACAGGGGGGGGATGAGGGTGGGGGGAGAGTCGTCGCGTGCGATCCTTGGGGGTGGAGGATTGGGCGACATTGAAGTGGATATCGCACAGGCGGCGTGGATGATTGCGACAGCGCTGGGTGTCGCTTCCGCGTCTATACGCGGAGGACAGGCGAAAGGGGAAGGGGAAGGGGAGGCGGAGAATCAGGCAGATGGGGAGGGGAAAGGCGGAAAGGGGCGAGAAGAGAGGGTTGCCGGAAAGAGCAGTGGTGATGCAGAGGCTAAGGGAGATGCTTCTAGCGGGTATGGTTACTCCAGTGAGTCAGATGGTGAGAGAGACAACACTAGTGGGGCCAGTAGCAGGAGCAGTCGCAGCGGGAGCAGGAGCAATAGCAGTGGGGAATGGGGGTCGGACGCATGGAGTACTCAAGGGTGCTCAATCCAAGGGTCAGCATCTCAAGGCAGTCAATCAAGTCAAACAAGTCAAAGCAGCGACGGATGGTATCAAGGCAGTCAGGAAAGTCAAAGGAGCCAGGGCAGTCAAAGCTGGTCTCAAAGCGAACAGACCAGCCAAGGAAGTCAAACAAGTCAAGGGAGTCAAGGAAGTCAAGCGAGTCAAGGGTGGTTCCAGGGCGAGCAGGGAAATGCTCAGGCCACGGAGGGGCGGCCCTTGGGAGCACCGAGTGCGGATTTTCTCGCGCTGTGCCACGCACAGCTGGACGTGATGGGGGTGGCTCTGCGCTGCTGCGGGTCTCAGCCTACAAGAATCACGGTAGGTGTGAGTGGGTAGGGATGTAGATTGACTGTCCGGCATAGAAGCCTTAAAAAAAGAAAAGGAGAAAGGTTAACAAAAAAGGGTCACTTCACGTCCTGTTGAGACGCCTCAAAACCGCTTCTGAAACGTTTCGAAGATGTAGCTGAGTCTTCTCTAGCCCCTTCCCAGTCCTCCGTGTGTTTTCAACTGTCTATGCAACCACGTGACCTTGTAACGTTGTTACCCGTCCATTTTGTCGGGTAACGTTATAAGCTTAGTTGCAAAAGACGCGTCCTGCGTCTAAGACGTTTGATGTGGGCCTGGGAGACGCTACAAAAGACACATGCCAGGCAGGGCAAAAAGAAACCCCGTGCAGCCAAAAAAAAATGTTACAGGGCGTGGGAAGGGTTGGGGGGGGGAAAGGGACCGTTGCACACATTTCCTGCAAAATTTTCCCCGACAATATTTTTTGGGTGGAGGAAGCCATAACGGAGGTGCGCAAGGTTGCTAAAACCACTAGGGTTTACTAATGAGAATTGGGTTGGTAAAATGAGGGAGCACAAATGAGTCGTTTGCAACACTTAATGGGCTTGGTGGTGGGCCACATTGGTTGGGTGATCTAGATCTAGAGTGCTTGTAAGGGTTGGGCTTTCCAATTTTGCATGGAGGGGTTAGAAATGTGGTGCGGTGGCTGTTTTTAAAGGTCGATTTGGGTTAGGGGGGGTCGACATTTCGCGAATTTGACATTCGCGTCGCGATCGGTAAAAAAAATACGGTCAGCTCGAAAAACGGCCGTGCGTCCTGCATCTTTTGCAACTAAGATTACAAGCCTTCTTCTGTCCTGCCCCATCCTGCAGCTTTACCTTCGTACGCCAGAAAGTTTCCTCTCCGGGCAGATTGAACTGCTACGAGTGGTGAGAAGGCTGCCCGGGGCTCGAGACAGAGCACGTTACCAAAGCTCACAGAGAACCGAGGAGAAGGAGATGGGCGGAGGCAGCGGAGGAGGGATGGGGATGGGAGGAGGGAGAGAGAGTGCGGAAGGAGGGATGGGGGAGGTGAGAGGGATGAGTGGGGAGGAGGAGGAGGAAGAAGAAGAGGAGGTGGGGAATGAGCCGCCTATTGCAAAGCTGCCGCCTTCATTAGAAGCTGTGCTTGTACAGAAAGAGGTGGGCATTGCGCATCACATGCTATAGATGAACATCGTCAACCTTCTTGTGCTCATCATCCATGCCACTGCTCTGCTCTGCACTGTGATCTTCATCCATGCCACTGCTCTGCACTGTGATCTTGAGGCTTGACCTAATCGTCTTCTATTCTCCTTCAAGTTGCATGGAATGATGGGGCAGTGCACTGAATTTTCCTGTGATCTTCATCCATGCCACTGCTCTGCACCGCACTGCACTGCACTGTTCTTTTGAGGGTCCTAACTAATCATCTTATATGCACCTACAAATTGAAATGGCGCATTACACTGAATCTTCCTGTGATCTTCATCCATGCCACTGCACTGCACCGCACTACACTGCTATTCACACCCTGCACTGGATTGAATCGCACTGAATGTCGCAATCCCATTCCCGGTGTGAGAAGCGGATGCATGCCACAGGCAATCTTTCTGGAGAGCGAGGGGGTGCTATGCTAGTGGTGGCATTGCACCTGCATCCATCCATTTTTTCTTGGTGCGAATGGGTGTCACAGGTGATGACTCTGGAGAGCGAGGGGGCGCTGGTGGTGGCTCTCACGAGGGATTCCTTTCTGCTTGGCCTGCTTGTGCTGCACCGTGAATCGCAACCGCTGCCACCCTCAGCTTCAGCAGCAGGTGTGCACTGTCGTTTGTTTATTTGTTTGTTTGTTTCCTGCATTCATATTTTTCCGCTGGGTTAGTGGCTTGTGATGAATTGGTACGGTGTGGTTAGAGCTGGTGGCAGGCCAGAGCCACACTGCTGTTGTATGATGCACTGTTTTTTTCGGAGTGACTTTTGAGTCGACTCAAAAAAGCCAGAGCCACACTGCTGTTGTGTGATGCACTGTTCCTTCCAAAATGACTTTTGAGTCAACTCAAAAGCCACCAAGCCAGAGCCACACTGCTGTTGTATGATGCTCTGTTTCTTTCTTCATTCCACCTGCAGAACCAGTGACTGCTGAGGAGGAGGAGCAACGCCAGGGGGCTAGTGGCAGTGGCACAAGGAGAGAAAGGCCACAAGGGGACCGAGGGGAGGGCTTAGGAGGAGCACGAAGGTCAGATGGAGGAGAAGGAGGAGGTGCAGGAGGGGGAGGAGGGAGAGAAGGAAGGTCGGAAAGAGGAGTGGGAGCAGTGGGTAGACTGCAGCAGTGGGTGTTGAGACGACCGGAGAGGCGGGGAGATGGTGAGAGTGGGCGAGGTGGAGTTCGGGAGGAGGCAGTGGGGAGTGTGGAAGGCAAAGAGAGGGCTGGGAGCGAGGGTGGAAAACAGCAGGGGCAAGGAGAGGGTACGAAGGAGCAGAGGAGTGGGGAGGTGGGTGGGGAGGGAAAGGGAGGGCAGGCGAACGGAGGGCAAGCAGGGGGAAGAGAGGTGGAGTGGGTGCAGTTGAAGCCGTACGAAGAGGAGGAGCAGCGCGCAGCACTGGGTGTGGCTCGTTCCCTTGCTTTTGCATACGTCATGGAGCAGGTAATGGTTTCTTCCTCCACGCCATGACCAGCACACTCTCTTAACCCTCCATGGCATGGTGTATTTAAGAGAGAATTTACCACGGGTCGTCGTTACTCATAGTCGGAAAGGCTGCAGTGCCAGAGAGAGTTCTTTTAGCAAGAAAGTGAGAGATTTTTTTTTTTTTTTTTTTTTTTTTCAAGGCTGTATTCACTTAATGGGTTCCTCCTCCACTCCACGACCAGCACACTCTCTTAAGCTTCCTCAGCACGGTCTATCAAAGAGAGATTCTTCAAAATGTTCCTGGTTCCATTGCCATTTCTTCTCCCCGAGTTGGACCCATGTATTTTTTAGTAGACTCGAGTGTGACACATGTATCTCCTGTCACTTCTCACCTCTCTCGTTGTTAAGCACCTTCAACCCTATCCCCCAATGCTCGTCTCACTCATCTCCTGTTGTCCCTGTCTCTTGCCTCCTGCCACCCTCCTCTCATGTCTCCTGCTGCTCACCTCTCTCCCTTCCTGCCACCCACCTCTCTACCTGCCACCCACCTCTCTACCTGCCACCCACCTCTCTACCTTCCTGCCGCCCACCCGCCACGTCACCAGAGAGCGTGGATGATGCAGCAGTCGCTGTGGCAGCGCACAGTCACCATCGACTCGCTTCTAGACCAGGTCAGCCAAATCCTTTCAATGGTGGTGGTACGGTACAGTACATGCTCACTGTGCTGAGACGATCTTAGAGTCGACTCAAAATTCGTCTGCTCCCAGTCGAAGGTGGACACATGGGCTGCGGAACGGAGGCCTTCCTTCCATCGACTCCCAGTAGGTAGAAGCACTACAAAACGAACTCCATGTTTCAGATGAGAGGATGGGCCTGCTTCGGTGAGCCAGCTTGACTTGAGCAATGGCGGCCCATGCTCGCTGTGCTACTCCCCCCTGCGACACCAAGTCACACACCAAGTCACACACCAAGTCGCACACCAAGTCACACACCAAGTCGCACACCAAGTCACACACCAAGTCGCACACCAAGTCACACACCAAGTCGCACACCAAGTCGCACAACAGTCACACACCAAGTCACACACCAAGTCGCACACCAAGTCACACACCAAGTCGCACACCAAGTCGCACACCAAGTCGCACACCAAGTCACACACCAAGTCGCACACCAAGTCGCACACCAAGTCGCACACCAAGCCGCACACCAAGTCGCACACCAAGTCGCACACCAAGCCGCACACCAAGTCGGCGCCCCCTCATGTGCTCTGGAGCTTTCTGAATCATGCCTCCCCCTCCCTCCCCCCCCATTCCTCCCCACCTCCCTCCTCCCATCTTCTCATCCTCCCCCCCACTCCCTCCCCCCGGTCCCCGCTCCTCTCCCTCTTTCCACGACCCCCCCCTCACACATCAGATGCGAGCTCCCCTCTCAGCTCTGCGCACGCTGGGCCGAATGCTCATGCCGCAAGTGGCAAAGACAGAGGTGAGGTTGGGATGGGTGTTGAGGGGTGCTCATGGGTGGGTGGATAGGTGGGGCATGGCTGGGTGGGGCATGGGTGGGTGGATAGGTGGGGCATGGTTGGGTGGGGCATGGGTGGGTGGATAGGTGGGGCATGGCTGGGTGGGCCATGGGTGGGTGGATAGGTGGGGCATGGTTGGGTGGGGCATGGGTGGGTGGATAGGTGGGGCATGGCTGGGTGGGGCATGGGTGGGTGGATAGGTGGGGCATGGTTGGGTGGGGCATGGGTGGGTGGATAGGTGGGGCATCGCTGGATGGGGCATGGGTGGGTGGATCGGTGGGGCATGTTTGGATGGGGCATGGGTGGGTGGGGTATGGTTGGGTGAGGCATGGGCGGGTTGTGTGCCAAGTGGCTGTAAAGAACGCAAAGAATTCTGAATCGACTTTTAAGTTGCATGACTGTGACTGGTAGGCGATGTGCTCCTGTGAACATGTTGTGCTTGATAGCTCGTCCCCCTCACCCACGCTACCAACCCCCCCCCACACACGATACCTACACCCCCACCACCCACGCTACCAACCCCCCCCCACACATACCTACACCCCCACCACCCACGCTACCCCTCTCCAGTGGGGGCTTGTGCAAGGCATGATGTCTCAAGGGGACGAGATAGGCGTTGTGCCCGTGTGAAGTGGACATGATTGGTCGAATGCCAATTGTCCCTGCTGATTCCCCGCCACCCCACCCACCTATCTCCCTACCCATGGGCCATGGCCCCCCAGCTGGGCCCTGACCTGGTGCAAGGCATGGTGTCTCAGGGCGATGAGATAGGCAACGTGCTGTCGCAGCTGCAGCCGGCTCTCTACCCCTTTCCCTGCGGGACGAGATAGGCGATTCGCTGTTGTGAACGTGGTTGCTTGAATGCTCATCATGCCTGCCTGCCCCTTCTTCCCACACTCCTTTTCTCCATGCAGCTGGGCCCTGACCTGGTGCAAGGCATGGTGTCTCAGGGTGATGAGATAGGCGATGTGCTGTCGCAGCTACAGCAGGCGCTCTACCCCCTGCCACACCCCCCGGGTGCAGCAGCAGTCACAGCAGCAGCAGCAACAGAGGGGGCAGTGGGAACTGTGGGGCGTGGAATAGCTCAACCCTTCCCCACCACCACCACCACCACTGCTGCTGCCACCCCGGCCAACTTCCCACGCCAATCTATCCTGCCGCCTCCGGCTCCTCACCGCACTCAACTCCTCCTTCCCCCTTTGGCTGACACGGAGCTCCCCATGCCGCCTCTCCTTCTGCCCACCCCCCCGGCTGCTCCTGACACTTCTGCTGCCAACCCACAAGCCTTGAAGCCTCTGTCTGTTCCCTTGGCGCTGCCTCAAGAGGATCGTCCGGAGCCCTTCGGCAGGTGGGTTACTTTACGTGTATGTTTTTTGAGAATTCTCTAAAAACATCCAGGTGAGTTACTTTACTCAGACCTTTCAAATCGTTTGGAACCTCTCAATTTTTTTGGGACCTCTCAAAAAAATCGAGGCCTCTCAAAGCAGCACTGTCTGTTCCCTTGGCGCCGCCTCAAGAAGAGGCTCGTCCGCAGCCCTTCAGCAGGTTTATTAGTCTTTTTAACGGGTAACCAGCCAACCAGGCCGGATTTGCCAGCAGGTGGATCAGCTGTTGGGTGGATGCAGTCGCATCCATGTGACTTATGAGAATTCTTAATAGTCACACGAATATTTGGGTGGATGCAGTCGCATCCACCCAACCCGCAGTATGCACCGCATGCTGCTGCCACTGCCAGATTTTTTAGGCGCCTCAAAAATCTTTTGAGGCGCCTTAAAAAAATTGTCTTTTGAGGCGCCTAAAATATCGTCTCAGTTCACGCAGTTTTGAGGCGCCTCAAAAATCGATGCAGTCGCATCCACCCAACTCGCAGCATGCACTGCGTGGTGCTGCCACTGCCAGACGCACCTGCCTCCCTCGCCGCTGCCTGCGAAATCCGGTTCGCTGTCTCTTCTCGTTCTTCATTTCTTTTCTCTTGTCATTTCTCCGCCATCCCAGCTTCCACCCAACGTGCAGTGTGCACCGGGTGCTGCTGCCTCTGCTGGACGCCGCTGCTTCCCTCGCCACTGCCTGCGAAATCCACTTCACCGTCAGCTATGGCTCCTCCAATCCAAGGCCAGACACGGGACCTGCTGTAGGTGCGCCTGCCGAACCTGCTATCGTGCCTGCCAATTCCCTTCCTGCAACTGCTGCTTTGGGCCGGGTGCCTAGTCGGAGGGAGAACTGGGCTGGGAATGAGGAGAACGGAGAGGAGGAATTGGGGACCACCGGAACGAGAAGCTTGGATGAGGGGATGAGAGGAAATGGTGATGGACAGGGTGGTTTGAGTGGGGCCGTTGATGAAGATGGACGGTTGAGATGGAGCGGTGGGAGTGATGCAGGTGTAGGGGTAGAGAAAGAAGACTACGACAGTGGAATGGATGATGATGCGGTTTATGAGGCTATGTTGGAGAAATATGTGGCGACTAGCAGGTCTGAAGTAGGTTCCTCTGCAGGAGGTGAAGGACTAGAACGCGGGCGTTTGTTGGTTGCAGCAGCAGAAGGATTTGAAAGAAGCAGTGGCGTGGGGGAGGAGAGGGAGCAGCAGGGGCGGGGGCATGCGGGGGGAGAGGAGGAGGAGGAGTCGTGGGAGGTGTTGGGGCATGAGAGTGACATAAGGCGGCTGTTGCAGGGGGTTTTGGATGCTGCACTGCATGCCACAGAGGGCGGGGGGTGGGTGCACGTGCACTGGCAGAGGGCGCCAGGGGGAGGAGTGCTGCTGTTGGTGGAAGACAGTGGCGTGGGCGTGCACTACCTGGTGAGTTGAGGGGTTTGGGTATGGGGGTTGGGGTCTAGGTTGCAATCTGAGGGCGGGTGGGTGCACGTGCACTGGCAGAGAGCGCCGGGGGGAGGGGTGCTGCTGCTGGTGGAAGAAAGTGGTGTGGGCGTGCACTACCTGGTGAGTGCAGGATTTTGGGGGTTTTGAAATCTGAGGTTTGGGGTTTAGGAATCAGAGATCAGGCGGTGGGACTGTTTGGAAGCATGTGCACTGGCGAGTATACCAAATAGTATCCACCTCGTTTGAGGCTCATCAAAGCCCCACCTTACTGGTTTCTCCGCATCCTTCCCCCCCAACCACCCCCCTCCAGTCTGCCAGTCCGGCCTCCTCCACTCAAAACCTGCCACCTGGCAAGCTGGCACGGGCTGCTGACGCCTTAGCAGCAATGGAGGTGGTGAGGGGTGTGGCAGAGGCGGTGGGGGCAGTGATGCGTGTGCAGTCGCCTCATCTCATCAATGCTCCAAGTGGGTACGGCGGGACAAGGGTGGAGATCTGGTTACCACCTGCCCCTGTGTCGATGCAGCAGTAGCAGCTGTATGAGCAGCAGCAGCAGCAGAGATCTGGTTACCGCCTGCACCTGTGTCGATGCAGCACTAGTAGCACCAGCACCAGTAGCAGACACAGTAGGTGCAGCAGCACTGGGGAGTGGCAGACGCGGTGGGGGCAATGATGCGCGTGCAATCGCCACACCTCATCAATGCCCCCTGTGGTTACAGCGGGACATGGGTGGAGCTCTGGATACCACCTGCCCTTCCCTCAGTGCAGTGAGGTTTTCGAGCTGAATGAACAGCCATCTCATGCTGTGAGCGAGGTCTCTGGCTACCACTTGCCCCTGTGTTGAAGCAGCAGCAGCAGTAGCAGATGTAAGTATCTGGTTACTGCCTGCCTCTCCCACAGTGCAGTGGGGTTACTGAGTCGACTGAACAGCCTGTCTTATGCTGTGAGCAATCGTTGCTCGCCAAGAGATTTGGCTCTGTGGCGCTTAAGTCGTGCAAGTGGTGCAAGTGGTGCAAGTGGTGCAAGTGGTGCAAGTGGTGCAAGTCGTGCAAGTCGTGCAAGTCGTGCAAGTCTTGCAAGTCGTGCAAGTGGTGCAAGTGGTGCAAGTGGTGCAAGTGGTGCAAGTGGTGCAAGTGGTGCAAGTCGTGCAAGTGGAGTGGCTCCTCTTCTCTGTGCTGTGCTGCCTATCTAGCGGTATTTGCCAGCACAGAAGTGCTGCGGCCGGCTGATCTGCACCCGTGGTGTGCGTCTGCTCTCACGGTAACTGGTGTGCTCGCTTTCTGCAAGTGGAGGCTCGTGCTCTGTACAGTATAATTAAGTTAGGTTCTGCACGGATGGTTACAGGGATGTAATGCTTATACATACTTGGATTTTTTTGTCTGCTGCAGTCCATCTTAGATTCAAGACTTCAAGCCGTGCACTCGACATCCACCACCAGATGGAGATTTCCCTTTGCTAGATGTTATCACACAGAGTTGAAATAAAATCCATCTGGTAAATGATCGTTGCGCTCACGCAAACGAAAGCTAGATCGCCATTACAGGGTACGGACCTCGACTGGCGCGAGATTGAGAAGAAACGCCTGCAAGATACCCACTGCATTTTGCAGCAAAACAAGAGGCACACTTCATCCCGTTTTTAGGCTTATCCAAAGTTATTTGTCAAGAGTTCTGTACAAAAACAATTACAGGCGAAGCATTCTACATCAACCGCTAAACTGTGTAACATATCTTTTGTAGCACGATCAGATGCTCTATCGCAGACACCCATCTGCTTTCGCTGACCGACATTCACTCGCGACACCGCCGATCATTGCCAGTGCGAAATCAAGCCCAGAGGGTGAGACCTTCGCGACATCGTGAGACTTACCATAAGCGAGGCGACCATGGTCTCACCTTCCCGACATCCTGACACCTTCGTCACATCGCCACCACCATCAACCCATCACTGTTTTGTTGGCTTGTATCACACCACTCGCGCTGTTACCCTAGGCCTCGCGGTGGTCTCCCGCCGCCGAAATCATCCTGTCACAGTGGCGCCGAAATCGCGAGCGCGTTTCGTCGCACCGCGCTCGCCATTGCTGAGGGCCGAGGACTTGCAACACCGCAACTGTGGCATCGCGAATCACCACACCAAGTAACCCTGTACCATTCCACCCAACCTTGCCTCTACAAATTCCTCTTCAGAAAATTGATTTTCACCAGTCTCTCTCACTCAACCTCAATTTCTCAGCAGAAAATTCGCACTTCACATCACCAGACTTGCACCTGATTTCCATTGCACTCTCCACTTCGCATAAACCCGTTTTTTCCTCAGGAAAAAATATTATTAACAGCATAATGGCCACCTCTCGCGTGCTCGCCGTGCTCGGGGTCATCTGCGTCGCCCTCTGCGTGGCTGGCGCGAGGGCTCAAGCAACGCCGCCGAAGCCCACCAAGGCGCAGCTCAAGGCGGAGCTGAACAACATGGCGACGAACATCACGAAGCGTTACCCGCAATACGCGAAATACGCCAAGGATATCAACCGTTACATCGGCCTCGCGCTCAACTCCAAATACGACTTCTCAGCCCTCGCGGACGCCACAATCCTCCTCCCCAGCGACACAGAAGCCCAAGCCCTCGCTAAGAAGCTCCCCGTTACAAGCAGCAACATCCCCATCATCTACAACATCACCGCATACCACATCCTCCCGCGGAAGCAAACCGTTCCTCAGCTGAACTCCCTTAAAAAGTCGCAGCCGCTGGCGACTCAACTGAAGCAAGCGATCTACAAGGTTTCTCCACAGAATGGTAACTCCGTGTCATTCGCCAAGGGGCCGAACGCGCCTGCTGCCGCGTGGACGACCATCCAAATCGCGCGGCTGTACGCTGGGCCATACTTCATCGCGCATGGCGTGGATAAGATTCTCATCCCCGCTGGCACGACCGTGCCCAAGTAGACTTCAGATCGAGTGCGACTACAGTGCATTGCGCTTTATGGCTATCTTAGGGCTAGGAACAGGTTCTTCTGTTAGGAGTAATTTATCCCCAGTTGACGCTCAGTGACTGTCTGTTCACCTCGGAGCACATGCCACTGACCGTCAACTGGCGATAGTGTAATGCCTTTTTGTGTATGAGTAATTGCGCTGCTTTTGACTGCACTTCACCTTCTAACAACCATCAGAGAGCTGAGGATATGTGTTATGTTGGTTGACAGTTGGTGTTTTTTCAACCTTCATTGAACAGATGGCACTGACAGGTGTTTAAGAAAGCTTTCATGGTTGCTGTACAAACTAAATGTGCGCACAATAATGGACACCAAAATCTGGTCAACAAGCTAAGGTTGACTGCAAGCAACATCCAAAACTAACAATGCTTCCACCAGCGAAACCCAACCAGAGGTGATGTTTTGGGGTTTAGGTGATGTTTTCCCCAAGACGCATTCACGGCTGCACTTTCTGCCATCTGCCAGAAGGGCCGCAATTCCCCCTCACAGCAACATCAACAGCTGATTTTCTTCATCAGCATCTGCTTGTTTTGCTCACAACACACAAAAATACGCCGATCAAGGGCAGTCAGCACAGCACAGACTGCCCTTCAGCTCACCACTCATGAGAATTCTCAAAACTGGCCTTGACCTCACCCACCCCCAACGCCACGACCACCAGCGAGTCCACCAGCAGCAGCTGAATCTTGTGGGTCGGCTCCCCATCTCAGCCTCAACTGGTTTTCTGAAATCAGCTGCTGTAGTTTCCCCTTCAATGCGCAATCCACCGCCAACAGGAGCAATCAACCTGACGGCATAAACCATTCCCGCCACAGCTGCAGCTGGCAATTGGAAGTACAACACAGCTGCAGCTTCCCCTACAATGCGAGTCATCAGCAGCAGCAGCAATCCCCCTGAATCATCTCAAGTGCAACCCCCCCTGACTGCTAATCAGCTTAGCAGCTGGTGGGTCGCATTAGCACAAGACCGAAATCAGCAGCTAATGCGACCCACCACCACCAGCAGCTATCCCCCTGACAGCATAAACCGTCCCCGTTACAGCCGCCGCTGTCCCTCCCAGGAGAATCGCCACGTGGCACGCAACCGACGCACGCGACAGCTGGCGCCACTTAATGCTGAGGTGGCAGGCCGTGGGGAGGAGCAAAGAGATGGAGATGCTGAGGAGAGAGCCTGTGAGAGTCATGACCAGGGCGAAGAATGGAAGCAGTAACCCCGCCGCTGCCACCAGCACCACCAGTAGAGTCCTCACAGTTAGGGAAACAACTGTCTTGCTGCTGACCCTCACCCAGTTAAAGCCCGGGAGAGATGAGAGCCAGGAGAGACAGAGCGCAGTGTGCTTGCAGTTGCAGCTGCAGCCTCTGTGCTTGAAGCGGGGCATGCAGTAAGGGGTACAGGAGGCGAGGCTGGGAGGGGAGAGGTTGGAGAGGAGGGAGGAGACGGAGGATTCGAGGGCGAGCGCGACGGGGGTGATGGTGATGGCGAATTTGGTGAGGGGAGAGATGATGGTGGTCCATAGGACTATGCGGGATGGTGTGAGGGCGGGCGGCAGGTTGAGGGTAATCTGGGCGGCAGTGGCTTGTCCGTACATGGAATAGCCGAGAATGGCAATGCCGCCGTATATGCATGTGCAGACAGTGAACCAGATGAGGAGCACCTGGCGGGGGGAGGCGAGGGGAGGGGAGGAGGAGGAAACGAGGGTAGCATAGAGCGGCTGGGCTTTTGAGGCGCCTAAAAAATAGAGCAACTATGCTCGCGTTACAGGAAAGGAGTTGAACATGCAAGTGCCATAGCAGATTCACATCCTCTACCCACTCACCCGGTTGAGGTGCTGGAGCTTGTCCATGGAGTGGTAGACGGTGGGGAAGACAGCATGTCCCAAGAAACAGACATCAACACAAGGGGTTACAACACTTGTACCGCGTACGAAGTGCGGCATCAACCCCTTACCCAGTTGAAGTGCTGTGGCTTGTCCATGGAGCGGTAGATGGTGGGGAACACAGCATGGCCCGACAAGCAGAACCCAAAACAGGGGGTTACAGAACCTGTAATACGCACAAGTGCCGCACCAGTATCGATACACACTCGCCCACTCACCCGGTTATAGTGCTGGGGCTTGTCCATGGAGCGGTAGATGGTGGGGAACACAGCATGCCCCGACTCAATGCACTACTCTTTACTCTCTGACTCCCTCACTCGCCCACTCACCCAGTTATAGTGCTGTGGCTTGTCCATGGAGCGGTAGATGGTGGGGAAGACAGCATGTCCCGAGAAGCAGACATCAACACAAGGGGTTACAACACTTGTACCGCGTACGAAGTGCGGCATCAACCCCTTACCCAGTTGAAGTGCTGGGGCTTGTCCATGGAGCGGTAGATGGTGGGGAAGACAGCATGTCCCGAGAAGCAGACATCAACACAAGGGGTTACAACACTTGTACCGCGTACGAAGTGCGGCATCAACCCCTTACCCAGTTGAAGTGCTGGGGCTTGTCCATGGAGCGGTAGATGGTGGGGAAGACAGCATGCCCTGAGAAGAAGAACCCAAAACAGGGGGTTACAGAACCTGTAATACGAACAAGTGCCGCACCAGTCTCGATACAAACTCACTCACTCACCCGGTGCTGTGGCTTGTCCATAGAGCGGTAGATGGTGGGGAACACAGCATGCCCCGACTCAATGCACCACTCTTTACTCTCTGCCTCACTCACTCGCCCACTCACCCGGTTGTAGTGCTGTGGCTTGTCCATGGAGCGGTAGATGGTGGGGAAGACTGCATGCCCTGAGAAGCAGAACCCAAATATCCCCATCGCCACTGGTATTCCCTGCACCCGCAGCAACGCCGATTCCCCTTGCACTGCTGCCGCTGCTGCTGCTGCTGCGGTTGAAGAAGCAGAAGCAGCAGCAGAGCCTGCATCGTCCGCCCCCATCGCCGCCACCCACGCCACTCCCACCACCGTGACCAGCGCTGCGAGCAGCCCTCCCACGGACACATACGCGAGCAAAGACATCTTTCGTAACCACACTGTTGGCAGCACGATCAGCGCAGCGATGATCAGAAACACCTGGTTGGGCGACAGGCGGATCGAGAGGCCCAGGGGGTTTTCAGTAGACACTTAACAAGCCACAAGCCACTCTCACCACCACTGTGACCAGCGCAGCAAGCAGCCCAGACACGGACACATACGCGAGCAGAGACATCTCTCTGAGCCACACTGTGGGCAGCATAATCAGTGCTGCGATGATCAGAAACACCTGGTTGGGCGACAGGCGGATCGAGAGGCCCAGGGGGTTTTCAGTAGACACTTAACAAGCCACAAGCCACTCTCACCACCACTGTGACCAGCGCAGCAAGCAGCCCAGACACGGACACATACGCGAGCAGAGACATCTCTCTGAGCCACACTGTGGGCAGCATAATCAGTGCTGCGATGATCAGAAACACCTGGTTGGGCGACAGGCGGAGGGAGGGGCTCAGGGGGAGGCGGTGCGGGGCGAAGGAGGGGAAGAGCAAGGCGAGTTTGAGGAACCGCAAAACGCGAAAATCAGAAACCCACGCGGCCAAGGGGGAGGTCGTTTATTGAGGCGTCTTAAAACGGGACGATCAGAAACACCTGGCGGAGAGGCAGAGCGTGGGGCCGGCCGAGGGGGAGGCCATTCGGGGAGAAGGAGGGGAAGAGGAAGGCGATTTCCTCGCCTAGCTGGGAATCCCTTCATTGATTCGCCTTGGAGAATAGCCACGTGAAGTGAGGGTGTTTTTGAGACGTCTCAAAAACACCCTAACTTCACGGGAGAAGGAGGGGAAGAGGAAGGCGATTTCCTCGCCTAGCGAAGGAGGGGAATCCCTTCATAAATTCGCCTTGGAGAATGGGCAGCTCGATTGGGGCGGCGAAGAGCTCCCTGTAGAGAGGAGGAGAGATGTGAGCACGCCTTTTGAGTTGACTCAAAGGCCACCTTGAGCAGCTCGACTGGGGCGACGAATCGCGCAGCGTACAGCACAAGGCACGTGAGCATGTTTTAGAATTCTCAAAAGCGAATAGCGCGGCGTACGTGAGCATGCGGCCAGCGTGGCCGAACAACTTGTAAGGCGCGTCAGAACACTCACCTGGTAGGCGGAGAGGCGGAGCGAGGATCCAAGGGAAGCTTTTGAGTCGACTCAAAAGGAGAGGCGGAGCGAGGATCCCAGGGAAATGCCATGCGAAGGAAACGAGGGGAAGAGGAAGGCTAGAGAGTCCCCTTCGAGGACGAGAAGCTCCACTGACACTCTAGCCTTCCTCGAAGGGGACTCTCTAGCCTTCCTCGAAGGGGACTCTCTAGCCTTCCTCGAAGGGGACTCTCTAGCCTTCCTCTTCCCCTAGAGGAGCTCCCCGTAGAGCACCGGAGACGTCAGCATGCCTGTTGAGTCTATGCTCGAGGCGCCTCAAAACACACCTGGTTGGCGGACAGGCGGAGGGAGGGGCCAAGACTGAGGCCGTGCGGGGCGAAGGAGGGGAAGAGGAAGGCGAGGGAGTCGCCTTCGAGGATGAGCAGCTCGACGGACACGGCGAAGAGCTCCCCGTAGAGCACCAGAGATGTAAGTATGCGCCCTGTGCGGCCGAACGCTGCCGCGCCTATGTCGGGGAAGGTGGTGATCGTGGAGGCGTGGAGTGCAGTGGCGGAGGTGTGGGGAGAAGTTGCGGAGGTGTAGGGTGCGGTGGTGGAGGCGTGGCTGCTTCCAGTCGAGGTGTGGATACTTGTATCAGGGGAGTGGGGATCGGTGGATGGTGTGTGGTCCATGCAGGCACGGAGGAGGCGGGCGGTGAGGAGGTAGAGGAGGGACGTGGCGGACAGAACGAGCAAGCCTAACCAGCCCGCTTGGGCGAGCGCGTAGGGCGTGGTGAGAATTCCGATGCCTGGTGCAAGGGGAGGAGAATGGGAAGGGCAAGTGAAGAGAGAGAAGAATGGATGAGGAAGGAAGGGTGACGGTTTCGCTCTCACGCATGCCCTCGGGCTTGGCATGCCGTCAGGGCTAAGCAATACCACGCATGCCCTCGCGCACACACACACACACACACACACACACACACACACACACACACACACACACACACACACACACACACACACACACACACACACACACACACACACACACACACACACACACACACACACACACACACACACACACACACACACACACACACACACACACACACACACACACACACACACACACACACACACACACACACACACACACACTCGCCGCCACTTGGGAAGTGCGCTCGCCGGTCGGACCTTCCCCCCTCGTGTCTCACCCGTCAGCACGTTGACTCCGTTGAAAACAGCCTCCAGTGAGCTGCTGCCACGTGGCGGCGACACTTCCGTGGAAACCCGTCGCTTCCCCAGTCTTCCCCCGGTCACCCTTCCCCACCAAGACCTCCCGCCCTCTTCTGCGCCTTGCGCTTCCCCGACATCCGCCGCTGCCAGCTCCCCCTCCGCTGCTCCACTTGCTCTTCCCTCCGCTGCTTCACCTTCCGCTGCTCCCCCGCCGTCTGCCGTTCCGCCTTGCACCCCCCCCCGCTCCGCGGAGTCACAATCATCTCCCCCCGGTCTGCGACTTGCTCTCCCATCGCCATCTGCCTCGCGAGCACCGTCACCCGTCGCACTGCGACAACTTCTGTCGCTACCATCCGCATTCAAAACATCGTCCGTGTAACCCCCCAGAGAAACAAGCGGACCACAGATGCTCACCGACGGCGCGCGTGCGGCTGCCGACGCGACATCAATGTCCGCACTGCCTCTCAGCAGACCTTCAGCGCGACGAGCGAGTTCGTCGTCTGCAGAACCGTCAGGGCTTTCGGCAGCTTGAGCAAGGGGATTGTTCGCTGAAGTTTCACGCACCAGCACCACGATTTCCGCCGGTCTTTTCACACCGTTCCTCTTCGGTCCAACGGAATCGCGGTTGGTGCACTCAAGAATTTCGCTTTCACGGCAAGTATTAATTTCGCCTTCCCGTTCATGTAGCTGGGCGCTTTCTCGCTCCCTACTCGTTTCTGAACGATACGTGCACTTTTGCTGCTCGCTCCGGTCGATTATGGCAAAAGCTTCTGCAGAATTCTCGAGAAATTGCGCATGCTGCGTGTGGTACGGAGGCGCACCGACAGATTTCGTCGGCGCGGTAGGGCCACGAGTAGTAACTCTAGGAATGGACTTATGGGCTTTCTGCGGAAAGGATATTTCACGCGAGTCGGAATAGTCTGGAGCAATAACGTCGCCTCCCTTTTTCCATCTTTTCGAAGCGTCTTTCCATTGATAGTTGCCCGCTTCCCGCTCAACTTCAAAAGTTCGTCGCACCATAACAGTGGATTTGCAGTGTGTATGGTATTGAACAAATTGGTCGAGAAATCCACGACGATGAAACGAGAATGGAGGAGGTAGGAAGAGTGAACAGAGGAAACAAGTACAGAAATCAGAATTCGTGACATGCCGCGCCGCGCAGCTGAAATCAAACCTCGCGGTGACGTCGTCGTGCCCACGAAGGCTCGAAAAAGAAATTACGAAATTTCGCCGTGTCGATTGCGAGTACCTTCAGCGTCCACTTCTCGTCGCATGCAAGCCAAACGATGATCGTGATTGTCTGCAGCGAAACGTAACACATCATCTGCGATCGCTGGAGACCTTCACCTCCAATTTCCACCACTAGGAGATGCGGCAACTGCTTGGCGCGTCGCGCGTGGCAGCCGCATTTGGTGCGCTGGCTTGCAGAAACGATGTCCAGCGAAGCAAGAGACTTGACTCGCTGACAGTTATCGAAATTGCTGTTCTGCTGTGCTGGCAGTCACCTTCATGTGATCCACGTGGAAGGGAAACTTGAAGATGGTCACACCAAGATGGGCCACGTCACTACGCGGGAATGCTCTCGAAAGCATTTCCCGCAACAAGACTTAGTAATCGCTGCAAGGATAACTTCATTCTTAACATCTATATCCATCTCACTTTCTCATATCAACATCACCATTTTCGAAGGGAAGTTGAGACAATGCAGCTACCCTTGCGTAGCTGATACACTTTTTTATTCCCAGTAGATCCCATTTAGAACCCAACAATGCAGCCTCCTCTCTTCAGTTCACTCATAAAGCTCGCATAACTTACAACACCCAATGTGCTTTTTGCATCCATAGCAGCATTGCTAACTGTAGCAACGCAAAACTCAATACCCATAACCTTCTGAATCACATTGCCGGGCTCCTGAGAGCTAAGCCCATGACAACGCTACACTTCCACCTCCTTTACAGTATCCCCCTTAAAAGGCGGCTCCAGTAGCTTCTCATTCACCGCATTCAAATCCACCGTAGCAGCGCTGCTGCGCGCAGCAATCCACGCAACAATATCCGCTATCACCTTTTCGATCACATCGTCAGGCTCCCCAGAAGTGAGTCCGTGCCAGGAGCCCTCGTAGATCTTGAGAGTCTTGTCGGTGCTGCTGGCCGCTGCGTGCAGCTCCTTGGAGAGAGCTGGGTCGGTTACCACGTCAGCACTGCCGTGCAGTATGAAGCACGGGAGGGAGAGCTGCAGGGAGGGGAGAGAGCGAGGGGGTGGGTGGTATGGACGACGGATATGGGTGAAAGATTTGGCATGAGCGTGCTGGGGGAAGGAATGCTGAGCCTGCTGTGGTGCCGTTGCTTTGCTGCCGTGCCATTGCTGCATGCAGCAGTGAAGCACGCCAATATGGCAACAGCCTGCGACCAAGCGTCTGAAAGCTTCAATGATCCCATTCAGTCGATTGGAATACACCATCCAATGATTAGCCACCAAATGAACACTTGCGACTCTAATCCGCTTGTGATTCCAGGAGCTGGAGAGTCATCCTCACACCAAACCCCCTCCATCCTCACACCTTACCTCCTCCATCATCACATTCACCCTCACCTCCTTCATCCGTGGGCCGATCTCCTGTGTGGTCCGCAGCAGTGAAACTGCTGTGCCCACTCGAGCAGGGCCCCTGATGGACATTGGGTTATCCTTCGCCTGGTGGGTGACGCAGCAAGAGAAGGCGAGGAGCAAGGGAAGAGGTTGGGTGGGGGTTAGGTGAATAGCAGGAGCAGAGGAGCAGTGAAACTGCTGTGCCCACTGGAGCAGGGCCCCTGATGGACATTGGGTTATCCTTCGCCTGGTGGAGGTAGGGGGAGCGAGGGGAGAGGAGGAGAGAGGAGGAGGGGAGCTGAAGAGGAGATAGCCAACGGTGCATACTTCACCTTGGGATGTCGATAGCTTCAATTCAAGCTCACCATATGAAGCTCCTCTTTGGTGCGCGACCACGCTCCTCTTGGTCAACAAGGTCTCTCATGCCAGTGTCGCTGGTATCCTTGCCCTGCTGCACCATCTTGACCTCGGGATTACCATTGAAGTGAGCCAGCACCGTTCAAAATTAAGACTCACCATTTGAACTCTTGTGCGGTTGGCAAGGTCTCTCATCCCGATGTCGCTGATGTCCTTCCCTGGAACCATCTTGGCCTTGGGAATGACGTTGCTCAGAGCCAACACCGTGCATACACCTACCCCCTTTCTCTTCCTCCTAACTCACCCGCTTCCGGTTGGCAAGGTCTCTCATGCCAATGTCGCTAATGTCCTTCCCTGGAACCATCTTGACCTTGGGAATGACGCTGCTCAGAGCCAACACCGTGCATACACCTACCCCCTTTCTCTTCCTCCTAACTCACCCGCTTCCGGTTGGCAAGGTCTCTCATGCCAATGTCGCTGATGTCCTTTCCTGGAACCATCTTGACCTTGGGAATGACGCTGTTGAGAGCCAGGAATGCTGATACCACCATTGGGGGAGGCATCAACTCCTCTGCTATCTGGTGACCAGTGGGGGGTGGGGAGTGGCGGGTGGGTGTGGTATGTGGTGAGTATTTGGGAGTGATCATTCACCATCTTGACCTTGGGAATGACGCCGTTGAGAGCCAAGAACGCTGATACCACCATTGGGGGAGGAATCAACTCCTCCGCTATCTGGTCAACATTGAAAGGCGGGGGGAAGGGGGGAGTGGAGGGTGGGCGGGTGTGGTCTGGTGATTATCGCAAAATGATTATTAACCAGCATGACCTTGGGAATGACGCTGCTAAAAGCTAACACCTTTGATTTGAACAATCGGAAACAGGATCTGCTCGTGCTATCTGGCGATCCAAGTGAGGAGAGGGCAGCCTGGGTAGGGGAGTGGTGGTATGTGGTGCTTTTAAGTCGACTCAAAAGCGATCCAAGTGAGGAGAGGGTAGGGGAGTGGTGGTATGTGGTGAGAACTTTGGGGGAGGAGCTGGGTGGTGGGAGAGTAGCAGTGCATGGGGGGTGCTTGTATCGAAGGGTGGACACAAGAGAAGATGATCATTTGTACTGAAGGCCAACACAGGGTGTACGATTGACAGTAAAAGGGTGCTTGCACTCAAAGGCTGATCGCTAGAGAGCCTTTGACAATCGTACTGAATAATGGGAAAGATCACCATGGGCGGCAACCGTGGGCGGCAACCGTGGGCGGCAACCGTAGGCGGCAACCGTTGCGTGGTTACCAAACACTGTTGAAGCAGCAACATCAACTTGCGTATGGCAAATCCCATCATCATAATCATCACCATTCCATGGGTACCACATGGTTACTTCATGGCCACACATGCTTCCCATGTGGTTACCATACAATTATCCCATGGTTACCACGTGGTTACCACATGGTTACCTTGCACATGGGTGACAGTAGGACGGCTCCTCGAAAGGCGTCTGGGCGGCGCCAGTGCGTCTTGATGGCCACTGCGCCGCCCATTGACTCGCCGTACAGGAAGACGGGGAGGGATGAGAGGGCAGGCGAGGCTGCGAGGGAGTGTGTGGGGAATGGAATGCACACAGAGAGGCAGGGAGGTGAAAGGAGAGGTGTGTGAGACAGTGTGTGGTTTAAAGGGCCACGGCACGGCGCCGCCCATTGACTTGCCGTACAGGAAAACCGGGAGGGAGGAGAGGGAAGGTACGGTACCTAAGAAACAACTTGAGTGGATTTTTTCAAGACCCCAACCTATGAGCACACTGTTGCACTCACCTGCACCCATCTCTTAACGCGTCGGTGAATCCAATCCAACCATATCCTTGATGATGGTAGCGAGGGATGTATGCAAGCACACCGTGGCAGCACCCACCCGCCTGCATGTACTTGCACTGCTTCACCCACCTGCACTGCACCTACCTGCACCCATCTGCACCCATCTGCACCCGTCTGCACCCACCTCGTAATGAGTAAGTGAACTCAACCACGTCGTCAATCAATGATGGCATCGAAGCGAGGGATGTATGCATGCAGGCCCTGGGAGCACTTACCCACCTGCATGTGGTCGCACCCATCTGCACCCATCTGCACCCACCTCTTAACGCATCTGTGAATACAACCACGTCGTCGATCAAGGTATCGAAGAGAGGGATGTACGCATGCAGGCCCTGCGAACACCCATGGCCCTTGTTGTCCACTTTTGAGAGACTCAATCACCAGTCAGGACCTGGGAGCAACTTCTGCTAGAGGCGCCACAATAGCACCCACCTCTGAACGAGTCGGTGAATTTAACCACATTGGTATCAAAGCGGGGGATGTATGCATGCAATCCCAACTGCACTGCACCCGCCTCCACCAATTCGCACCCACCTCTTAGAGCGTCAGTGAATTCAACCACATCATCTATGATGGTATCAAAGCGGGGGATGTATGCATGCAGGCCCTGCGAGCACCCGTCCAACTGCACTGCACCCATCTTCACCCACCTCTTAGCGCGTCGGTGAACTCAACCACATCATCTATGATGGTGTCGAAGCGGGGGATGTATGCATGCAGACCCTGTGAGCACCTACCCAACTGCACTGCACCCACCTCCACCCATTTGCACCCACCTCTTAGCGCGTCGGTGAACTCAACCACATCGTCTATGATGGTGTCGAAGCGGGGGATGTATGCATGCAGGCCCTGGGAGCACCCATGGCCCTCGTAGTCCATGCCATACACCAGGTACTGCTGCTGTGCCATGCTCACTGCCACGGCTGGTGGGGTTTTCAGGAGAAGGTAGGGAGAAAAGGGGGAGGGGTGGTGGGATGTATCATGCATGAGTGCAGGCGCTGCAAGCACTCGTAGTCCATGCCATGCACCAGGTACTGCTGCTGTGCCATGCTCACTGCCATGTCTGGTGGACAACAGGGAAGGCAGAAGAGAAGCGAGGAAGGGGAGATGTATGTGTGATGTGAAGCTCCTGAGAGGGAGCACCCATGGCCCTCATAATCCATGCCATACACCAGGTACTGCTGCTGTGCCACGGCTGATGTACGACAGGGGAGAAGGGGGAGAGGTGAAGGGGAGAGGAGGGAGGAGGGGAGAGGGAGGGTGGGATGGGATGTATGCATGCATGCAGGCCCTGTGAGCACCCATGTCCCTCATAGTCCTTGGTGCTGCACGGTATTCTCCTTCTTGGGAATTCTCAAAAATACCCGGCCCTGTGAGCACGCATGTCCCTCATAGTCCATGGTGTATACCAGATACTGCTGCTGTACCATGCTCACTGCCACGGCTGGTGGACGATATAAGGGGTGGGGGGAAGAGGGTAAGGGGAGGGGGGAAGTGGGGAAGTGGAGGGGGGGGATTTATGCAAGCAGCCCCCGGAAGGGAGGGAGCACCCATGACCCTCATAATCCTTGGTGTACACCAGATACTGCTGCTGTGCCATGCTCACTGCCACGTCTGGTAGACAGTGGGGAGGGGGAAATTGAAGGGGGAAAGGGGCAGGGATAACAGGGGAGACGGTTATGTGAGCACCCATGACCCTCATAATCCTTGGTGTACACCAGATATTGCTGCTGTGCCATGCTCACTGCCACGTCTGGTAGACAGCGGGGAGGGGGAAATTGGAGGGGGAAAGGGGCAGGGATAACAGGGGAGACGGTTATGTGAGCACCCATGTCCCTCATGGTCCTTGCTGTACACCAGATACTGCTGCTGTGTTATGCTCACTGCCACGGCTGATGTATAGTCACATCACGAGGGAGGGGGGAAGGGTCAGGGCAGGGAGAAAGGGGAATGCACATGAACGTAAGCTGTGAGCCATGCGTGCATGCATGCATCACCTCCACGTACCATCAGAGTGCATTTTGAGGCGCCTCAACAAATCAACTTGAGCCATGCATGCATGCATGCATCACCTCCATGTACATAGCCATGCATCAAAGTGGTATATGCATGTATCACCACACCATAGCCATGGCAGTACACCACGATTCCCCTCATATAATGCACGCATGCATGAACCGTGACCATCCCACCCACCTATGCTTGTGTGGGTGCATGCATCATCTCCACATACCATCAAAGTGGTACGTGCATGTACATGCAAGTACGTTGTGATTCATGTATGCATGTATGTTGTGATTCATGTATGCATGTACGTGCATGTACGTGCATGTGAATCGCGTACCATCAAAGTGGTATGTGCATGTGTCGCCATAGCCATGGCAGTACACCACGATTCCTTTCACCACCCCATCCAACGGCTGCCATCGCTTTGTGAAGATCTCGACGCCTCTGCTGTTGCGATAGTACACCTGTGCTGGTCAGGCGAGGGGAGGAGGAGTGGAGTGGTGGGTTCAGGGGTGAATGTGTGTGGAGGGTACGGAGGGTATGGAGGGTAGAGATGAATGTGTGTGTGTGAAGATCTCGACACCTCTGCTGTTGCGATAGTACACCTGTGCTGGTCGGGCGAGGGGAGGAGGAGGGGGGGTACGGGGGGAGAAGGGGGGAGAGAGGGGGGGGAGGGTATGGAGGTCAGACATGAATGCATGTGTGACGTGCTCTGCTGTTGCGATAGTACACCTGTCCTGGTTGGGCGAGGGGAGGAGGAGGGGGGGGACGGGGGGAGAAGGGGGGAGAGAGGCTACGTTGGGCAGATACGCTTTGGGAAGGCTGGCGTACCACGTATATACGCTAGCGTATACACGTGGTACGCTAATACGCTCTGAATTTGCGAAATACGCCCGGGTAGCCCGCGGAAAAAAAAATCCGAAATAGAAAATTTTCGCGACGACTTTGCGGCTTCGCAAATTGTTACCGCGAACTCGCTCAAGCACCCTACCCGCGTCTGAACTTCGGATGTCAAAATCCAAACTTTCCCACCCACTCAACCACACACCACCCCACCCAACCTCTCAAACCCAACCACCCCTTTCAAATGTTCATCACTTCGTGAGCATTTTTAGGTCGACGACTTCCATAATGCTCTTCAATTTACTTCCCGCAGGTCTCGTCTAGCATTCTTCCCCTTTAGTTAGCCGTTCCGTAGTCGCGCGCCATGGCGTCGAGCGCAGCTCCTACTAGTTCGACGAGCAGTGCAGCCTCTGTTCACGGCTCTACTGCCCGGGAAAAATGTTTCACCTGCCCGCCCAGCGTATTTTAAAGTATCAGCAGTACGCCAGCCATTGCGTACCGCGTATATACCCAGCGTATAATACGCTAGCGTATTATACGTGATACGCGTATTTGCCAACGTAGGAGAGAGGGGGGGGAGGGTATGGAGGTCAGACATGAATGCATGTGTGACGTGCTCTGCTGTTGCGATAGTACACCTGTGCTGGTCAGGCGAGGGGGTGGAGGGTACATGAATGTGTGTGTGACATACATGACAGTGCGTGATAAGGGTGGGGGTGAGTGAGGGCACATGACAGTGCGTGATAAGAGGGTGACAAAGGTATCTGAAGCAAATGATACAGATGTGATGTTTGAGCAATGGCATGCCACCACTCACCTCCACGCTCTTGACTCCCTTCGAATCCTGCATGGCACGAGCACACAGAGGCAAGATGGGGGACCGGAAGTGAGGGGGAGTTGAGGAAGAGAATGCGACATGTGAGGCATGCCTGTTCTGTTGACAGTGCAGCATGATTTTGTTGGTCACAGCGCCTCAGTACCTACCCACATAGAGTAGAGACCAGTTCAACACTGCAGCCTTGTTTTTGTGACAAGTCAAGAGCCAATTACACACTGCAGACTCGTTCTTGCTACAACTTAAGGACCAGTTGAACGCTGCGGGCTTCACAGCTTATGTTTCATGTCGTCGTCTCTTAACAAATGGGGTTTGACAGACGAACTGGGTTTAACAAACGGACTGGTTTCAAACAGATAAACTCGGTTCAACAGATGAACTGGGTTTAAAGAGACGAACTGGGTTCAACAGACGAACTAGGTCTAACACAAACCAGGTTTTATTTTAACAACCATATTGGGTTGCAAATGCCACCACGCACACAGTACGAATGGGGCTTTAAGAGCAGCACGAGGCCTTCAAGTCAGCAAGAGGATCTAAGAGCAGCACAATGGCCCTGCCTGCCTGCCATTCCACGTGTGACGAGGCAATTTCTGAGTCGACTCAGAAATCGGTTCCACAGGATTTAAGAACAGCACAATGGCCCTGCGAACGGCTCCGCACAAACATGAACGCAGCAAGAAGCACAGCTTTTAGAGGGGCGAGCAATGTACGCACACGTCAACACCCATCCATGCACACGTCAACACCCATGCATGCAGACGTCAGCACCCATGCATGCACACCTCAACACTCATGCATGCAGACGTCAGCACCCATGCATGCACACGTCAGCACCCATGCATGCAGACGTCACCACCCATCCACGCACACGTCACCACCACTCCATGCACAAATCACCACCCACATAATATGACTTTGGCTTTAAGAAGGGCACGATTCCCTTGCGCCGCCCCTCCTCCCACTCCCTTGGAGAGCTGGTCTGAGCCCAATAGGCCCATGCGCCTCCCACTGCCACCACTGCCACGGGCACTAGCGGCCACATCTGGTAGGGAACGAAAGAGAGATATGGGCAGAATAGTGGTAGAAAAGCATGTGCTTCCCACGCGTCTCCCCTCCCACTCCCTGGGCGAGTCGGTCTGAGCCCAGTATGCCCACGCGCCCCCCACTGTCACCACCGCCACCGGCACTAGCGGCCACATCTGGTAGGGGATGGATGGATCATGGAAGGGAGAATGGGCATAAGGGTGGTAGGAAAGGATGCGTTTTCCATGCATCTCCCCTCCCACTCCCGGGGCGAGTTGGTCTGAGCCCTGTACGCCCATGTGCCCCCCACTGCCACCACCGCCACCGGCACTAGCGGCCACATCTGGTGGTAAAGGGAGGATGAGTGGAAGGGAGGACAAGAGTTGGGAATGATGTGTTTTCCACGCGTATATCCCCGCCCACTCCCTGGGCGAGTTGGTGCAGAACACTCATCCTCATGCACGTCTCCTTGCGTTTTGAAAAGTCTCAAAACTTTTCCACACGTCGCCCCCTCCACTCCCTGGGCGAGTTGGTGGTGCAGAACAGAACACGCATCCTCATGCACGTCTTCTTGCGGCCTGCATTGCATATCCATTAAGGAGTTACAGGGCAGCTTGGTAGCGTGCACTGCCATGCTGGGGTGGTGGGGTGGTGGTGGGATATGAATTGAGGCGACTTTTGAGTCTACTCAAAAGTCTCCTCCGCATATCCTTCAAGGAGCATAGCGCAGCTTGGTTGGTCGTGTGCATGCCACCTCGGGGTAGAGGAGTTCGTGAGTTATGCATTGCACAACTCTGCATCGCATAGTGCCACATAGAACCGCATTACATCGTGCTGCTTTACATCTCTCGCCTGTGCTCTTCGCAAGCCATTGGCGTGCACCCACACGGCCCCTCCCTCCTCCGCCTTACGCATTCCGTTCGATTCGTAATCGCAGCTCCAACACGCCTCACATGCTTGAGGCCCCCAAAAAAACCTTCGCGTGCCTCTCCTCCGCCGTACTCATTTCGTTCGTTGACGTCGAAAGCACAGACTTCGCCACACGTCGCACGTTAACTTTATCCACGAGGTGATTTTTTATTCGACTAAAAAGTCATCCCCGTCCTCTCCCTCCGCCGTACTCATTCCGTTGACGTCTTAGCGCCGACTTGATCATGCTTCGCACGTTACCTTATCCACGGCTAAGCTACCTGCATTCCGTCCGGTTTGGATCGGTTCAAACGGCAAAACGCTCGTTCGACTCGAGTCAAACATGTATCGTAACATGTCAAATTTATCCCTTGTACCTTACCACTGTTTGTATCGCATTCCCTCCCTCTCGGTCCCATCTGGAGCTTAGTAGGGCTCGAACCTTCAGACTACACGCTTCAGAACCTGCTTATAGTTGGACCCGAGAATACGATATCACTTGCGTCAGGACCTCCGAATCGCGTTTTCAATCCTCTCAAGCAATAAGACGTCTGGAAACTCGTGTGACAGTTTTGAGGCGTCTCGAAACTCTCATTGCATTCCCTTCCTCTCAATCCCACCTGGTGCGATCACTTTGCTTCAAAAGCGCCGATTCGCGCCCACACGAGACTCCGCGCAGCACCTCTCACAAGCCGATGACTATAACGAAAGCCACTAGCTGATTGAACGTGGAGGATTACTTCTTTTCCCCGACGTGTCGAGAGAATCTCGCGAGTTGTAACGCCGTTACGGAGCGCTGTGCGTAGAACTGGAGAATCCCAAGACTCTGATCGCGGAACAATGCCCAGCCCGTTTACAAGCTGCCAGGAGAAAACGAAACTGTCAGAGATTGACGGACGTGGGGTCTTTGGGTTGGAATGCAGACAGAATCCGTCAGTCATTCTCTGGACTCTGCTCCTGTCAAGAGCGACAAAACTCTCTTGCAACCTTGGAGTTGATTACTGCCAAGTTGATTACCGCCAAGACAGTTTTTGTCACTTGTGGCTGACGCGCCGTGGTAGACTGTGATGGATCTCAAGAGTGTTTCCTGTTACAGGCGCGGTGGCGAGGTTCGCTAGCAGCGCACACGGAGCGACGAAACTAGGCAAAAAGAAAACCCGGAGGCGGCGAAGGGTAGCAACAGACTAGACGAACTATTTTGGCAAAGTAAAGGAGATGACGAGGAAGTTAGCGAACAACAGAAATGTCGCTGTCGAAACGCGCCAGCAATGGGTGGACAAGTTGCTGGATATACGCGATATCGAGAGCAGCTCCCTGAATTCCCGCGTCTGACAGGTTTTCGGCTGCAAACGGAGCTTAAACATGTCAATACCGTAGCATACTGAGATTGTTGTACCAGATTGGGTGATAGAATTTCGAAATATTTCAACTCTTTTAGAACTGCTTTGGTTTTGCTCCAGTGCCTCTCTAGTTGTTCATGTTTTTCTTGCAGCCCGTAACGCACTTGCCAGAAATTACGGTGAGGTGGTTGGTGTTAGACGCAAGTTAAACCATGAACATCAGCCTAGTTGCAGATCTGATATTCAAACCCCTCATGCTTCTGCTCAGGCACATGTATTACTACTTCGCGCATCCACCATACTAGAGCAGCGCAGTAAGCCTCTGTTGCCATGCCAGTAGTGGCAACGATGACCTGAAGGGCACACCAAGCAGGTGTATATGCCGCTGAAACATCCATAACCTTTAATAGTTCCAGTCCGCGTCCCATAAAAAATCAATTGCGAACCTGTGAAGGGTCTTTTAACTAGTCCGCCGTAGGAGGGGCAGACGAGCTGAAGGACAGTATGGAAAAGCAGGTGGCAGTAGGACCGCAATCTGGCCACACCCTAGCACCTTTGGCCGGCACATGTGCACAACCCTGCGCCCTGCTAGAAAGGCATGATGCCGGCGTTGCGGAAGTTAGATCGTAGAAAGAGTAAGGCTGGAAGACTTGCACTGAAAAGGTTGAAAGCAGAATCAGAGTAATGGAATTGATTGATGTTATGGAATGACAGAGTAGGGTATATATGTCAGCAGGTCACCCTATCAGGAGGGCCCTGTCCACACCAATAATTCTACACCAATAATTTTACCCGCCAATAATTCTTACCCTCCAATAATTCTAGACTCCAATAATTCTGGCCCTCCAATAATTGTACAATTATTGGAGGGCTGGGAGTCTTATAAAGGAACACTACAGTAAAATCTAACAGCATTTGTAATATCTTATGTTGGTGTATTTGACACTCCCCCTTGCTGTAGGTTTTACTGAGTTTTGTCTTGGAGGATGCCTGTAGCTGGCGTTGATTGCGGCAGGATTGATTGAGTGGAGTTGATTGCGGAAGTAACTTCAGTTCCGGCGGGGATTGCGGCGGTTTGAGTTACGTTGACCGTTTCGTGGTCAGAAACTGCATTGGTGGGAAATCGTGATGGTCGAAAAGTTCTGTAGCAGTTGTGACGACGCGCAGGTGCAAGTTCCTCCCAAGTTGGCGACCTCGCTTATTTGTCGCGACACAAGTTCCTCCTACCTAGGGTTTCTGATTCTCGTCCCCGCTTCTCGAACTCCCGTGCACTGTACGCTCCCCTGTCAAGCTCTCCTTTCGGTTGTCGCGTTTCACAGTTACCGTTTCTCCCACACCCTTCTCCAACAGGGGTCTGGCTTGTCTCGTCATTTTCGATTCACAGTCTTTTGTTTCATGCAGGACCTCCAGATCGATGGCTGCTGCTCAAGCTGCAATTTTCCACGGTGAAATGACAGTTTAGGTCAGCCCGATTCCCAGCAGCAGGGCGGATTGCCTCCCTTGGTCTTAAGTTAGTTGCTGCTGGCGAATATCTTTATGGCGCACGGCTTCTTTCTGGTTATGTGACCTATGACGCGCTGCTTTTTCCCGCCTTCTAGTGCTAACCCGATTTCCTTTGCTATCGCGCGACTGCTGCTTTAGTCGCGACGATTTTCTGGTGTGCATTGTGCTGCGCCATGGAGTGATGTCCTTCACTTGCAGCCAGCGCGCATCACTAGCGCTCCCTATGTCATGGCTGGCGCCTGGTGATAGCAGTGCACGTGACGACCTGCAGCGCCGGATGCGCGTTTCCTGCAGCCGCGGCTAGATCCGCGACTGCTGCTTCTGTCGCGCGGCTGCCGTGACCTCCTCGCTTAACAACCTGCGCGCTGCAGCTCCTTGCGCGACTGCTGTTCATGGCGCCCGTGGCGATCGGCAGCAGCGGCTGGCGCACGACTGCAGCAGTATGCGCGCCGCTGCATTACATCGCATGTGGCGGCTTTTGCTGGTGGCGCACGGCTGCTACTCCTGGCGGCCCACTGCTGCTACTCCTGGCAGCGCACGACTTTCTCCTTCCTGCCAAGGTGAGAATGCTTCGTCGAACCTGACTGTGAAACCCATGTTACCCTTTTGCTCTGTGCTGCTCCCCATGACCCTGTGCTGCTCCCCGTGACTCTGTGCTGCTCCCCATGACCCTGTGCTGCTCTCCGTGACCCTGTGCTGCTCCCCGTGACCTTGTGCTGCGCTTCATGACCGAGTGCTGCTCCCCCTATACTAGGTGACGCCCGGAGGCAGCTGCAACTGGTACGCAAGCACCTGGCGGCTGCTTCTACTCCTGGCGGCTGCATCTGCTCCTGGCGGCTGCTTCTGCTCCTGGCGGCTGCTTCTGCTCCTGGCGGCTGCTTCTGCAAACGTCTGCCAGCAGCACCTGCTGACTGGTGGCAGCAGCATCACCGTGCCAGCAGCACCACCTGACTGGTGGCAGCAGCATCACCATGCCAGCAGCACCACCTGACTGGTGGCAGCAGCATCACCGTGCCAGCAGCACCACCTGACTGGTGGTAGCAGCATCACCGTGCCAGCAGCACCACCTGATCGCTTGTAGCAGCTCCCCCTGACGCCCTGCGGCACCTGTGTCATCTTGGTGAGCAGTCCCAGCAGCGCCTGACTCCAACTGTCTTCCCTTGTATTTAGTAGGACTATGTCAACTTCCTCTTGTGATTCCCTCTGTCTGCTTGCCTCATGCTTACTCATGCTGACTTGTTTCTTCTCCCCCTGAAACCAGCAGGCATATGAAGTCTTCAGAACGGCTGTTGCAGTTGGCGAGTGGTTGTGACCGACCAGCAGCGACTGTCCAGCAGAATTGGATGGCTGATCTTGTCATGGATTGTAGTAGGTCTTCGCTTGATGCATATGTGCTGACTCGTGTGATGGCAAAAACAAATATTTGTAAGATCAAATCTTGAATGGTTGCACCTCAAGATACTCCACACCCCACTCCCCCTCTCACTCGTGTGTTTGTAGTGCTGCACATGCCTGAGCACGCACATAGCACCAAACACATGAGTGAGATGCGTGGAGTTACGTGATGCCTTGTTGTTCAGCACCCCGTGAAGAGCTCGGACGTGAGAGCGAAGCTTCAGCACTTGCAATCTTCTAATGGGTTGTAGACCATGCTCCAGGTGGAATCGGTTGGAGACCGCACAAGTGGCTGCAGGAGAGATGTTGCTTTGTTGTGAGGGGCTTGGTGAGATATGATGGAATTGGAACTGAACTGATTGATTAAGAAAGAAGGCACTAGGCCTTAAGTACAAACGAGGTTGGGATGGGCAAGGCTAGGGAAAGGATGGGATGGGAATCCTAGCAAATCTCCAATTGGTGAGTTGGCAGATTTGCAGGATTACGAGGGAATCCCAACCAGATAGGGTTGGGATCACAAACTACACCCAACCCACAAATAACCTACGCGATATAGAATATAGTACACAAAGTGTTGACAGCCTGATTCTAACACACCCCCTAGGCTACAACACATCAGCCACAAGGAGGCCCAACACCCATGGCCGAGAGGAGGCGGTAATGATCCTCGCGAACAAGCGAGTTGGTAAACAAGTCAGCAAGGTTGCAGTCGGAGGCAATGTGTTCAGCCTTCAGCTGCTCGCGCTGCACCAGCTCCCGAAGAAAGTAGTGACGGACTTCAATGTGCTTGGTGCGGCCATGGAAAATGGGGTCTTTGGTGAGATGAATGGTGCTCTCGTTGTCACACCAAAGCGTTGGGGTTGGTTGGGGATACCCCAGTTCTGTCAGCAGGAAGGAGAGCCAACGAGCCTCCTGTGCAGCCATGGTCCCGGCATACAGCTCTGCCTCACAGGTCGACAGTGAGACGGAGGACGACCGAGTGGAGCGCCAACTTACAACCCCACTGCCAAGGGTAAAGCAATACCCTTGGGACGAGCGCCGATCACTCTGGTCATCAGCATAGGATGAGTCACTGTACCCCTCAAGGCGAACCGGGGAAGTGCCGCCAAGTGTGAGCACATAATCCAGTGTGCCTTTGAGATAGCGAAGAACCCGCTTGGCGGCAGACCAGTGGTGGCAAGTAAAGCGACCAGGTGCAACGTAGCGGGACAGTACACTGACTGGATAGGCTAAGTCTGGTCGAGTGCACATCATCGCGTACATGAGGGATCCCACAAGCTCGGGGTAAGGCTCGTCACAGGGCTCAGGTGAGGGAACAGAGGGTGCAGTGAGTTGGTGTTGCAGAGAGAGTGGGGTGGGCATTGATGCTGCTTCCTGCATCTGGAACCTCGTCAGAACGTTGTTGATGCAAAACTTCTGCGAAAGGGTGATGGTGCGAGCTGTGCGATCACGTGTGATTTCCATTCCCAAATAGTTCGTCAGCTTCCCAAGGTCCTTCATGGCCAGCTTCTCACCAAGTGTGGTTTTGACTGCTGCCAGCTCAGTCTGATCCTTGGTGACAAGGATCATGTCATCGACATAAACGAGGATGAAGAACTGGGAGGGTGTTGCTCGGATGAAGAGGCTGGGGTCAGAGGTGGATGGGTGAAAGTCGAGGGACCCTAAGGTGCTCTTTAGCTTGTTGTGCCATTCCCGGGGAGCTTGCTTGAGGCCATACACTGGCCGATTCAGCTTCCATACAGTGCCTGGTGGAAAAGGAGTTGGAAATCCTTCGGGCCGCTCCATATAGATTTCCTCTCGAAGGATCCCTTGCAGGAACGCAGAAGACACATCCATGCAGTCAACCTCCATGTCATCTCGAGCAGCGACATCGAGTAGATTGCGCAGTGTGGGAGGTTTGGCGGTGGGAGAGAATGTCTCAAAGAAGTCCAGTCCACGCTTTTGGGTAAATCCCTTGGCACAGTACCGGGCTTTGAAGACAGGAAATTCGCCTGGAAGTTGTTTCACCCGAAAGACCCATTTTCCCTTCACAATGTTAACGCTGGAGGGAGGAGAGACGTCTGTGAAAGTTCCTGTGTGAATGAAGGCCTCACATTCCGCGACAATGGCCCCCATCCACTGAGCGGCGTGAGGACCAGAGACTGCTTCAGCATAGGTGAGAGGTGTGGGGATGGAAGGGTTGTCGGAGAAATTGAGGGTGGGAGAGTATGCGATGTCAGGAAAGAGGGAGCATAGTGCGTGGATGGCTGAGTCGATATCAATCAACTCCTCATGTCTGTCTTCAAGGAGGGATGGTATGAGAGAATAATCACCCCCGACAGGAGGAGGATTGAGAGAGACGCAAACGGAAAGGGAGAACGGTTGTGGAGGTTTGCGAGAGCGGGTGCGAGAAGCGATGGGTGAGGGAGGCGGGGCCGGAGTAGGCGTAGCGGAAGGGGAGGTGGGGGTGGGAGGGAGAGTGGAGACAGGATCGGGATCAGGGGTGGGAGCAAGAGGAGGAGGAGCTGGGTGACGGCGTTGGTAGGTTTTGAGAGGAACGGGCTCGGTAGGAGGAGATGCGAGAGGAGATGGAGGATGGGTAGCGGAGGAGGGAGGGAGCGAGGGAGACTGTGTGGTACTGGAGGGGGAAGCGGGTGATGGGGGATCAGAAATGGTGGAGGGAGCGGGAAGACGAGGAGATGGAGTGTCGGGAAGAGGGAGACTGTCAAAGTCAGCCCAAGTAAGAGAGGGAGGCGGAGGAGAGGGGGAAGCATTGGAGGAGGGGTAGAATGGGTGGGACTCATCAAAGTAAACGTCCCGGCTGCGATAGAGCTTGTTGGTGGAAGGATGGAGAAAGAGATAGTCTGGCGAGTCTAAGTTGTGCCCGAGGTATACGCACGTGATCGTTTTGGGAGCAAGTTTGCCGCCAGCCGCACGACGGGCTTGGGAGTTGAGGAGGGCATAAGAAGTGCACCCCCATACACGAAGAGGGCGGACGGATGGCTTTTGACCCGTCCATAGCTCAGCGGGGGTGGTGTGGGTGTGATGAGAATGGGGGTGGAGATTGTGGAGGGCGGCAGCATGAAGCATGGCGTACCCCCAGAGAGAGGGAGGGGCGGAGGCGTGCGTGAGGAGGCAGCGAGCAATCTGCACCAATGTACGGTTCCGGCTTTCGGCAATACAGTTCTGTTGGGGACTGTCTGGGAGAGTGAAGGTCTGACGGATACCCTCACTGGAGCAGTAAGCTTTGAGAGTGTTGTTGCGGAATTCACCGCCGCCGTCAGAGTGAAGGACCTTGATGGTGGTTTTGAAGTGTTTATGAGCCTGCTTCGCCCATTCAATGATTACGCCTGGGGCTTCGGATTTGGAGGAGAGAAGGTGGACAGACACATAGCGGGAGTAGTCATCAATAATGACAAGGAAGTAAAAGTGTCCACCGCGAGAGCGAACAGGAGCTGGGCCCCAAAGATCCAAGTGCACGCGATCGAGAGGTGCAGCGGAGATGGACTCAATGGGGGGATGGGGCTATTCACGAAGCTTGCTCTGTGCACAGTCAAGGCAAGGCGGCCCTAGGGTGGAGGTAGGAGAGGGAAGTGAGGTTGGAAGCCCGTGGAGGAGTTGTTTTGTGGCAAGGTCTGAAAGCGCGCGAAAGTTGATGTGGCCAAGGCGGTGATGGAAGAGCATGGTTTTGTCGGAAAGGAGGCGGCAGTGACAGGTGGAGGAGTCAAGGGAAGGTAACGGGAGGTTTGTGAGGGAGCACGTTTGAATGGGAGGTACTACGGGCGTGTAAAGATTGTTGGAATTGAGAGTGAAGCGGGCTAGATGAATGCCGGTTTTGGCGTCAAAGAGGTCACAGTAGTCGACATCATTGGGAAAGATGGTGATGACTCCTGCTTGTTGGATTTCACTTTGTGCCAGGAGGTTGTGGCGGAGGGTGGGGGCACAGATGCCAGTGACTGTGCCCGATGGAAATGCTGGACAATGAACTGTGGAGGACCCATGGTATTGGATGGAGAAGCTAGAGTCGGCTCCGAGGAGTGGGATGGGAGTCTGGTAAGGAACGAACGCGATTTGGTCTTTGAGCACCGTGTGGGTGGCACCACTGTCTAGTATGAACTCGATCCCTTGTGTGTTTGAAACCCCGATGTACTGTGACCCCTTCTCATTAATAAGACTAGCACCTGAGAACAACAGGTTGAGGCGAATATCAGATGGGGTGCTATCAACTGAGGGACTAGGCACCTCCACTGCCTCGACATAGTTCACGCGACGGGGTGGGGCCCAGTTGGGAGGGCGCTTGTTGGTGGAGACACCATGGACGTCGTACCACTCATCATCTCGCTTCTTGAAGCAAGTTGCCTCAGGGTGGTTGGTGCCTCCGCATTTCTGCCCCGCACGTGGGCCTTTCCTAATGATGTAGGGGCATGGGGGAAAGGAGTTGCGCCTTGGTCCTTGTTGGGAGCGGAATGGGATTCCAGGGGTGTAGCACACAGCATTGACGGATGCTTGGGCTGCAAGGTCCTTTTCGACGGAAAGGAGAGCTGATGCGACTTTTTCGAAGGTGAGTTCCTTGGTGGGAAATTGCTTGAGCATGGAGCTGGTGACATTGTAGGCCGGGGTCAGTCCTACAAGTAGGCCAGCTGCAGGTGCTTGTTCGGGGAAAATGATCCCAATGTCCTTGAGTTCCTCATGGATGTTGCGGATTTCAGAGATGTAATCTGCCATGCCAGGGCATTCCTCAAGGCGGACCTGGAACATTCGAGGGATGAGGATGGCAACACCCACTGCTGTCTTGTCATGGAAACGGTCCTGGAGGTACTTCCAAATCGCATGAGCGGAGCAAAAGGTGCGGTAGGATTTGACGAGCTCAACCGGAGTGGTGGTGATGAAAACCCTAATAACTGCTGCATCTGCCTGCTCCCACACACTGAAATCAGTCTCGTACTTGGTGGTCTGAGCGTCAAAAGCGGCCTTCTCTGCGGCAGTGGCGCCTTCGCCAAGGGGATCGGGAGGGAGAGGCATCTTTCCCTTGCCGCGGTTGAGGAGGATGTCCTTAAGGCAAATCCCTTTCAGTTCCGTGCTAAGGAGGTGCTTCTCCACCCCATAGCACCATTCTCCAAAGTTGGTGCTCGTGCCGTTGGGAGCGAGGTTGAGAATGATGAGGTTTCCGACGAGGGTAGAAGTTGAAGTCGCCATTCGCGCGGAGCGCAGCGCTAAAGTCAGCGATACGAAGCGGAGCGAAGCGGAGCGGAGCGAAGCGATTTTGAAAATTGATGAAGTCTGAAATGCGGAAAGGTGCGATTTTGCCAATAAGATTGCGATTCGTGTTCTGCTTCTCTGCTTCGCCGATGACCCCTTTTCTGCTGCGCCGATGACCTGTTCCGCTGCGCCGCTGACCTGTGCTGCTGCGCCGCTGAACCTGCTCTGCTGCGCCGCTGAACCTGCTCTGCTGCGCCGCTGAACCTGCTCTGCTGCGCCGCTGAACCTGTTCTGCTGCGCCGATGAACCTGTTCCGCTGCGCCGCTGAACCTGCTCTGCTGCGCCGCTGAACCTGTTCTGCTGCGCAGATGAACCTGTTCCGCTGCGCTGCTGAACCTGCTCTGCTGCGCCGCTGAACCTGCTCTGCTGCGCCGCTGAACCTGTTCTGCTGCGCCGATGAACCTGTTCCGCTGCGCCGCTGAACCTGCTCTGCTGCGCCGCTGAACCTGCTCTGCTGCGCCGTTGAACCTGCTGGAAGTTTTGAATGTGAGAAAATTGCCACGGAAATTTGAAATTTCAGAGCTTACGATGAAGGAAATTGACGGAGAAATGTGCCGCCGTGGAAATCGGAAATGCACGTAGACGGAGCGGGAAAGCGCTTTTGACCAGTGCGACGATGTGAAGACGAAAAAATGCTAAGCGAAGAAGGCGTGAACCAAGAACGCCATAGCCGAGAGGAAGAGAATGATCGCGACGCCAAGGATCGGATTCCGCGTGAGCGGAATGTGCTAGCTCGATACCATGATGGAATTGGAACTGAACTGATTGATTAAGAAAGAAGGCACTAGGCCTTAAGTACAAACGAGGTTGGGATGGGCAAGGCTAGGGAAAGGATGGGATGGGAATCCTAGCAAATCTCCAATTGGTGAGTTGGCAGATTTGCAGGATTACGAGGGAATCCCAACCAGATAGGGTTGGGATCACAAACTACACCCAACCCACAAATAACCTACGCGATATAGAATATAGTACACAAAGTGTTGACAACCTAATTCTAACAAGATAATCCGCAGCTTGCTGAGCTGTTGGACAGTACTCCGGCCACACAAATCCATCACGAATGGCCTTCCTCGTCCAATGGTAACGTACGTCCATGTGTTTGATGCGTTGACTCATCTGCTCTCCGGTTGCAAGTGCAATTGCGCTCTGGTTATCCACAAAGATGACGGTAGGTTCGCGCTGGCGAAAACCGAGGTCGTCACACAAACGGCGAAGGTATGTAGCCTCCCTTGCCCCTTCGAACAGTGCAATGTATTCTGCTTCGGCTGTGGATGTTGCAATGACCGTTTGCCGTTTGGTCCTCCAACTGACAGCAGCTCCTCCCAAGGTAAACACGTAGCCTCCAACGGAGTGACGCCCTGCTTCGTTCGCATAATCCGAGTCTGTGTATCCGCGGAGCACCAAGTCCCCTCCTCCATGGATCAGCCTTATGTCTGCAGTGTTCTGTAAGTAGTTGAACACCCTGTGGATTCCAAGCACTGTTGTTGCCATTGGTTTGCTTGCTCGGCTGGCTAGCACATGTGCTGCATAGGTTATGTCCGGCCTCCCTGCTGTTGAGATGTACAGCAATGTCCCAACTTATTTCAGCACCAATTGACCATCAACCTCGTCCGGTGGTTCTCCGTGTGGTGCAGGTTCTTTGGTGATCGGTGTCCGAACTCCGGAACGGCTGCCCTCCATCCCGAAGGTCGCCAAAGCCTGTGAGATGTACTTTGTGAGGCCGAGCGAGATCGAGTTGTTGTCAGCGGTGACGTTGAGCCCCAAAAACTACGTCATGGTCTTGCTGACGGTCAAGGTAAAGTTCTGCTTCAAGTGTTGAATCACCGCTCCAATGCCTTCGTCGTCATGAGACTGGATGAGGATGTCGTCAACGTATGTGAGTAGCCACACCGTGTCCTTGCCTTCTCTTTTCCAGATAAATAGGGATGGGTCCGATTCGGATTGCACCATGTCCAGCTCCAACAGGACACCCCGTAAGTGCTGATGCCACAAGCGTGGTGCTTGTTTCAGACCGTACACAATGCGCTTGAGTTTCCAGACCTTGTCTCCGTCCCGCCTTGGTTCTGGTGGTCTCACGTATACGTCCCGGTCGATTGGAGCGCACAGGAATGCATTGGAGATGTCCAGTTGCACCACCTTCCGCTTCGTAGCAGGTGCACCAGCGACGAACATGCGAGAGGTAGGTCCTTGGCTGACTGGTGTTGGTGTAAGGGCCTAATAAACTCAAGCTATTAAGACTTTATCAAACTTAAAACCTCTCCTCGGGGTCACCTCCAAGGGTCCTTGGGTGCCTGGTACAAGACCAGCCCCTATCCTCGGGTCCGAGTTTGTAGAGAGAGGGATCAAGAGGGACTTAGTCAAAACAGCAACAGTACCTTGAACGTCGCGCAGCGTATTGTGCAGACCGCCGATCGGATTAAGCTGAGAATTTCCTATATCGAAGCTCGCTCCAAGAGCTTAAAAATGAGCCAAGTTGCCTCGCGAAAAGTTCTGCCATTACAAAGTTATGGCCCGGACAGCGTTAGCCTAGCGTTGGAGTGCTAGCGTACTAGCGTTTGACTCGGGTAGCATTCCGCCGTCGCACCGCGTAGAAACGAATTTCCAGGAAGGGAGGAATTCGCTTGAATCAATTTCACTATATTCAGGTACAAACAGAGAAGCAATAAATAGCTATAGCTAGCAAGGACCTTGGGAATCAACCTGGGAACAACCAGGGATGATCCCAAATAATTCCAAGCAACAGAACCAACCTGGCTGGACAAAATAGCAGGTGGTAGGTTGGTGAACATCCTCTGGTTCTGTTTTTCCAACCTGGGAAAACAACAACCAGGTTCAGGTCCTAAAAACAGAACCTGTTTTGTCTTTGCCCAACCAGCCAAATGCTGGTTCCGCTGGTTTCCCCTGGCCCTGTAGCATGCAGATACAGACAAACAACATCCAACCTTCACCTAAATTGTACCCCTATAGTGCTTGCCCTGCTACACTATAGTCAACCAAACAAAACAGTACAATTTCAAGTTGGATAGAACTGAATCTGCGCAATCAAGTAAGCCGAACCGCAAAGCTTCCATCTTGGGTTCCTTTGCGAGCTCGTCCTTTCTGCTTGTACTGTTCATAGCGCGTACAATGTTATGCCGAAGCGCACAATGCGCGAGTACCTGCAAATGCTTCAAGCGAAAATTGCGAAAGCAAACAAACACACGAACATTCCATTCATACCCAAATGCATTCGCACACGCATACTCGTACAAACAGACGGCAGGATGTCGTGCAATGTGAATTTGCACCCAACAACTGGTGCATACGTCTCATCGTATGTTCCCCATGTCTGTCCACATCCCTTGACCACCCAGCGCGCTTTGAACCGGTTTGGCTGTCCGTGCTCATCTCGTTTCCTTCCGTCAGCACCGGCGTTCCCTTCGGTACATCCGCTCTGTTCACCACTTCGTATGCTTCCAGCTCATCGAATTTAGCCAATTCTGCATCCACAGCGGCTTGCAAAAGAGGTGCGTACGGGTCTTTTGTCATGTCCGTGAGCGTTTTGGGCTCTTTGTACGTCAAGGCCACCATGGGGATGCCTGTTGCTGCACATCCTAGCACGTGTTGCTGCAAGTTGGGAAGGTTGTTGAACGCCCGTTGTTTCCCAAACAGCACGTCTAGTCCTGTCATGCCGTCCGTCCCTTGTCCGTCTCCTCCAAGCACAGTCACCGTTGGGTTGAAGTGAACCCGTCGTGGAGTTGCGTCATGAGCTACCAGCTCGATTCCATCAGGTAGGTAGGCAAAGTCATAGAGATGACTTGCCTCATTCTCCATGTCGTTGCTTTCAGCAACTTCAGGAATGGAGATGCCTGCTGGAGGTAAGTCACTTGCTGCAGCCCCTTCTCCTGTTTCGGCTGCGTCGACAACGGGTGATTCCTCTTGAGTTGCGTCAACTTCTTGTCCTCGTGTGGTTGAGGTGTCCATGGGCGATGTAGGCAATGGTGGGGATGCGGGAAAGGAGTCAAAGTCGGAGCCAAAGCCTTCTCCCCCTGAAGTCCAGTCGTCAATGTGCGGTGAGACTTCTTCCAAATAGCGTTGGCGTTCGAGTATCGATTCAGCGTCCGGTAACATGAGGTCATAAAAAAAAGCGAGCTGAGCGTGTGTCCGTGTCAACATTGCTTGCCAAGTCCCGCACGATCCATGCCTTTCGTGAGGTAGAGAGGCCGAGAAACATGCCTGCCCGACCTCTCTGCTCAAATTTCCCGAAGCTGCCTTGGGGAGGGAGATAGTATCACATGTCAGATTTATATGACATAGTTGCTGTAGGCTATAGTGGGGTAGCACATATGGGGTACAGGGTTTCTAGGGTTGTATTTGTACCCAATCTTTCCTTAGTCATTCCATTCCTGTTTTCTTTACTTCACATGGTATAGAGCGGGTCCTACCTTAGGACCGTTTTTTTTAGGGCCCACCGAAGCGCGCCCCGAGGCGCGCCCTTTTTTTAGCGACCCCCTCGGGTCGCCTTTTCCCTCGCGGCCCCGCTGTCCCTCAGACGCGGCCCCGCCACCTCTCCTGATCGCGGCCCCGCCGCCTGTTTGACGCGGCCCCGCCGCCTACCCTGACGCGGCTCCGCCGCCTCCCCTGACGCGGCCCCGCCGCCTCCCCTGACGCGGCTCCGCCGCCTCTCCTGACGCGGCCCCGCCGCCTGTCTGACGCGGCCCCACCGCCTCCCCTGACGCGGCCCTGCCGCCTCCCCTGACGCGGCTCCCCCGCCTCCCCTGACGCGGCACCGCCGCCTCCCCTGACGCGGCTCCGCCGCCTCCCCTGACGCGGCCCTGCCGCCTCCCCTGACGCGGCTCCGCCGCCTCTCCTACCGGCCCGCCACTGCACCTGCCGGCCCGCCGCTGCACCCAGCGGCCTGCCGCCTCTGACGGCCTCGCCGCTGCACCTGCCGGCCTCGCTGCTGCACCTGCCGGCCCGCCACTGCACCCTACGGCCCGCCGCCTGCACCTGCCGGCCCGCCGCTGCACCTGCCGGCCCGCCACTACACCTGCCGGCCCGCCGCTGCACCTGCCGGCCCGCCACTGCACCGGTCAACCCGCCGCTGCACCTGACGGCCCCGCCCCTGCATCTCCTGGCCGAGCCGCCTCAGCAGCCGAACCGCCCGTGAGCCGAGCCGCCCGGGAGCCGAGCCGCCCTGCACCCGAGCCGCCCAGCCGCCGAGCAGCCCGGGAGCCGAGCCGCCCTGCGCCCGAGCCGCCCAGCAGCCGAGCCGCCCAGCACCCGAGCCGCCTTTCTGCATACCTACACGACCTGCCCTGCCTGGTGAGCACAGTCCCACTGACACTGCGAGCTCTTTCCCTGCTGCTTGCACTGCGTCGCTGTCGTCGCCATGGCTACCCCTAGTGTCCTAGCTTTTGACGCTGAGGGTCGCGCCATTGATTTTGAGGTCTGGTTAGACGACCTGCAGCTGTTCTTACAGTGCGACAGGGCTGACGACCTTTCTCTCTTTGATCTCACCTCTGCCGCCTCTCCTGCTCCTGCTGCTGATGCTGATCCCGCTGTCCGCTCTAAGTGGGCCACCCGCGATGCTGCTGCACGTCTTGCTGTGCGTCGCCACCTCCCTACCTCTGAGCGTGCGCACTTCAGTCAGTACAAGAGTGCTCAGACCTTGTACGACGCTGTAGTTGCGCGCTACTCCTCCCCTGCCACTGCTGCACTGAGCCGTCTCATGCTTCCCTACCTCTTTCCTGACCTCTCTGCCTTTCCCACTGTCGCTGACCTCATTACGCACCTCCGCACTAGTGACACTCGCTACCGCGCCGCCCTTCCTGCTGAGTTCTGCGCTAAGAACCCCCCCCCCATGTACATCGCTCTCTACTACGTAGTCGCGCGCCTCCCTGACTCCCTTCGAGTCGTCAGGGACCACTTTCTCGCAGTCTGTCCCACCACCCTCACCGTCGACCTCCTCGAGAAGGCCCTCCTCGCAGCGGAGAAGAGCATCGTCGCTGTAGGTGCTTCTCGTGGTGACCCTCGCACCCCCATCTTTGAGGGGTGCTCTCCTTCCCCCTTGCTGCCCTCTGTTGCCTCTGCTGCTGCTGCCGACCTGCTTGGTCTTGAGTCGGTCGGCGCGGCGTCTGCCCCTAGTGGGAGACGTCGCTCCAGCAAGGGCAAGGGGGGCAAGGGCGCGGGTGGAGCTGGAGGGGGCGGTGGCGGTGGCGGCGGTGGCGGCGGAGGGAGTGGGGGTGGCGGCGGGACTAGTGGCGGGGGTGGTGGTGGTGGTGGCAACAGCGGCGGAGACGGTGGTGGTGGTGCCAGCGGTGGTGGTGGAGGCAGCGGCGGAGGTGGAGGCGGCGGAGGTGGAGGCGGTGGAGGCGGCAGCGGAGGAGGCAGTGGTGGTGGAGGGGGTGGATCTGGTCGGGGTGGTACCCAGCAGCGTAGCGGCGGTGGTGGTGGCCAGCGCTCGCAGCGGCAGCAGCAGCAGCGCTCTCGGGACATCCCTTCGCCTCAGCAGCTCCGTGAGTGGTACGCTGGGCGTCAGAGGGGTGGGGGTACTGGTCCCTGCACCTACGTTCTTCGTTCCGGCGACCGCGCGGGTGAGCAGTGTGGGGGTGCCCACGCCACCCAGCGCTGCTTTGGCCGCCTGACGGACGCCTGGCGTCAGCAGTTCCCTGGGGCTAGTGAGATCCCTCGCTGGGATGAGCTTCTCAGGGCTGGTGTAGCGATCTTTGATCTTGATTTTGATGCTATCCTTACTGCTATGTATGTTGTGGATTATAGTGAGGAGAATGAGGGTAACCGTTGTTTCCAGCCCGACCCGGGCATTGGTACTGCTGCGCTAGGTGCTTGTGAGGCTGCTGCTCTAGGTGCCAGTGCATCTGCGCTCTCAGGTACTGGTGAGACTGCGCTCTCAGGTACTGAGTCGTCCTCGTCCTCCCTCACTTTCACACTTGACTCCGGAGCTTCTCGCTCCTTCTTTCGAGACCGCACTACCCTTACGCCGCTCGGCCGGCCGGTTGCCGTCTCCCTTGCTGACCCCTCTGGGGGTCCTGTCCTGTCTCACTTCTCCACTGTCCTCCCGTGTCCGGCTGCCCCTTCGGGCACCCTGTCGGGTCTGTACCTTCCCTCGTTCTCTACGAACTTGGTGAGTGGAGCGGACCTGCAGGATGTGGGTGTTCACCAGTTCACTCCTGCGAGTCAGCGGGTGACCCACTGCACGGAGGCACGCACAGGCCGACACCTGGCCACGTTCTCGCGTCGGCCGGGGTCGAGTCTCTACACCCTGACCGTTGAGTCTCCTCCTGTCCCTGCGTCTGGTCAGGTGGCTGCGTCGGGTCAGGTACTTGCTGCTGCGTCCCGGTCAGGTCCTGAGTGTGCCCCCTGTTCTTGTCGCCTCCTGTCTCACGAGACTCTCCTGTGGCACCACCGTCTTGGCCACCCCTCCTTGCCCCGTCTTCGGAGCATGGCTTCCCGTGTCCTTGTCTCTGGTCTTCCCCAGTCTCTCCCTCCTCTCCCCTCCGGGCCAGGACCTTCCTGTGTCCCCTGTGTCGAGGGTCGCCTCCGGGCTACTCCTCACTCCTCCCACTTCCCCCCGACAGAGGCTCCCCTGCAGACGCTTCACATGGATGTGTGGGGCCCAGCCCCCGTCCGTGGGCAGGGTTACGAGCGCTACTTCCTGTTGGTGGTTGACGACTACTCGCGTTACACCACAGTCCTCCCCTTGCGCAGCAAGGGTGCGGTCACTGAGGTGCTGATCGACTGGATCCGCGTGGCTCGTCTCCAGCTCAGGAAGAGCTTCGGCTCGGACTTTCCTGTTCTGCGTCTGCACTCTGACAGAGGCGGAGAGTTCTCTTCTCGCCTTCTGCGAGACTACTGTCGTGCACGGGGGATCCGCCATACCTTCACGCTTCCGGACTCACCACAGCAAAATGGGATTGCTGAGCGCCGCATTGGCATGGTCATGGATGTCGCTCGTACGTCCATGATGCATGCGGCTGCCCCCCATTTTCTGTGGCCGTTTGCGGTGAGGTACGCGGCGCATCAGCTCAACCTTCACCCCCGGGTCTCTCGGCCTGCGATGTCCCCAGCCTTGCTATGGACGCGGAAGGTTGGCAATGCGTCTGTGTTCCGTGTCTGGGGATCTCGGGCGTTTGTCCGCGACTTGTCTGCGGACAAGCTGTCCCCTCGTGCTGCTCCCTGTGTCTTCCTTGGCTTCCCCACTGACGCCCCAGGGTGGCAGTTTTACCACCCCTCCTCTCGTCGTGTTCTGTCCTCCCAGGACGTCACGTTCGACGAGTCAGTCCCCTTCTACCGTCTCTTCCCCTACCGCACTCCTTCCCTCCCCCCTCCCCCGGACTTCCTTGTGCCGGTTCCCCCCCCGGTAGACCCCCTCCCCCCTCAGGTTCCTGCCCCCTCAGGTGTGTCCCAGGTAGACGCCGTTGACCCGGTCGAGGTTACTGGTGACTCTGGTGCTGCTGCGGGTGCTGAGCCTGGGGGTGCTGACTCTGGGGGTGCTGTGCGCGGGGGTGCTGAGCCTGGGGGTGCTACTACTGGGGGTGCTGGGCCTGAGGGTGCTACTGCGGAGAGTGCGGAGCCTGGGGGTGCTGAGCCGGGGGGTGCTGTGCCTGGAGGTGCTGGGTCTGGGGGTGCTGGGTCGGGAGCTGCTGAGCCTGGGGGTGCTGCGTCTGGAGCTGCTGAGCCTGGGGTTTCTCCTGCTGCTGCGTCTCGCCGGGAGCCCCTCTCTCCACAGGAGCTGCGCGAGTGGTTCGCTCGCCGCTGGAGGCGTGCTGCTGCGTCTGGAGGTGCTGCTGGAGCTGGAGCTGGAGCTTCTTCGACTGTCGAGGGTGCAGGTGCTGCCGGTCCCGGAGCTGCTGGACCTGCGGGTCCTCCTGGAGCTGGAGCTGCTGAGGGCGATGGTGCTGAGCCTACTGCTGTTGGTCCTGCCGCTGGAGGTGTGGGTGGCGCTCGTGCTGTCGCTGAGGGTGGTGGTGCTGTCCCTGCTGAGTCTCGAGCTGCCGCGCGGCCTCGGCCGTACTTCGTTCCACTCCTGCAGCAGGTTCTTGGTCTTTCTCCTCCAGTAGAGGGTCCACCGCCTGTCCAGTCGCATTCCCTGCTGGAGCTTTCCTCTCCACTGCCTGCTCCCTCTCCTTACACTGGTCCTACTGGAGGTCTTGCTGAGCGTCGTGAGCCTGCGTCTCGTCCCGCGTCGCCTGTTCGTGCTGCTCGCGTTAGTGGTCGCAGTTCGCGTCAGCGTCCTCCTCCTGTCCCTGGCACGCACCGGATGTCTTTGCGTCCGTCCACTGCTCCTCTGCGTGCCCCTTTGCCTTCTCCTCCTGAGTCCTCTCTTCCTGTGCTTGCCGACCCTGAGTCGGACTCTCTTCGTGCTGCCAGTCCTACTGTCACGCGTCTCCTTGCTACTGTCGTCACTGACCCCTCGTTTGAGTCCACTGCTGCGTCTGCCCTTGTCGCTGAGCTCGTCGACTTTGCTGCTCGCTGTCGTCTCGACTACGCTGCTAGTCTTGTTGCTGAGTCTGCGTCTGTCTGTCCTCCGTCCGTCGGGGGTGAGTGTGCTCTTGGCACGGACGTCCTAGAGGACAGGCAGGAGGAGTTACAGTGTCTAGCGGCTGCTTCACCTCATCTCGCGTCTGTACTGCTTGCCCCTGAGGGAGACCCGGATGCACTAGACATCCCGACTCCGCGTTCTTACGCGGAGGCCGTAGAGGGTCCCTACTCCTCTCAGTGGCAGGCAGCTATGGATGCAGAGATGGCTTCCTGGAAGTCCACAGGCACCTACGTTGACGCGGTTCCCCCTCCTGGGGCGAACATCGTCAGTGGCATGTGGATCTTCAGGGTGAAGCGGCCGCCGGGCTCTCCACCTGTCTTCAAGGCACGGTACGTTGCTCGTGGCTTCAGTCACCGACAGGGAGTTGACTACTTTCAGACCTTCTCTCCCACCCCGAAGATGACTACTCTTCGGGTTCTGCTGCACATAGCCGCTCAGCGCGACTACGAGCTTCACTCTCTCGACTTCAGCACTGCGTTCTTGCAGGGTAGCCTGCACGAGGAGATCTGGCTTCGCCGTCCACCTGGCTTCACTGGGACTTTCCCTCATGGCACCCAGTGGAGCCTCCGACGGCCACTCTACGGTCTCCGCCAGGCACCGCGTGAGTGGCACGACACACTGAGGACTACGCTTGCGGCTCTTGGGTTTGCTCCTTCTACTGCTGACCCGTCGCTGTTTCTTCGCACCGACACTTCTCTGCCGCCGTTCTACATCCTCGTGTACGTCGACGACTTGGTCTTTGCCACAGCGGACACTGCTGGACTCGCCTACGTGAAGTCCGAGCTGCTGAAGAGACACACGTGCACAGACCTGGGTGAACTGCGCAGCTACCTTGGCTTGCAGATCACTCGGGACAGAGCACGCCGCACCATTACCTTGACTCAGTCACACATGGTGCAGCAGGTCCTTCAGCGCTTCGGCTTCACGTACTCCTCGCCTCAGGCCACTCCTCTGCCTACTCGCCACTCACTCTCAGCTCTGCCTTCGGATGAGTCCGTAGAGTCGAGTGGTCCGTATGCAGAGCTTGTTGGCTGCCTCATGTACCTGATGACCTGCACACGACCTGACCTTGCATACCCTCTGAGCATTCTTGCACGCTATGTTGCTCCTGGGAGACACAGACCGGAGCACATGGCTGCAGCGAAGAGGGTATTGCGCTACCTGTGCAGTACGTCGGGCATGGGGCTAGTGCTTGGAGGGCGGAGTCCAGTGGTCCTTACCGGCCACGCGGACGCTTCTTGGGCTGACGACCAGGCTACGCAGCGGTCGTCACAGGGTTACACCTTCAGCCTTGGTTCCGGCTCTGTCTCGTGGCGGTCTACTCGCTCGTCTTCGGTTCTCGGCTCCAGTTGTGAGGCTGAGATCTACGCCGGGGCCATGGCTGCACAGGAGCTTCGCTGGCTCACCTACCTGCTGACTGACCTTGGAGAGCCGCCTCGTTCTCCTCCAGTGCTGTACGCAGACAACAAGGCTATGCTGGCCTTGTGTCGAGAGCAGCGCTTGGAGCACAGAACGAAGCACATTGCTCTCCGCTACTTCCTTGCTCGTGAGCTGCAGCAGCGTGGTCAGTTGCGACTTGCGTACGTGGCCTCTGAGGCCAACACTGCTGATGTGTTCACCAAGGCACTCGCGCCTTGTGACCATCAGCGCTTTTGCACCCAGCTGGGTCTTGTGCCTGTCTTGCCTCACTTGCTCTCCTCTTGACTTCACTTGTACTGTGACATATATATATGCCTGCTCTTGTTTGTCTAGTTTTATATATATGTCTGTACTCCTGCATGTGAACTGGCCTCTGGCCCTACTCTTGTGCTCGGACTGTGTGGTGACTTTGTGATCCACCCTGAGCTTGCTTTGCTTTGCTTGACTGGTCTTGTGACCCCTTGTTCTCCCCCACTTTGCCTATGGGGGTGTGTCAGATTTATATGACATAGTTGCTGTAGGCTATAGTGGGGTAGCACATATGGGGTACAGGGTTTCTAGGGTTGTATTTGTACCCAATCTTTCCTTAGTCATTCCATTCCTGTTTTCTTTACTTCACATCACAGGCAGCCAAAGGTCCTTGCCATGGAGACGTCTGCCGCTTTTCCCGTCATCATGAAGTACGGTGAGTGTGCAGATGGGTTGCTGCTGCAGCTGATGCGGCTGTGTAGCCATGCTGCATATTCCAACGCATAAGGCCAAAACTTAGAGGAAAGGCTGGCCCCAGTAGTCATTACGCGCACCCTGTCCATGAGTGTGCGGTTAACCCGTTCGGCGACACCATTCTGCTGTGGCGTGTGTGGTTAGGACGTTTGGTGAGTGATGCCGTGAGAGCTCAGGTAGTCTGTGAAAGCATTTGCGGTATACTCCCCCCCATTGTCCGTGCGTAAGGCAGCCAGCAGCTGCGTGGGCAATTTGGTCTTCATCTCGCGATGCCATGCCAAGAAAACAGCTGCCATGTCGGACCAACGAGCCAACGGCGCCACCCACAGGTAGTTGGTGTAGTCATCCTTGAGCGTCAGCACGTAGCGAAGTGAAGGGTGAGCGTCACCCAAGTCCATGATGTCGCTATGCACGAGCTCTCAAGGTCGAGTTGTGCGCTTGTCACCACTTGTGGGAAATGGGGCTTTGCTCATCTTCCCTCGAAGACAGGAGTCACGCGGGGGTTTGAGGGGGTTTGTCTTGTCGGATATGGAGAGTCCTTCAACATCTCAATTGCGAAATGTTGCGTCCATGTCTTGTCGGACATGGAGAGTCCTTCAACATCTCCATTGCAAAATGTCGCGTCCATGGATGTGTAGGATGGGTGACCCAAGCGCTTGTGGGCCATGCGGTATGTGACGGATGTATGAGCAGAATGCACATTCAGCCCTCCAAGACCAGGTTCATTCGATGCTTCATTCGGATGATCATGACCAGATTCATGGGCAGATGTAAGTGCAGGCTCATATTGCATCATGAGCACACCATGCATGATCATCCAAACCCCAATGACCACATGCTCATCTCCAGCTGCCATTGTGATCTATATGTGTCCATCATCACGAGTACGAATCCGAGCTCCCTTCTTGGGCGGTTGGCAATAGGAGAGCAAATTGGACTTCAATTCGGGGATATAGAGCACGTCGGTGAAGCGTACAGTTGTTCCATTAGGTGCCGTGGCTCGAATTGTTCCCGCCATCGAGCTCAACAGGTGGCTCCCGTCAGCAAGCTCCACGTAAACAGGTTCGTTTAGCTCCTCTAGACCCTCAAACCAATCCTTTTTTGAAGTCATGTGTTGGCTGCATCCGCTGTCCAGCAACCATAGCGACCCTCCGGCTGATGGTAACATTGCTTGTGACGATCGAACCGTTGCAATAGTCCGTTTGTTGTCTCCCCCGGCTGCCCCTTGCTGTTTTGTCGCTTGGTTGTCACGCTTCGGGCTTTCACTCCTTCGAGGCGAGGACGAACGGCTACTCCAGGTGCGCTGGTTTGTTCTCCCTCTGTTTTGTGGTTCCCAACCTGGTGGTGACCAACCCAGAGGCGCCTTGGGACACTTGTAGAACGGGTGGCCAGATTCCTTGCAGTACCAACACACAAGATTTGACCGCCCTCCCTTTCCTTCGTTGCCTTTGATTTTGTCCCCAACCATCGCATGCTGCCCTCCCGTTGACCTTGCCGAATTCTGGTCGCCCTTTGTGTCGGTCCTCTCCTTTGCTGGTGAAGTATCTCTACGTGCTTGACCAGCCATGCGGGGAGGACGTTTATCACGGTTGGTCTTGCTAATGAGGTCTTGATAGCGCTGTTCCTGAATCATCATTCGCTGTAGTGTGTGGCTGTCCGAGATGTCGTGTAGCATTGCTGAATGCCTTAGCTCCTCCCAATGCGGCGACAGTCCGGTAATCAGATTTAAGGTGAATGAATCTTCATCCACCAATTTGCCCGCCATTGCTAACTTGTCACGAATTGCAGTTGCTCGGTTGATGTACTCCTCCACTCTTTCTTGACTCCCCATCCTCAGGTTGTCCAATTGCCTTTGGAGAGATGCCTTTGCCACCGAATCCTTTGCCTGGTAAGTCTCCATCAGGTACTCCCATGCTTCGAATGCCGGACTGTATGACTCTTGGAACACGTCCAGTTGCAGCTGAATCGTTGCGCTCACGCTATGTAGCAGCACCCAAAAGGCCAGCGTAGCCCGTTGTGAGTAATCTGCTTGTAGAACTTCCAGCCGTTCCATCGCATCTCGCATTTCTCCACTCGCCATTGTAATCGGGTATTGTAGTGTCACGAAAAGCTCCCACAGATTTGTCACGCGCGCATTCATCCGAAACCGAAGAGCCCATTCTCGGAAGTCAGTCCCGTCGAACGGGGTTGTTGTGAACGCTTTGTCCACTGCTGCTCCCACCATCTTGCGGGACAACGTGTCCTTGTCTTCTTCCGTGTACTCGCGTGGAGACGGGTCGAAGAGCGTAGGCACGTTAGATGGTCGAGGTAGTTGTATTGTTCGTTGGGTGCCTTCACGTTCCACCACTTCCACTTGATCACGTCGCATAACTCCACTTGACTGCATCCCGTGCCCCATGCGCCCCATGCTTCCTGCAGGTACTGCTTCCATTTGAGACCGTGGCGCACGAGGAGGTACGACGTTGTTGCCAAAAAGGTGAGATCTGCCCATCACGGGAACTCCAATGGGATGGGAATTAGTAGCAAGACGTCGTAGTGGGGGAGCACCAATAGTGTAGGATTCGAATCCCACACCTTCCATGCCCACATGACTGCTTCGACCACTCCATTCACCAATTTGTCCTCTCACGTTTCTTCCCACGCCGATCCCATCACCATGCTCCATCACATTCGTTCCACTCCCATACGCATCATCCCTCCCCGTTGCTTCCCTTTGCATGGTTGATTGAGGTTCGGGGTGGGAGCTCCCTTCTCCTTGGAAGGATGCATCCCTCCCTTGGGATGACTCTCCTCCTTGGGGTAAGCTTCCCTCTCCTTCACGTACAATCCCTGCATCCATATTTGAAGCATGGGTTTGGTTAGTACGCGGAGTGCTTGTATGTGACTGTTCACGGAGGGATGGGTTGCTGAAATCTCGAACTTGGGCTTGCATGTTGAACTTTGCTCTTAATGATGCTTGGAGTGTCGGTGGTGCCCTTGCAATCATGTTCTCCAGATGCTCATGTTGAGCCATGATGGCTTCTTCAAACGCCTCATATCCAGCATCGACTTCATCGTCGAACCGCGCCATGCCTTCAATCTAAATGTTGTCACTTGCTGTGCGAGTTTGCTAATACCGTCACCCCCCGGATATAAGCGCCACCCTAGGATAAGCGCCTGGCGCTTCTAATTGGCATATGGCGCTTATATCCCCTCCTCGATTATAAGCGCACCCCCTGAAAAAACTAGTTTTATTATAAGCGCACGTAAACTTTAAAATTTGAAATGTGTACAAAACGTTGTAATGATTTTTACTTTAGCAGGCAGATATGTTGCAGATTCGGTTCCCTTCACATTCGGACCCTGCACTGGATGCGGGTCCAGTCAGCAGGAGCTGTCAGGAGCTGGATGTGAGTCAGATTGGGTGTGTCTCCCAGCGCGCGCGAGAATTTCACAGACGACCCCATGTAAATTCGACTCGATTGAAAGGGCAAGCACGAGACCTACAGTTTGGTGTTAAAAAATATAAAAAATATGAATGTCATTTTATAAACGCCGGCGCTTATAACTTTACTCGATTATAAGCCCACCCCCTTGAAAAAACATGTTTTATTATTGCCCCCCATGGGGGTATATCCGGGGGGTGACGGTATGTCTGTCCAATATGAATGCTGATAAGGTTTTGACCAAATTTCGGCAACATGCCCCCTAGAGTAGCTCTGATACCATGCTAGAAAGGCATGATGCCGGCGTTGCGGAAGTTAGATCGTAGAAAGAGTAAGGCTGGAAGACTTGCACTGAAAAGGTTGAAAGCAGAATCAGAGTAATGGAATTGATTGATGTTCTGGAATGACAGAGCAGGGTATATATGTTAGCAGGTCACCCCATCAGGAGGGCCCTGTCCACACCAATAATTTTACACGCCAATAATTCTTACCCTCCAATAATTCTAGACTCCAATAATTCTGGCCGTCCAATAATTGTACAATTATTGGAGGGTTGGAAGTCCTATAAAGGAACACTTCAGTAAAATCTAACAGCATTTGTAATATCTTATGTTGGTGCATTTAACACGCCCCACCGCTACTTCGAAGCATAACAGCCTTCAACAATTTACACTCAGAAACAACCTTTAACTAGTCCGCAGAAGGAGGGGCAGACGAGCCAAAGGGCGGCGTGGGAAAGCAGGTGGCAGTGGGAAGGCCATTAGCGCCACACACCCTGGCAGCTTTGGGCGGCAGAGGAGCCTGGGCGGCAAACAGGATGAATGCCTGCTGGCTGACCTGCTGCAATCGCCTTGCATTCTCCACAAAAGCGGTTGCCTGTGTGGGCAGGGAGGAGTAGGCAGTGACATTGGAGAGGTGTATAGAGGAGTATAAAGGTAGAAGGAAGCTCAGAGAACAAAGGGGGTGAACGCCTGCTGGCTGACCTGCTCCAATCTCCTTGCATTCTCCACAAAGGCCGTCGCCTGCGTGGGCAGGGAAAAGTAGGGCAGAGAATTTACAAGGGTATGGAGGTGTGTGAAGTCAAAAGGGAGGACGCCTGCTGCCTGCTGGCTGACTGCTGCAGTCGCCTGGCGCTCTCCAAAAAGCCGGTTGCCTGTGTGGGCAGGGAGAAGGCACGCAGAGAGTAGACATGCATCGAGGGGATAGAGTGCATGGAGGTGTATAAGTGAGAAGGGATTCTGGCTGGCAGAAACGATGTTCTTGGCGCATTTACCACGTGCTCTCCACGAAGATTGTTGTCTGTGCGCGAAGGGAAGAGTAGGCAGTGTGGGGAGAGGGTGTATGGGGGTGGGTAGACAAGAAAAGAGCGGCAGTAAAGAGGGTAAGTTGCCACAATTGCCTTGCGTCCTTCACAGAAAAAATGCCTGTGTGGGAAGGTAGGAGTAGGCAGGGAGGGGAGACAGAAGTTGGCTCTAATGTCCTGAAGTGGGAAGGTAGGTAGGAAAGGTGAGAGAGCGTCCAGAAGGGTGTGGTAGGCAGGGAGAGAGAGAGCACATGGAAAGGGAGTGGCAGGCAGGGAGGGGGGAGCGAATAGAGGCGAGTACAGAGAGTTTTGGGGTTGCCAGGCCTACTTGTATCAATTTAGAGATTTGGGACATGCCCTAGGGCAACACACTTTGTACTCCTAACCTGGGCTTTAAGTTGCTGAAGCCGTGCCTCTGCCTCTCTCGCTGCTGCTGCTGCCGCTGCCTTCTTGCCCCGCTGCCTCTCCGCACTCCCTATCACCCCAAGCATCACCCCTCCCCCCCCTCCTCCCCCTCTTCCTCCCCCATCAGCACCAGCACCGAAACCACCTAACCCCTCACCACCGCTGCAAATGCTCTCATAATCGCTCACAGCCACAGCATGCCAGCATGGATCATCCAGCTCAAACCGCCTCTGCTGCCCCAGAAAATGAACCACCACACTCCCCCCCCACACCACTGCATCCCCCTCCTCTTCTCCCCTCCCTCTCCCCATCCCTCCTGCCCCGGGAAAGGTTTCTGCTGAGCCTGCACGTTCGGTATGGCCTGCGGCCGAGCCTCCAGGCCTGGAAGGACGAGTTAGAGGGCCGGATTTTGAGCTAGGTTCGGGAAGGTTGGCTGGAGAGGAGGAGGGGAGGGGGCCTGAATGGGGGACTGTTAAGGGGAGAGATTGGGGGGTATTGAGAGAGTGTGAGGTAGGGGTGGCGGTGAGAGGTGCTATGGGGGGAGTAAAGGGGGAGGAGGAGGAGAGAGAGTGGGCGGGAGTGTTGTAAGCTGAGGAATGAGGTGAAGGAGAGGAGGGAGCGGTGTTGTTGGTGTCTGGTGTTCTGGCGTGGCCGTCTGCGTGTGTTCCCAGTGCAGGCAACGTTGCTTCTGTTGCTGCTGTGGCTGTGGCAGACGTTGCTTGTCTTTGGCATATGAGCTGCGGGTAAGGGGCGGGCGGCACAAGAAGAAGAAAAAAAACAAGCTTTAAAGGCAGAGGCGTGGCACAGAAGCTATCAAGGTATTTTGAAAGGTGCAGTTACGAACAAGTATGACCAAGTAAGAACAACAACCCATTCGAACATAAAGTAGGCCTCAAGAGGACAGGATGCCTTCTCCCACCTACTGCGCTGCAACGGTGGAAGAAAGCAGTGGCCCTGTACCAAGGTGACTTCTGCGTCGACTCACAAGACTTTTGAGTCGACTCGAAAGCCACCTACTCTGCTGCAACGGCGGAAGAAAGGAGTGGCCCTGTAGTACACGCTCTTATATAGCTAGCAAGAGCGTGTACAGGGCCAATACTGCCCGCCAGTGGCAGACCTTTCTAGGATTCTGTGAGTCGATCCACAAGACAGCCCCTGTGCTACAAGGGGAGGGGAGTCTAAACCGGAACCCTAAACCCCTTCGTGCAAAGGATAGGATGGGACAAGCTTACAGCGAGCAGTAGCGAGTGCAGGTGGTGAAACTCCCTTGGTTTCCGCCCCTTGGCCGCCCAGGGCTCCACCGGGGGGGCGAGCAGCGGTAGGAAGGGGTGGAGAGAGGTGGAGAGGATTGAGAGGGCGTGAGCGAAGAGACTGTCTGCCTGCACGCTGCCCCAGTAGATGGCCTCTGGATGGGGAGGGGGGAGAAAGGGGTGAGAAGAGAGTGGTGAGAAGAATTTGAGAGGGGAAAATAATGATTAGAGAGTGGTGGAGAGAGCATGTGCGAGTTGAGTCTCTGCCTGCAAACTGCTCTGGCCTCTGGATGGGGAGGGGAGAGAAGGGGGAAAGGAAGGGGGAAGGGGGAAGTGGGAAGGGGGAAGGGGGAAGGGGGAAGGGGGAAGGGGGAAGGGGGAAGTGGGAAGGGGGAAGGGGGAAGGGGGAAGGGGGAAGGCGGTAGGGGGAAGGGGGAAGGGAAGGGGGAAGGGGGAAGGGAAGGGGGAAGGGAGAAGGGAAGGGGAAGGCGAAGAGACAGGTGGAAGAGGTTGAGAGAAAAAATGGTGATCAGGAAGTGGGAGGAAGAAGCATTAACAAACAAAGAAAGTGGAGGGGGGTGGGTTGATTGAGTGCTGCATGCAAGCCTGGGCCTAGTAGATGGCCTGGGGATGGGAGGGGTGGTGGGGGAAGAGAAAGGGAACGAGGAAGATAAGAGGGAAGGGATTGGGAAATGGGAGGGAGAGGAAGAAGAAAGAAGGGAGTGAGTGGTTGGAGAAGGCATGGGTGATGAGACGAGATAGGTATTCTCCATGCATATGTGCGGACGTGCTAAAATATTATGGACTTTGAAGCCTGAAACCCAGCTCCCAACCCCTCTCATCATCTCACCTGCCACTTGCGCTGCTTGCAGCATGCCGAGCATGGAGGAGCGCACCACTGGCACGGACGCACACACCCTCTGCAGCAGGTCCGTTAGAGGTGCCGCTGGGGGGGCAGGTGGAGGAGGGGGCGGTACCGCACTGCACCGCACCGCACCTCACCGAACGATCGAGTCTGGTCTCACCTGCCACCTGAGCAGCCTGCAGCATGCCGAGCATGGAGGAGCGCACCACGGGCACGGAGGCACACACCCGCTGCAGCAGGTCCGTGAGAGGTGCCGCTGGGGGGGCAGGCGGAGGAGGAGGGCCCGCCTGGGGTGGATCGACGTGCCAGGGTTTATCGTGCGGGTCTGAGCGACGGGATCCATGCGATTGATTGTGAAGCTCCAACAACGAACCATCAGCTGCAGACGCAGCAGCATCAGGACCAGCAGGACCATCAGCGGCAGCAGCTGCAGCTGCAGCAGGAGGGAGGGAAATTTCCGGCGGGAAACCCATCTGCCCGTCCTCGGCTTCCCCTTCACCCCCTCGGGCAGCTAAAAAACCATCTCTGCCCTGATCCATCCCCTGCCCATCTGCACCGCTCCGCACCGCAGCATCACCACGACAATCGTCATCAGCAGCAGCATCACCAGCAGCTCCACGGGCCACAGATGCCCAGGCTGCTTCCGCCCTTGTTGATCCACCGCCCTTTGTTTCTCGGCGTGATTCGTGGGAGGGGCGGTGGCGGGGTGAGCGGTGGCGGAGGCCCCTGGGGGTGAAGGCCTCGTGGGGAGGCAGGTCGGAGGGGTTGACTCTGAGCAGCTGCAGCAGACGATTGTGGCTGGGGGAGGGCACGAGGCCCAGCCAGGGCGCTGCCTGAATGAACTGCAGCGTGGATGCATGGGCCTGATGGGGGGAGAAAGGGGCGGTGGTAGGGGAGGAGGGGGGAGAAGAGAGAGGGTTGGGGAGAACAGAAGGGAATGGAGGCAGGAGGAGTGGCAAGTCGGAGGGGTTGACTCTGAGCAGCTGCAGCAGGCGGTTGTGGCTGGGGGAGGGCACGAGGCCCAGCCATGGCGCTGCCTGGATGAACTGCAGCGTGGATGCATGTGCCTGGCATGGGGAGTAAGAGGGGAGGGTTGGGGAATGGTGGGAAAAGAGAAGGGAATAGGGGCAGGAGGGGCGACAGAGCAGGTCAGAGGGGTTGATTCTGAGAAGTTGCAGCAGATGGCTGTGGTTGGGGCAAGGCATGAGGCCCAGCCATGGCGCTGCCTGGATGAACTGCAGTGTGGATGCATGCGCCTGACAGGGGGAGAAGGGTGGGGAGAGGAGGAGAGGAGAGGGAGGGTAAAAGGAATTGAGGGCACAAGGGAAGGCTGGCTGGACGGGTTGAGTCTGGGGAAGTGCAGCAGTCAACCGCTGCACTGCTCACACCATGTAATCAATCACCTTTCATTCCACTTCTCACACGATGCATTCACCATTCCCCGACCTCAATCAACCATAACGCAACGTGCCTTGCAATGGAGACGATGCCGAGCAGCACCAACAACCCCAGAAGGAAACACACATCCCACTCCGCTCCGCACAATGCATTCACCACACCGTCCGCTCATGATGCGATGCCCAATTCCCCAACCTGCGCCTTACAATGGAAACGTCGAGCAGTGTCAGCAGCGCCAGCAGCGCCAGCAGCCCCAGCAGCCCCAGCAGCCCCAGCAGCTCCAGCAGCCCCAGCAGCCCCAGCAGCCCCAGCAGCCCCAGCAGCCCCAGCAGCCCCAGCAGCCCCAGCCGCGACCCCACGTCTTGCAGTGGAGCAAATCACTCCCCCCACTGGCCACGAAATGTAATCACCACTCCACTCCATTCCACTCCTCACACAATGTAATCACCACTCCACTCCATTCCACTCCTCACACAATGTAATCACCACTCCACTCCATTCCACTCCTCACACAATGTAATCACCACTCCACTCCATTCCACTCCTCACACAATGTAATCACCACTCCACTCCATTCCCCTCCTCACACAATGTAATCACCACTCCACTCCATTCCCCTCCTCACACAATGTAATCACTATTCACCATTCCCTATCCCGATCCCCCCCCCTTACAATGGAAACGTCGAGCAGCGCCAGCAGCCCCAGCAGTGATCCCATGTCCCTCAGCGCAGCCATCACCCCCTCCACTGCCGCTGCTGCTCTGCGCTGCAGTGCCGATGCTGCACATGATATGCGCTCCACACAGGCTGGTGATAGATTCGAGATGGGGGGAAAGGAGTTTTAGAGTTTAAGGTGCTGGGTTTATGTGAAAAGCAAATGGAGAGGAGGGTGCGAAGAGTGAAGGGAAAGGTCAATGCGAGTCAACCAACCTGGGAGGGCAAGGTCAAAGCAAGTCAACCTGGGAGTGCAAGGTCACGCAAGTCAACCTACCTGGAAGGCCAGATTCAAAGGGAGTCTGAAGGTCTTCAACAGGCAAGAGGGGCAGCAGCTGGGCAGCTAGAGGTGACAACTGGTGAGAGACCTGCGAGGTGGGAAGGTGAAGGCAAGTCAAAGTCAACGCAAGTCAAAGGCAGTGTGAGTCAAAGTCAACACACAGGGGACGGAAACGAGAGGTCAACGCAAGTCAAGTCAAAGCACATCAGGCTTGTCGATAACACAAGAAGTTGGTCACCCGAACTCCGCTCCGCTACGTATCGGAGACTTTAGCGCTGCGCTCCGCGCAAAAATGGCGACTTCAACTTCCACTCTCATCGGAAACCTCATCATCCTTAACCTCGCTCCCAACGGCACAAGCACCAATTTCGGGGAGTGGTGCTATGGAGTGGAAAATCACCTCCTTAGCTCGGAGCTCAAGAGGATTTGCCTCAAGGACATCCTCCTCAACCGCGGCAAGGGGAAGATGCCTCTCCCTCCCGATTCTCTCGGCGAAAGCGCCACTGCCACAGCCAAGCTTGCTTTCGACGCTAAGACACCAAGTATGCGACGGACTTCAGTCTCTGGGAGCAGGCGGATGCGGCAGTGATTAGGGTTTTCATCACCACTACCCCAGTTGAGTTAGTCAAGTCCTACTGCACCTTCCGCTCTGCGCATGACATTTGGAAGTACCTCCAGGATCGTTTTCATGACAAAACTGCCGTGGGAGTTGCAATCCTCATTCCTCGCATGTTCCAAATCCGTCTTGGGGAATGCCCGGACATGGCAGACTACATCTTTGAAATCCGCAACATCCATGAGGAGCTCAAGGACCTCGAACAGGCACTTGCTGCTGGGCTTCTCGTCGGACTCACCCCGGCCTACAACGTCACCAGTTCCATGCTCAAGCAGCTCCCCACCAAGGAACTCACCTTTGAGAAAGTCGCTTCGGCCCTTCTCTCCGCCGACAAGGACCTTGCAGCCCGGGCATCCGTCAATGCTGTGCGCTATCCCCTGGCATCCCATTTCGTTCCCAGCAGGGCCAGAGGCGCAACTCCTTTCCCCCATGCCAGTACCTCATTACGAAGGGTCTTCGTGCGGGGCAGAAATGCAACGGCACCAACCACCCTAAGACAACTTGCTTCAAGAAGCGAGATGACGAGTGGTATGACGTCCACGATGTCTCCAAGGACAAGCGCCCTCGCAACTGGGCACCACCCCGTCGCATGAACCAGGTCGAGGTAGTGGAGGAACCTGCTCAGGCATTTGCTAGTGCCCCATCTGATGTTCGCCTTAACCTGTTGTTCTCTGGTGCTGCTCTTATTAATGAGAAGGGGTCGCAGTACATCGGTGTTTCAACCACACAGGGAATCGAGTTCATACTAGACAGTGGTGCCACCCACACAGTGCTTAAAGACCAAACTGCCTTCGTTCCCTACCAGGCTCCCACCTCACTCCATGGAGCCGATTCTAGCTTCTCCATCCAATGCCATGGGTCCTCCACAGTCTCCTGTCCAGCTTTCCCATCCGGCACAGTTACTGGCATCTGTGCCCCAGCCCTCCGCTACAACCTTCTTGCACAGCGGGAAATCCAACACGCAGGCGTGATCACCATCTTTCCCAATGATGTTGACTACTGTGACATGTTTGACGCCAAAACCGAACTCCATCTTGCCCGCTTCACCCTCAACTCCAACAACCTCTACACACTAGTTGTACCTCCCGTTCAAACATGCTCCCTCACGGACCTTCTACTTCCATCCTCTGACTCCCCCTCGTGTCACTGCCGCCTCCTCACTGACAAGACTATGCTATTTCATAACCGCCTCGGCCACATCAACTTCCGCGCACTTTCAGACCTTGCCACCAAACAACTCCTTCATGGGCTGCCCGCCTCACTTCCACAACCCCCCTCTCTTTCTGGACCACCTTGCCTTGATTGTGTATAGAGCAAGCTTCAGGAACAGCCCCATCCTCCCACTGAGTCCATCTCTACCGCACCTCTCGATCGCGTACACATGGACCTTTGGGGTCCAGCTCCTGTTCGTTCCCGTGGTGGACACTTCTACTTCCTTGTCATCGTTGATGACTATTCCCGCTATGTGTCCGTTCACCTTCTCACCGCCAAGTCTGAAGCCCCAGCCATCATCATGGAATGGGCCACGCAGGCTCATTCACACTTCAAAACCAAAATCAAGATTCTTCACTCTGACGGTGGCGGTGAATTCCGCAACAACACTCTCAAATCTTTCTGCTCTACTGAGGGTATTCGTCAGACCTTCACTCTCCCAGACAGCCCTCAACAGAACGGTGTTGCTGAGAGCCAAAACCGCATCCTGGTGCAGATTGCTCGCTGCCTCCTCACTCATGCTTCCGCCCCTCCCTCTCTTTGGGGATACGCCATGCTCCATGTTGCTGCCCTCCACAATCTCCATCCTCATCCTCACCACACCCACACCACCCCCGCAGAGCTATGGACGGGTCAAAAGCCGTCCGTCCGCCCTCTTCGTGTATGGGGGTGCACTTCCTATGTCCTCCTCAACTCCCAAACCCGTCGTGCAGCTGGCGGCAAACTTGCTCCGAAAACAATCACGTGCGTATACCTCGGGCACAACTCGGACTCGCCAGACTACCTCTTCCTCCATCCTCCCACCAACAAACTCTATCGCAGCCGAGATGTTTTCTTCGATTAATCCCACCCATTCTACCCCTCCTCCACAGTTTCTCCTTCTCCTTTGCCTCCCCCTCTTACTTGGGCTGACTTTGACAGACTTCCTCCTGCCACCACTCCATCTCCTCCTCTTCCCGCTCCCTCCACAGTTTCCGACCCCCCGTCACCCGCTTCCCCATCCAGCACCACGCAGTCTCCCCTGCTCCTTCGTGCCCCCGAGCCCTTTCCTCTCAAAACCTACCACCGCCAACCTCCTGCTGCTCCTCCTCCTCCTGATCTGGCTCCTCCTCCTGATCCACCTGCTGTTCCTGATGCTGCCACTACACCTGCTGTTTCTCCTCCTCCAGCTCCGCCTCCCTCCCCCATCGCTAGTCGCACCCGCTCGCACAAAGCTCCCAAGCCTCTTTCCCTTTCCATTCGTGTCTCTCTCAATCCTCCTCCTGTCGGGGGTGATTATTCGCTCATGCCCTCCCTTCTTGAGGACAGACATGAGGAGTTGATTGAGATTGACTCAGCCATACACGCACTCTGCTCCCTCTCTCCAGATATCGCAGAATCTCCCACCCTCAACTTTCTCGGACAACCCCTCTATCCCCACACCTCTCACCTATGCTGAAGCAGTTTCTGGTCCTCACGCCGCTCAGTGGCTAGGGGCCATTGTCGCAGAGTGTGAGGCCTTCATTCACACAGGAACTTTCATAGATGTCTTTGCTCCCTACGGCGTCAACATTGTGAAGGGAAAATGATTTTTCCGGGTGAAACAACTTCCAGGCGAATTTCCCGTCTTCAAAGCCCGGTACTGTGCCAAGGGATTTACCCAAAAGCATGGACTGGAATTCTTTGAGACATTCTCTCCCACCACCAAACCTCCCACACTGCGCACCCTTCTCGATGTTGCCGCTCGAGATGACATGGAGGTTGACTGCATGGATGTGTCCTCTGCATTTCTGCAAGGGATCCTTCGAGAGGAAATCTACATGGAGCGGCCCGAAGGATTTCCAGCTCCCTTTACACCAGGCACTGTATGGAAGCTGAATCGACCAGTCTATGGCCTCAAGCAAGCACCCCGGGAATGGCACAACAAGCTCAAGAGCACCTTAGGGTCCCTCGACTTTCACCCATCCACCTCTGACCCCAGCCTTTTCATCCGAGAAACACCATCCTGCTTCTTCATCTTGGTTTATGTCGATGACATGATCCTTGTCACCAAGAATCAGACTGAGCTGGCAGCAGTCAAAACTGCACTTGGTGAGAAGCTGGCCATGAAGGATCTTGGGAAGCTGACGAACTATCTAGGCATGGAAATCACACGTGATCGCACGGTCTGCACCATCACCCTCTCAAAGAAGTTCTACATCAACAATGTTCTGACCAGGTTCAAGATGCAGGAAGTAGCTTCAATGCCCACCCCACTCTCTCTGCAACACCAACTCACTGCACCCTCTGTTCCCTCACCTGAGCCCTGTGATGAGGCTTACCCCGAGCTCGTCGGTTCCCTCATGTACGCGTTGATGTGCACTCGACCAGACTTGGCCTATCCAGTCAGTGTCCTGTCTCACTACGCTGCACCTGGTCGCTTCACGAGCCACCACTGGTCTGCCGCCAAGCGGGTCCTCCGCTATCTCCAAGGCACACAGGACTATGTGCTCACTCTTGGCGGCTCTTCCCCTGTTCGCCTTGAGGGGTACAGTGACTCGTCCTATGCTGATGACCAGAGTGATCAGCGCTCTTCCCAAGGATATTGCTTTACCCTTGGCAGTGGGGTTGTCAGTTGGCGCTCCACTCGGTCGTCCTCCGTCTCACTGTCAACCTGTGAGGCAGAGTTGTATGCCGGGACCATGACTGCCCAGGAGGCCCGTTGGCTCTCCTTACTAGCAGAACTTGGGTATCCTCAACCAGCCCCAACGCTTTGGTGTGACAACGGAAGCACCATTCATGTCACATAGGACGCCGTCTTCCACGGCCGCACCAAGCACATTGAGTTCCGTCACTACTTTCTTCGTGAGCTGGTGCAGCGCGAGCTGCTGAAGGCTGAACACATCGCCTCCGACTGCAACCTTACTGACTTGTTTACCAAGTCTCTTGTTCGCCAAGACCACTACCGCCTCCTCTCGTCCATGGGTGTTGGGCCACCATGTGGCTGAAGTGTTGTCACCCTAGGGGGTGTGTTGGAAATAGTCAGTCAACACTTTGTACTATATTCTATATCGGTTAGGTTACTTTGTAGGTTGGGTGTAGATTTGTAATCCCAACCCTATCTGGTTGGGATTCCCTCGTAATCCTGCAAATCTGCCAACTCACCAATTGGAGATTTGCTAGGATTCCCATCCCATCCTTTCCTTAACTATGCTCAACCCAACCATGTTTGTACTTAAGGCCTAGTGCCTTCCTTATCAATCAATCAGTTCAGTTCCAATTCTATCAAATGGCAGCGTGAGTGAAAGTCAATACACAGGGGACGGAAACGAGAGGTCAACGCAAGTCATGTCACAACACATCAGGCTTGTCGATAACACAAGAAGTTGATCAGCAATCCAAAGCCCAAGCAACACGCCTTACGGGTGAGAGCGACAAGGCAGAACTGGACTAAGCATGGGAAGGGATTCAGTACATGTAGCAGAACTAGCGTAGCAGTAGTTGCACACGCACGCACGCACGCCAACATGCACGGCACGCACGCACAATTCCTGGGGATGAGGGAGCTTAGGCAGAACTGCAGCAGCAATAGGAGGGAGTGCGACCCTAGGGGTGAGTGAGATTGCATGCATACTCGTGAGAGTATCCTATGGTTCTTCGACACACGTGAGCACCCTGCTGCAAGCAAGTTGACCTTTGAGTCGACTCAAAAGTCAACTAGGAGGGAGTGCGACCCTAGGGGTGAGTGAGATTGCATGCGTACTCGTGAGAGTATCCTATGGTTCTTCGGCACACGTGAGCACCCTGCTGCAAGCGAGTTGACTTTTGAGTCGACTCAAAAGTCAACTAGGAGGGAGTGCGACCCTAGGGGTGAGTGAGATTGCATGCGTACTCGTGAGAGTATCCTATGGTTCTTCGGCACACGTGAGCACCCTGCTGCAAGCAAACCGTACGCAGAGCCACGCACCTTGTGGGAGAGGGAGTCAAGGCAGAACTGCAGCAGCATGGGCAGGGAGTGCGGGCCCAGCAGCGCCACCAGAGCATGCACGTGCGGCTGCCCCAGGAACTGCGCGTGCAGCATACAGATGTGCGCAATCCACTGAGAGCAACCTATAGTCAGCACCACATACCTTGTGGGAGAGGGAGTCAAGGCAGAACTGCAGCAGCATGGGCAGAGAGTGCGGGCCCAGCAGTGCCACCACAGCATCTACATGCGGCTGCCCTATGAACTGCGCGTGCAGCACACAGATGTGCGCATAGGCCTCATTCAGATCCTGGTGTCGGTGGGGTGGGGGGGCCAGGGGGTCGTTTACAGACAATGGGAGTGCGGGCCCAGCAGCGCCACCAGAGCATGCACGTGCGGCTGCCCCAGAAATTGCGAGTTCAACAGGCAAATGTGCGAGTAGGTCTTGCTGAGATCCTGGTGTGGAAGGGGGAGGAAGGACATGCAGGAACAAGTTACAACTATTGGTATGAGTGTTCATTCGTGAGTCAACTCAGAGGCACTAGAGCATCCACACGTGTGCCCAGCTTAGGGATTGTGAGTGCAGCAGGAAGATGTGAGAGTCTGCATCGATCGAGTCGTGGCGCGTGCGGGCAAAACATAGCATGCATTGGCATAAGAAGGCATAGGGACGACCGGCACTCATTGGCATCGATTTTAACCGCATTCGATGAGTTCTGGAACGACCTCCAAGCACGCAATTCAATGACATACATCAAGGAAACAGCACACAATGGCATGCCAGGAGCTGCGATGCAGCATGTGGCACGTGTGAGTGATGAAGGCATGTGCCATGCAGCATGTGGCACGTGTGAGTGATGAAGGCATGTGCCATGCAGCATGTGGCACGTGTGAGTGATGAAGGCATGTGCCATGCAGCATGTGGCACGTGTGAGTGATGAAGGCATGTGCCATGCAGCATGTGGCACGTGTGAGTGATGAAGGCATGTGCCATGCAGCATGTGGCACGTGTGAGTGATGAAGGCATGTGCCATGCAGCATGCACAGCACCGCCACTGGAGAAGAGAAGCACATAACTCTCACCGCACCTTGTTTCCAAACATGAAGGCTTCGTACGCCTGTGGAGCAGGCGGGTGAACTGCAGGTCTCCGCATGGGGCGCTGTTTTAATCAACACAAGGCACGCGTCCAGTGGCATCTCTCTCACCGCACCTTGTTTCCAAACATGAAGGCTTCATACACCTCTGGAGAAGGCAGGTGAACTGCAGGTCTTTGCACGGGGCGCTGCTGCAGGTGCAGCGGGGAGGCGACCCACACAAAGCGGCGGGTGGTGGAGTTCCAGAGGAAGTTGGGAAGCACATCCTGCTCCACCTCTCTGCACACCTGTGGACCGAGTGTGCGAGAATGGGGGGTGATTCGGTTGAGAGGCGTGAATAAGACCTTGCAGGTCAATGGATTTCGCAAACAAAATGACGCGCGAAAGATGGGAAACATGTGAAAGTTGGGAAACACGTGAAAGTTGGGAAACATGTGAAAGTTGGGAAACACGTGAAAGATGGGAAACATGTGAAAGATGGGAAACATGTGAAAGATGGGAAACATATGTGAAAGCCGAGAAACAGGAGGGAGAGACTTTTGAGTCGACTCAAAAGTCAAAATGACGCGCGAAAGATGGGAAACATTTGAAAGCCGGGAAACAGGAAGACGAGGAGGGAAAGGAGCGAAAGGTGAGGGCAAGGGTCAATTGTAGGGGGCTAGCCACTAGGCTACGGAACGGCAGTGCAAGAAAGTGTAAAATCAAAGCCCTCAAACATAGTGGGCAGCACGGAAGGAGATGGAATGGAAGAGAGGGAGGTGGCATGGGCGGCCTCAGTGAAAACAACTTCAACGAGTTTATAAGAGGGAGCTAGGCTATGGAAGAGCAGTGCCGGAAAGGCGATGGGGGGCTAGAAACAGCGCACTCAAACCCCATTCGGGAGGAGAGGGAGGAGAGAGGGAGGTGGCGTGGGTGGCCTTGGCCGGTGGAGATGGGTTCAAAGGAGTGGATGAGAGTGGACTCGGCTAGCAGTGGTGATGGAAGTGCTATGGGAGTGCTGAAAAGGGCCGTGTCATGATGCCAATGCCTGCCACTTACATAAGCGGCAGTGCGGGAGGAGAGCGAGGAGAGGGACGTAGCGTGGGTGGGTGAGGGCGAGATGACCTCAAAGGAGTTGATGAGAGGGGGCATGACCCTGGAAGGGCAGTGCTGGAAACGCGTTGGGAATGCTTAGAAAGGCCGTTGTATAGGCCACTTACATAGGAGGCGGTGCGGGAGGAGAGAGAGGAAAGGGAGGTGGCGTGGGTGGCCTCGGTGATATTGGCGTGGGTGGTGATATTGGATTGGAATGGCACTTACATAAGCGGCAGTGCGGGAAGAGAGTGAGGAGAGGGAGGTGGCGTGGGTGGCCTCGGTGAAAATGGCTTCAAAGGAGTCAATGGCAGGGCAGTGCTCTGCGACCAATCGGTGTGCGCCACGTAGGACGTCCAGCAGGTGATGCGTCTCCTGCAGGCAGGGGTGGAGGTAAACAGAAAGAGTACAAAGCGAGTAGGAAAGCTTGTGAGGCAATCCCTACCATACGAGCTCGTGAGGTGTTCCGTTCCCTACCTGCACCTTGATTTGATGTGAAAAACGGCTCAGATCTGATCTTTCCGCATAGGATCCTACTGGGATGCAGAAGTGCTGCTCACTTCAGAGAATTCTCAAACGGGAGAATGCGGTCAGTGAATCAGATGAGTCGATTTTTGAGTCGACTCAAAAATCGACTCATCAAACGGGAGAATGCGGCCAGTGAACCAGATGTTGCAGTCAAACGATACATGATCAAACGCACAAGCACATGATTCGCAGTCCCAACGACGCCGTTACACACACCGCATACACACATACAACCCCAGAATTGACGTAAATATTGGGCCGGCTCAAATCTCACACACACGACACACAAGTTGCCATGTGAAATTCGACACCTCTCGACATCAAAACAGCCACACACACACACATGAGCCACGTCACACACTCACCATGATGTGGCAGAGATCTGCCCCCTCCATGCGGGCAAGGATATAATCCAGGTTGTGCCTCGTCAGCTTGTTCAGCCGCTGAGTCAGCAGGTCCCGCATGTCCACAGTGCGGCCCAATAGCTGTGCAGCAACGGGAGGATGGGATGGGTGGGGCGAGTGGGGACAGCGGGGGATGAAGTGCGGAGAGGAGAGATGAGTGACACAACATGTCCAGAATTCTGGCATCCAACGTGTCCATTTGACACTACACTGGCCGCGTTCGCACGCGCATCCGGGCCTATGTGTCTGGCTTTCTGATTAGTAGACCTTTTCTCACTACTTCCCTCGATTTTCATATTAGTATACTAGTACTACAGATCGTTACTCTTAGTAGGCTTGCTGCGTTTTGAACCCAGCGAATTTCAAATGAGTGACACAACATGTTCAGAATTCTGGCATCCAACGTGTCCATCTGACACTACACTGGCCATGGGCACACATCAAACCTGGCCGAGACAGGCTCATGCCGGGCTGCGCTTCAAGATAGACTGGGCACGTGGGTTGGTTGCAAGGGGGCGACACGACACGACACTGGCTGACCCAGTTCGAGGTTAACCCTTGAGTCGACCCCAAAGCCACCCCACCCACCTGCAGGTGCGTTTGGCGCAACAGCCCGCTGTAGCTGCATGGAGTCACGCTGTACGTCCCTCCCACGCCCAGCGCTGCCGCTGCCGCCACAAACGACTTGTCCAGCAGCTTGCTGCATGATGGAGAAGCAAGGAGGAACGGCACCGTTGGGTGGGGGATGGGGGGATGTGAAGCAAGGAGGGAAGGAGGAAACCGGAGTGTCACGGACCCTCCCACGCCCAGGGCTGCTGCTGCCGCCACAAACGACTTGTCCAGCAGCTTGCTGCAAGGAAAGGGTGCGGGAAGCAAAGAAGGGCAGGAGCAAGCGGATGTGCAACCGACCCTCCCACACCCAAGGAGAAAGGTGCCGAAAGGAACAGCTGAGTCGGTTACATACAAGGTGGAGGCATGTTCTGTATCTTGTCTGCAACACAGTGTATGTTTTTTGAGAATTCTAAAAAAACATACACTGTTACATACAAGGTGGAGGCATGCTCTGTATCTGTCTTGTCTGCATCACATGGCACCTTCACCAAACCAAGTTGCTCAGGATTCAACTTTCAACCGGGGCTACATCCTTTCCCTCGCTGCCCCTGACTCACTCAGTGGGTGGAAATGTCATGAGACGTCTCGACTCAAGAGTTCTGATCATGACCGTGCCCATTCTCTTCAGACCCTAAGTCACCCGGTAGTCCCTGACTGACTCACCTGGCGGCACACTGCTTGAAGTGGGTGAAGATGGCCAGTGCCAGCTTTTCCAGCAGCTGGTCGAATGCCACTCCCACCTGATGTGATAGATGGGTGGGTGGGATGGGATGGATGGAGCATGTGGGATGGTCATCGGAAGCCAATATGAGGTTGAGAAGGAGAGAGCATAGGATGCCTTTTGGGGCAGAGGAGAGCATGGGATACGCATTGTGCAAGAGACATAGTGCAATTTACTGCCCCCACACCTCTTGCCTTTCGTCCTCACCTCCGCCTCCACCTCATAAAAGAGGAACTGCCTCTTGAGCGACCGAAGAGCCACATGAACTACATCATCATAAAAGGAGAACGGCAGCAGCACTGCATCTGGTAGCGATGCCCAAGAGTGCCCTGTCACACCACCGGCAGCACCACCAACAGCACCCCCAGCCCTCATCACCCTTTCCCTCCCATTCTCACCTCTGCCTCCATCTCGTCAAAGAGGAACTGCCTCTTGAGCGACCGAAGAGCCGCATCAGCCGCATCATCGTAGATGGGGAAAGGCAGCAGACGTTGTGGGGTTACGATGGCGCCCACGGGACGCCCGTCACACAGCCAAGACCACCAGCAGCATACATATCGAATCATTGCACTCACACACCTTGCTTCTCTCTCACCTCCGCCTCCACCTCATCAAAGAGGAACTGCCTCTTGAGCGACCGAAGAGCCGCATCAGCTGCATCGTCATAGATGGTGAACGGCAGCAGCACTGCGTCTGGTAGCAATGGCGCCCACGGGGTCCCCGTCACGCCAGCACCACCAGCAGCACCACCAGCAGCACCAGCAGCAGCACCACCAGCAGCAGCAGCACCACCAGCACCAGCAGCAGCAGCAGCACCACCAGCACCACCAGCAGCACCAGCAGCACCAGCAGCACCAGCAGCAGCACCACCAGCAGCACCACCAGCAGCACCAGCAGCACCAGCAGCAGCAGTAGAAGCACCAGCAGTGGTAGCAGCAGCAGTAGCAGCAGAATCCCCAGCCCCAGCAGCACTGCCGCCATCTGCAGAGCTCGCTTCTCCCGTAGCAGAATCAACAGTCACACTGCTGCTGCTACTACCACTGCCACCACCGCTGCTGCTGCTATTGGTGCTATTGGTGGTGTGTTGGAGAGCGGAGAGAGTGAGCACCCACGGGAGGCTGGCCGAGAGAGGGACCTGTGCCGTTGCTGCTGGGTCTAGAAACGACTCCCGCAGCCACAGGAAGGAGAGGTCTGTAACCTGCAGCAAGGCGTCTTGTAAAGGGGACGAAGGCAGCAGGAGTAGAAAGAGAGAGAACTTGAATGGAGGGGCAGGTTTTCAAAGGAGAGAAGCTTAGTGGAGAAAGACGCGCGAGTCCTGCTGCGTCCTGCGTCTGGACGCAGCGTCCGGACGCAGAGACGCAGGACGCGCGTCCAGACGCAGGACGCACCCTGTTTTTTGTTTCGGTCTGCCCCGGAAAATCCCGAAACGCGAAATTGACATTCACGAATTCGACGCGAATGTCAATTTCGTGAAAAAACGACCCCCCAAAAGCAACTCGACATTGAAAACAGCCCCCCCCCCCCCCCCCCCCCCCCCAACTTCAAACCCCTCAACACAAATTTGTAAAGCCCCCAACCCAACCCACCCAACTACTCTACATCTAGAACATCCAGCCTTTGTGGCCTCCAACCAAACCCATTTAGGGTTGCACACATCTCATTTGTGCTCCCTCCATTCACAACCCCAATTCTCCTTCGTAATGGCTTCCTCCAACCATCCTTTGAATGTGTGCAAAGGTCTCCCCCACCCCCCTTCCCAAGCCCTACAACTTTTTTTTCAGCTGCCCGGGGGTTTTTTTGGCCCTGCCCGGGCATGCGTCTTTTCATGCGTCCTAAAGGCCCTCATCTAGCGTCCTGCGTCTAAGACGCTGCGTCTGGATCCAAGCGTCCTAGACGAAGGACGCGTCTTTCTCCACACCACTGATGTGACCCACACCACTGATGTGACCCACACCACTGATGTGACCCACACCACTGATGTGACCCACACCACTGATGTGACCCACACCACTGATGTGACCCACACCACTGAAAAGACTCCTGCAATTGTATGAAGGAATGAATGCCGCCTGCTGCTGCAAGTTCAGGTCACAACAGAGTGATCAGGAGCTCTGCAGGAAGCTTTCCAGCCCCTTCATCTCATTGGCCGACACTTCCCTGTCCCTCCTGAGACGTCTCAAAATGCATGAATACCACAAGCAGAAAGAATCTTGTACCAACCAGCCAACGTACTGGGGTAGTCGAGTAGGTGCGGGAAGAAGAGCAGGCGCTGCAGGAAGTTATCCAGCTCCTTGATCTCACTCGCTGATACCTCCCTGTCCCTCTTGAGACGCCTCAGAACCACATACCTGTTGCAAGGATTGCATACTTGGGTAGTCGAGGAGATGATACCTCCCTGTCCCTCCTTACTTGAGACACCTCAAAACCCACGGATGCCACATGTTGCAAGGCTAGTAAGCCAACCAACCAACGTACTTGGGTAATCAAGCAAGTGTGGGAAGAAGAGCAGGCGCTGCAAGAAGTTATCCAACTCCTTGATTTCACTGGCTGACACCTCCCTGTCTCTGCCCTTGCTGCGACTCTTCCCCCCCTCCTCCTTGCCCCCCTGCTTGCTCTTCTCTGGACCGAAAAAACCCCCTTTCACTCCCGCGCTTGCCCCGATCACCAGCGCCTGCACCAAGTGCTGTAGGCAGTGAATCTGCAGGGAAGGGAGGTAGGAAGTGAAGGAAAGAAGGAGGGGAAGGAAAAGAAGCTGAAGGGAATGGCCAACCGTCTAGAAAAAATAACACATCTTTCACTCCCGCGCTTGCTCCGATCACCAGCGCCTGCACCAGATGCTGCAGACAGTGAATCTGCAGGGGAAGGGAGGGAAGAGATGAAGGAAGGAGGGGAAGCAAGGGAAGCACAAGGGAAGCACAAGGGATAGGCTGTGATGATGGTGCCTTTGCCATCCTTTCACTCCGGCACTTGCTCCGATCACCAGCGCCTGCACCAGACAGAGGATCTGCGCGAGAACAGAAAGGCCGAGAGTAGCAAGGAGCTTACAATAGGTGGCTGTGTGATGGTTCAAGTCAAGCATCTAGGAGAGCCGCTCTTTCACCCCGGTGCCTGCTCCAACCAACCAGCAATGCCGGCACCAGCTTCTGAACTCTGCAGGGCAGGAGGCCAGGGGAAGAAGAGCAGGAGGCCAGGGGAAGAAGAGCCGCAGGCGGGGAAGAAGAGCAGGAGGCGGGGAAGAAGAGCAGGAGGCGGGGAAGAAGAGCAGGAGGCGGGGAAGAAGAGCAGGAGGCGGGGAAGAAGAGCAGGAGGCGGGGAAGAAGAGCAGGACGCCAGGGGAAGAAGAGCAGGAGGCCAGGGGAAGAAGAGCAGGAGGCCAGGGGAAGAAGAGCAGGAGGCCAGGGGAAGAAGAGCAGGAGGCCAGGGGAAGAAGAGCAGGAGGCCAGGGGAAGAAGAGCAGGAGGCCAGGGGAAGAAGAGCAGGAGGCCAGGGGAAGAAGAGCAGGAGGCCAGGGGAAGAAGAGCAGGAGGCCAGGGGAAGAAGAGCAGGAGGCCAGGGGAAGAAGAGCAGGAGGCCAGGGGAAGAAGAGCAGGAGGCCAGGGGAAGAAGAGCAGGAGGCCAGGGGAAGAAGAGCAGGAGGCCAGGGGAAGAAGAGCAGGAGGCCAGGGGAAGAAGAGCAGGAGGCCAGGGGAAGAAGAGCAGGAGGCCAGGGGAAGAAGAGCAGGAGGCCAGGGGAAGAAGAGCAGGAGGCCAGGGGAAGAAGAGCAGGAGGCCAGGGGAAGAAGAGCAGGAGGCCAGGGGAAGAAGAGCAGGAGGCCAGGGGAAGAAGAGCAGGAGGCCAGGGGAAGAAGAGCAGGAGGCCAGGGGAAGAAGAGCAGGAGGCCAGGGGAAGAAGAGCAGGAGGCCAGGGGAAGAAGAGCAGGAGGCCAGGGGAAGAAGAGCAGGAGGCCAGGGGAAGAAGAGCAGGAGGCCAGGGGAAGAAGAGCAGGAGGCCAGGGGAAGAAGAGCAGGAGGCCAGGGGAAGAAGAGCAGGAGGCCAGGGGAAGAAGAGCAGGAGGCCAGGGGAAGAAGAGCAGGAGGCCAGTGTCGGAGATACAGCTCTACCCTCATCATCTGCCTTAGTCCTCATGCTCTTCGTCCCTTAGCTCCTTCGGTTGCCTCAGCCACTCTCACCTCTAAGGTCAGAACTCTCACCTCTAAGGTCAGAACTCTCACCTCTAAGGTCAGAACTCTCACCTCTAAGGTCAGAACTCTCACCTCTAAGGTCAGAACTCTCACCTCTAAGGTCAGAACTCTCACCTCTAAGGTCAGAACTCTCACCTCTAAGGTCAGAACTCTCACCTCTAAGGTCAGAACTCTCACCTCTAAGGTCAGAACTCTCACCTCTAAGGTCCTCCCTGAGTGATGTGCCACCTGCCTGCTCTGGTAAGGTGACAATAGTCCACTATACGAAAGGATAACAACCAGAAAGCATCAGAGGTGTGTGAGAGAGTGAACTTACCTGACCCTGGCTCGAACCGTGCATTTCTCAATGTGCGGCTCGAGCCTGGGTTGGTTCGTTCTCATTGGTTGCAAGGTTTTCACCCAAGGTGCTCTCCTACCAACTTCGCGTCAATTTCCCAGCTCCCACCTACCTATCCTCGAATTTGCAAACACAACATAGCTACACCTCCACTACACCACCATGATTCTGGCACCTTATATGCACAACCGTGCATATTCGGTGACAGCTGTCGGAGATACAGCTCTACCCTCATCATCTGCCTTAGTCCTCATGCTCTTCGTCCCTTAGCTCCTTCGGTTGCCTCAGCCACTCTCTGCCCCCTCCTGTGCCCGTGCTCGAGCGGCTTCAGCGCGGGTCACAGGACCAGTACGCTGAGGCCCGGTCCCTCTGATCACTGCAGTGTTCGTCTGATGTTCCCTCAGCTGCGCTCCGGTGTCGTTTTCCAAGACCAGCACCCCTGAGGGGCGTACCTCCTTGACTTTCCAGCGGATGGTCCCCAACCCCACGTCAAGGGTGTCCTGCTTAGCCCTCTTCAGATAGACTTCCTGTCCTTCGCAGACATCCTTTGCCATTCTTCCCTCCCCTTTGTGTTGCCTCTGTTCGTATCTTCTTGCGTCCCTGAGCTGCGCGGTGTGCAGATTCTCCAACGCGGCTGGCATCATGTAGCGCATGTAGCGCGCCCTCACCTCGGACAGGGCTACCCAGTTCCTGATCGTGCCCGCTGTCACTGTATCTGTCAATACTCGTGGTGCTCCCACTGGCAGAATCGGCTCTCGTCCGAACAGCAGGCTATACGGGGAGTGATCCTTCAACGCTGCCTGCTTCCCGAACCTGTACCCAGCCGCGATCCAGTCCAACTCCTCATCCCAATCCCTCTTCCTCTGCTCCCCGTAGGCCCGCAGCCCCCGCTTGAAGGTTTGCACGACTCTCTCAGTCAGCCCATCACTCTGCGGGTGGTAGCGGGAGGTCTTTCGGTGCGTGATGCCAGTCTCCGCCAGCAGCTTCTTGAACTCCCCCTGGAACTCTGTTCCCTGGTCTGTGAGTACCTCCCCGCATGCTCCAAATCGGCACACTACTTGCGCTTTGAAGGCTGTTGCAATGTGCCTCGCGCTCTTGCTAGGGATCGCTCGCACCTCCAGCCACTTGCTCTCATGCTCCACCATGAACACGATGTACTGATTCCCGCTTCGACTCAGTGGCAGCTCTCCCGCGAGGTCCAGGGACCAACGGAACCCTAGTCCGCAGATTGGCAGTGAGTGCAGCTCTGCTTTGGCCTGCGTCAGGTTTGCTTTGCTCCTCTGACACGCCTCGCACCCCTCCACCCACTCTTTTACTTGCCTGCGCATCCCTTCCCACCACCAGCCCGTCTTCAGCAGGTGCACGGTCCTCTCGTGCCCCAAGTGCCCCATCTTGGTGTGCACTTCCTTGATCACTGCTTCACGGTCCTCGGGCGCTGGCACCAGCTTCCACCCATCCTCCGTCTTAATCTGCAGCTGCTGCTGATACCACCTGTAGTGGTGCCCTCGTGCCCTTACTCTCTCAGGCACCGTTTCATCCTCCTCGGTTTCTCCCTTCACCCATTGCATTGCCTTCGCATCCAACCAGATGTCGGTTGGCCCCTTACTCCCCTTCGCCCCCGTCTGCTCCACCTCTCTTGCCAGTAAGATCAAGGTCCGTGCCGGCTCTTGCTCTGTCTCTTCCGTCCCCAGGGTGGCCTGTTTCATTTCCAGCGGCGGTGGATTGCGGGAGAGGCCGTCAACGTGCTGCAGCGTCTTCCCCGGCCTGTGCCTGATCTTGAAATCATACTCCTGCAGCTTCACCGCCCACCGCGCGTTCCTGCCTGTCAGCCCTGGTGTAGTCATCAGCCAGGTGAGTGGCTGATGGTCAGTGACTAAGGTGAATTCTCGGCCCTGCAGGTATATCCGGAAATGCCCGACCGCCCACACTGCCGCCAGCCCTTCCCCAATGTATGAGCTATATTGTGCTTCCGCCGGGTTGCAGCTCCTGCTGGCGTAGGCCACCACCTTCTCCACTCCCTCCACCTCCTGGCATAATATTGCCCCCATCCCTTGGCTGCTCCAGTCTGTGTAGAGGATGAAGGGCTGGTCCGCTGCTGGCAGCCGCAGCACTGTCGCTGTCTTCACGGCTGTCATGAGGTCTTGCAGTGCCTGTCTCTGCTCCTCTCCCCACTCCCATGCCTTGTCCTCCCGCAGCATCCCATTTAGTACTGTCGCTCGTTTGCTGAAGTTCGGCACGAAGCGCCTGTAGTAGCTGAGGAAGCCCAAGACCGCACGCAACCCTGACTTGTCTCTTGGTTCCCTCAGCCTGTCCAGCACTTGCACCTTCGCTTGCTGGATACCAATCTGCCCCCCTGTGACCTCATACCCAAGATACTGCACTGTCCGCTCCCCCCACCTGCACTTGTTGGGATGGCAGGTGAGCCCTGCCCCTTCTATGGCGGTCAAGGTCCTCTCCACGTCCTCCAGGTGCTGCTGTTCGGTCAAGCTGAAGATCACGACATCATCAATATAGCACGCCGCGTGTTCTATTCCCCGCAGCACCGCGTCCATGACTCTCTGAAACACCGCCGAGGCGTTCCTCAGACCGAAGGGCATGTTAAGCCACTCGTACAGCCCATCCGGTCCGTGGAAAGCCGTTTTCTTCACATCCTCCTCTCTGATCTTGATTTGATTGAACCCCTGTCGCATGTCCAGCGTCGTGAAGAACACCCCGTCAGCCAGCTTGTCAAAGAGCTCTTCCGCTATCGGCATTGGGTATCTATCTGGCACTGTAATTTTGTTGAGATCCCTGTAGTCCCCGCACATCCTCCTACTCAACACCTCGCCTGTCAAGTCCTTCCTGGCTGCCACCACGGTTGGGGTAGCGTATTCTGACTCTGACCTCCTGATCAGTCCGGCTTCCAGTAACTCCTTTATCTTCTCCCTGCAGATCACTTCATCCCCTGGTGGCATCTTCCTCCTGCGGTGGAACACCGGCTCGTCACTACTCAATTTCAGCGCCATCTCTTTGATCTTGCACTTCCCAACTCCAGCAGTGTGAAGGCGAAGCCCTTCCGATGCCTTGCCAGCAGTGCCCGCATCGCTGCCTTCCCTTCTTCGCTCATGCTCTCACCTATCTTCCACTCTGGCTCCTGTTTCTGCAGGCAGGCCCACACCCCGTGCCTCACCGTTGCCACTGTGTTTTCTCCCTCATTCAGTCCCCAGTGCAGCACTGTCTCCTTCCACATCCGCTGCACCAACCACCTCATCATGTACCCATCCATGGCATTCCCCAATGCCCGTCTCCGTTCCTTCTCGCTCACGCCTGAGGCTGCTGTCGCGTTCTCCTTGTACCCCATGGCCAGCTCCCTCTCCAAGGCCGTGGGCTCTTCCCACTGTCCCTTCCTGTGGTCATGCACCAATCCTGGGCCTGGCTGCTTCCCATCCATCTGATAGCCTGCTGCCCCTTCATATGACACCAGGGTAGGCAGTGCCTGCCTTTCCTGTCCCACCTGGTTGCAGGGATAATGCCTGCTGTAGCCCTTCTTGGTCACTGGTGCTGGCGTTCTTCCTGGCTCCAATATGTCGCTCAGCTTTCGTCCCCCAGCTCTCTGCACCCCTTCTATTTCCTTCTGCAAGTCTTCTACTGGTACCACATTCTGCCAGTACATCCTGAGCCTGGGCGCATATGCTCCCAACCGCGCCGCATCACTGCTCACTCCTTTCCCCACCTGTCTGGTCACTCTCTCCCTCACTAGTCTTATCGGTTCTCTCACGTCTCCCTCCATATCCAAGTGCTCCAGCAGGTAAGCCACTCTGCCTTGCCTCGCCTGCATCCACTCCATGACTCTGAACAGGTCCTCCATCAGCTGTGTTCGTAGGTCTTGCTCACCCTTGCCCTTCCCTGCCCATGATACCCCTTGGCATTCCCACCCTGCCACCAACAGGTCCACGTGCCCCCAGCTTGCTACCTCAGCTTCCGTAATGGCCCTTACATCGTTCATTCCTCTGCTCATTGCTGCCTTGATCACCTCTCCCTGCAGCAGCTCCGGGAACTCTCTGTGCAACTCCCACGCCTGATGCTCCGCTATTTTCCTCACTTCTGGTGCTTTCTCCACGTAAATCCACTGCTTCACTGCAATTCCATTTCGCACCACTGCTGCCAGTCCCGCCCCGATTCCTCCGAACAGCTCCACCAGCCGAATGGGTTGCTGCCAATCGGTCTGCTGGCTAGGTTCATCCATGAAACGCATCCTGGGCTCCCCACCTTGTCCCTTGCCTGTTGCGGCCTTCTGTGCCCCCTGCTTCGCTGTCACCTCCTTCAGATCTGCCCTGTAGGCCCTTTTTGGCTCGGTCCTGACAAACTGCACCGGCAGCTGCCCCAGTGGCTCACCCTTCCTCCACCACCTGGTTCTGAACTCCACTGTCTCCTTCCAGAAGCAGATGGTCATGCCCAATGCAAAGATCATCTCTGTGCCCACCAGGACGTCAAAATCTTCTGACTCTGAGATCCCGCACCTGATTCTAACCGGCGTCTCATGCTTCTCCCCCTTCAGCACCGTCAGTTCTATTGGAGTCCTCGTACAAGGCATCCACTTCGACTCTCCCCCCTCTGCTGTCATCACTAGCATCCCCTTCACCACATGCCTGTCAGGTGCCCACAGTCCCAGCTTCTCGGCCATCCCCTTTCCGAGTATCACGCTCTGCGCTCCAGTATCTATAATGGCCGTCTTAGCCTTCTCCCCTTCCACTGTCAGCGCACCACCTTGGATCAGCAGCACGGAAGTCTGACAAGCCAATCTCTCCTGGGGGTGCCGTGCTGCTGTGCATCTCTCCTCCTTCTCCTCCGGCTTCTGTCCTCTCTCCCGCTCCTTTCTCCGCTGCTCCTTCCGTGCATCCTTTCCTCCGCTGCGCAACCCCATTTCCTCCCTTCCTCGCCATGCCATGTATGCTGGTTGCTCCTCATGCTCCATCTCATTCTCTCCTCTTCCCGCCCAGACCATGAACGCGGCTTCCTCATCCTGCTCCACATCTTCTTCCTCCTCTTCCTTGGCGTACATCCCCGCCTCAGCTTCCTGTCGTGGTCCCATTGCCTGCAGCTGGGCCTGCAGCCTGCTGATTTGCTTCTCCAGATCTTCTGGTGACTTCTTCGCTGCTCCCTCTCGCTGATAACACTCCTTTGCTGCATGCCCTCCTTTCCCACAGACTTCACACTTCGGTGCCGTTGGACATTCCCGCCGCCGATGCCCTGGCTTGCCACAGGAGTCACAGTTCTTGCAGTCTCGGCGCAAGTGTCCTGGCTGCCCGCATCTGTGGCATGTTCGTGTGTCAGGCCTGGTCTCCCATCTTCCTGCTGCCCTATCCTTCTCCTCCGGTATCATGGCCGCAGCCCATGTAGGCCCCCTGCCTCGCTCCGCCTGTCTGGGCCTGTATGCTTCATATTTCCTCTGCGCCAGCTCCATCTTCTCTGCCAGTTCAAACACCTCTTCAAGCGTTGTGTCGGCCCCCATCTCATACACCTTCATCCGCCGTCCGCTTCCCAAAGTGCCCTCCAGCCCATCCAGGAATTTACTCACGAGCAGGGCCATGTCTGCGCAAGTCACATCCTCTGCCAGGTTGACCAGCCGGTTATAGTAGGTGAGTAGTGACTCGCCCCGCCCCTTCCTGAAATCTTGGAATTCCCTAACCATCTCTGCGGTGTGACCTGGAAACTGCCGTTTCAGCCGCCTCAGGAATGCTTCAGTAGGGTCTTCCCCGTACCTTCCTGCCCTTTCCAGTAGCTCATCCACCTTCATCCTGTACAATGTCTCCGCCTCCCCTTCCAATGTGTTTGGCAGACTCAGGAAAAAGTCCACCGAGTCCATGCCGCTCCTTTCGCATCTGTACCGCACGTTGCCCACTTGCATCAGGTAGTTCTTCAGCGTGGGGCCCGTGCGCTGATCTCCTGAGAAGCGTGCTGGCACTTCCACTCTCGTGGCCATCACCGTGCTTCCCTTGCCTTCTCCCCACGCCTCGCTCGGCCCTCCTGGTGATCTCCCTGACGCTCCTCTCTCTCTCGCCCGCAGTATTCCTTCCCTCGCCTGTCTAGCCCGTTCTAGGCTGTGCATCAGCCCGCTGCCTTCCTCTCTGCTTTTGCGTTGATCCCGTCCTCCCTCACTGGTACGTCTTCCGTCATGCTGCCAGTACCGATCAGGTGAGTGATACCCTCCGCCGCGCCCCTCATCCCTGCTCTGTTGCCGAAGCTGCGAGCCGTATCCGCCTCCCCGGCTTTCTTCATGTTGCCTGTGCCAGTCGGGCGAGCGCGTCTCGCTTCCCCACCTCTCTCCATGATACCGTTGCAGATCAGGCGAGCGGTAGTCGCCTCCGCGTCTCTCATCACGAGGGTAACGAGGACCTGGAGAGCGCAGCTCCCCCCCGCTTCTCCAGTTGTGATACCTCCGCGGATCTGGTGAGCGCACGCTTCCCCTGCGTCCACTGTCCTGGTGTCGCCGTAGCTCTGGCGAGCGGTAGCCGCCTCTGCGCCTTTCTTCCTGCAGTTGCTGCCGTCCTGGCGAGCGGTAGCCGCTTCCGTGCCTCCCGTCCTCGTGCGGGAGACGCGGGTCTGGCGAGCGCGCGCCGCCACCGCGTTCCCCGTCACGATTCTGCCGCCGATCTGGCGAGCGCGTACTGCCGCCACGCCCCCCTTCCCGATGCATCCGTGGATCTGGCGAGCGCGTGCCTCCGTCGCGTCCCCCATCACGATTCAGCCGAGGCTCTGGCGAGCGCGCACCGCCGCCGCGTCCTCCGTCCCGATTCAGGCGCGGATCAGGCGAACGCGCGCCGTCGCCACGTCCCTCGTCACGCTGCTGACGCGGATCTGGAGAGCGCGCGCCGCCGCCACGCCCCCCTTCCCGATACATCCGTGGATCTGGCGAGCGCGTGCCTCCGTCGCGTCCCCCATCACGATTCAGCCGAGGCTCTGGCGAGCGCGCTCCGCCGCCGCGTCCTCCGTTCCGATTCAGGCGCGGATCAGGCGAACGCGCGCCGTCGCCACGTCCCTCGTCACGCTGCTGACGGGGATCTGGAGAGCGCGCGCCACTGCCACGCCCCCCGCCGTCACCTTTCTCTCCGTCGCGCGGCAGGTCTCGGGTAGTACCGCCCTTTTCTTCCGCCTCCGCCGTGCTCGGCTCCGCCGCCACGCCCGCCTGCGCGGGATCGTCGTCATCAACTCCAGCGGGCATCTCGCGCTGCTCGCCTGCGCCTTCCTCCTGGGGTTCGTCATCGCCCTTGGTCTCGCCTTCACGATTCGTCTCTCGCACTCGATTCGCCGAGTCGGCCTCGTCTTCTCCATCCACATCAAGATCGCCTTGGCGACCCGAGAAGAGCCCCTCCAGACCTCGCCCGCGACTTCTCCCTTCGCGACGGCGATAGCCTTCCTCCGGCGAGCGGTATGCTCCCGTGTCCTGGCGGTACCCACGACCGCCATCCGCTCCGTGACGCCCGTCCGTCCGCCACGGGTCACTCCCCGCCGTGACGGATCCAGATCCGCCTCTTCCTTCTCGGGCGGAACCTCCCTCCTGGCGATCTGGCGCGAGAGGGACCTGATCCGCGCGAAAGGCCGGCCTCCGCGGCGATCGCTCAGGCCGCCGCGGCGACCTCTCCAGCGAGCGCCCGCGCTCACGTGAGCGTTCGCGCCGCGAGCGATCCGCCTCATGGCGGCCATAATTCCTGCCGTAACGCATCTCGTACACATCCATGCTTGTACGCGCACCCCTTTCTGGTTGTTATGAAAGTGTCAGAACTCTCACCTCTAAGGTCAGAACTCTCACCTCTAAGGTCAGAACTCTCACCTCTAAGGTCAGAACTCTCACCTCTAAGGTCAGAACTCTCACCTCTAAGGTCAGAACTCTCACCTCTAAGGTCCTCCCTGAGTGGTGTACCACCTGCCTGCTCTGGTAAGGTGACAATAGTCCACTATACGAAAGGATAACAACCAGAAAGCATCAGAGGTGTGTGTGAGAGTGAACTTACCTGACCCTGGCTCGAACCGTGCATTTCTCAATGTGCGGTTCGAGCCTGGGTTGGTTCGTTCTCATTGGTTGCAAGGTTTTCACCCAAGGTGCTCTCCTACCAACTTCGCGTCAATTTCCCAGCTCCCACCTACCTATCCTCGAATTTGCAAACACAACATAGCTACACCTCCACTACACCACCATGATTCTGGCACCTTATATGCACAACCGTGCATATTCGGTGACACCAGGGGAAGAAGAGCAGGAGGCCAGGGGAAGAAGAGCAGGAGGCCAGGGGAAGAAGAGCAGGAGGCCAGGGGAAGAAGAGCAGGAGGCCAGGGGAAGAAGAGCAGGAGGCCAGGGGAAGAAGAGCCGCAGGCGTTCAAAATGCGCTTAAAGCCACACAGGAATTAAGACAACCTGGGAAAGACTCACCTGGGCGAGGGAAGGCGGGGTGGGGCGCGGCGGTGGGAGCCTCTTAAGGTCGTCCTCATTCACACTAAGTGAATCCCACAGGATGGCCTTTTCGGCTCTTCCCCACCACCTCCACCTGCTAGCATGCAAGCACGAGCCACTGACAGACTGACCAGTGAGCCTGTGACCGACCAGTGACTGTCAGCCTGTACATGTGACTCACCTGGGCGAGGGAAGGCGGGGTGGGGCGCGGCAAGGCAAGCCGCTTGAGGTCGTCCTCATTCACGGGGTGCCCCTTCCTGCTCTTCACCACCACCTCCAGCGCCTCCTCCTCCGGAATCCCCGCCCAGTCCGCCGCCACTGCGCGGATCCTCAGCAACGTCCTGCAGCGGAGCAGCAAGGAGGAGGAGCACAAGATAGAGCATAGCATAGAACATGAGGAGCGTCCTCATTGACAGTGCCTCCTCCTCCGGAATCCCCGCCCAGTCCGCCGCCACTGCGTGGATCCTCAGCAACGTCCTGCAGCGGAGCAGCAAGGAGGAGGAGCACAAGATAGAGCATAGCATAGAACATGAGGAGCGTCCTCATTGACAGTGCCTCCTCCTCCGGAATCCCCGCCCAGTCCGCCGCCACTGCGCGGATCCTCAGCAACGTCCTGCAGCGGAGCAGCAAGGAGGAGGAGCACAAGATTGAGCATAGCATAGAACATGAGGAGCGTCCTCATTGACAGTGCCTCCTCCTCCGGAATCCCCGCCCAGTCCGCCGCCACTGCGCGGATCCTCAGCAACGTCCTGCAGCAGCAAGAGGCAACACACAGAGGGAGGGCGGGATGGGGTGCGGCAGGGTAAGACGCTTGATGGGGTGCGGCAGGGTAAGACGCTTGATGGGATGCCACCTGTGGCTCCTCGCCATCACCTCCAGCGCCTCCTCCTCGGGTATCCCCGCCCAGTCTGCCACCACTGCCGTGATCCTCAGTAGTGACCTGCCGCGCAGCAACGCGGAGGAGCACAACATAGCGCACCGCATTGCACTGCTGTGCTGTGCTGCTGGTATGCATACCAGAACACACACAGCACAGAGGGAGGTATGCATGATGGAGAGAAAAGACACGCAGGAAGGAAACATCTCGGGTGGAATGGAAGTTACAAAAAGAGTAGTAAATTCAACAGCATAGCAGCACACATATAATATATAGTGAACAGTTGTCCATATTATCACTGCCTGGCATGTCACCCATGGCATCGGGTAAAAACACGTTGGAGAAGGATACGCGCATGAGCAACGAGGCTACATAAACGCGTGCACACTCCATGAGGCCTCTGGTGCTGCATGCATGTGGCCATACTCTCACTCCCTACCTGGTGTAGGGCGAGTCCATATTGGAGGAGGATACCCGCTTGAGCAGCGAGAACACATACACGCGTGCAAACTCCTGCACGTCTGCATGGATGGCTTCTCGTGGTGCATACGGCCACACTGTGAATGCCTAACCTACCTGGTGACTTTTGAGTCGACTCAATCAAAAGTCACCTGGATATACGGCCACACTGTGAATGCCTAACCTACCTGGTGACTTTTGAGTCGACTCAAAAGTCACCTGGATATACGGCCACACTGTGAATGCCTAACCTACCTGGTGACTTTTGAGTCGACTCAAAAGTCACCTGGATATACGGCCACACTGTGAATGCCTAACCTACCTGGTGACTTTTGAGTCGACTCAAAAGTCACCTGGATATACGGCCACACTGTGAATGCCTAACCTACCTGGTGACTTTTGAGTCGACTCAAAAGTCACCTGGATATACGGCCACACTGTGAATGCCTAACCTACCTGGTGACTTTTGAGTCGACTCAAAAGTCACCTGGATATACGGCCACACTGTGAATGCCTAACCTACCTGGTGACTTTTGAGTCGACTCAAAAGTCACCTGGATATACGGCCACACTGTAAATGCCTAACCTACCTGGTGACTTTTGAGTCGACTCAAAAGTCACCTGGATATACGGCCACACTGTGAATGCCTAACCTACCTGGTGACTTTTGAGTCGACTCAAAAGTCACCTGGATATACGGCCACACTGTGAATACCTAACCTACCTGGCATAAGGTGAATCCATGTTGGAGGAAGAAACCCTCTTGAGCAGCGAGGCCACATACACGTGTGCAAACTCCTGCCCGTGGATGGCTTCTCGTGGTGCATACATACTAACACACTATGACAGCATAACCTACCTCGCGTAGGGTGAGTCCATGTTGGAAGAGGAGACACGCTTGAGCAGAGAGGCCACATACACGCGTGCAAACTCCTGCACGTCCGCGTGGATGGCCTCCCGCAGCACCCATGCAATGTCCCCCTCCACTGCTGTCATCATGGCCGCCACGCCCTTTATGTATGCAATCAGCTGGACAAGGGAGAGGTGAGAGGGAGGATATGAGGAGATCAGATCAACTGAGTGGGGCGGGAGGGGAGGAGGAGAAGAAAGAATTTCATCGACTGATATATCTGCATTTTTTAATACCAGGGAGAAGGGCAAGAAAAAAGGGACAGTTGAGGAGGTGAATAGTAAATAGGAAAGCGCAATATGGAGCAAGGGAGGACGGATAAGCATATTACCGTATGAGAATGGCAATAAAAGAGGCTTAGAGATGCGAGAGTCAAAACATACAAAAGAAAAACCCAACGCACACAGAGATACACTACACACACCCACACACACAGCAGAAACCGCCTCAACATTCGCAACAACAGCCAAAAACCCAGCACCAATACACACCTGTAACACAGCTTGCAGCTCTGCCTGTGAGAAACCATGCTGCACCATCTGCTCAAAGACAGCGGGGGGCAAGAGAGAGCATCGGGCGGGGACACGGGAAATTGGTAGAAAAGGCAGGTCAAGCTCTAGTCTAACGCGAGAACGGCGAATATGAAGACGGACCGTCCAAAAAAAGCGAATGTAGACGCTAATGCGAGAGAAGAAGAGGCATAGGAGGAAGAGGAAAGAGGGTGTGCAGAGAGCGAGTTATACCATGACAGGTAAGAGGGGAAGGCGAGTACAGCCTCACCTGCTCATCTGCAGTCAGCGTTCTGCTTCCCTTTGCAACCGCCCAAACCCACCCTTCACGCCACCTGGCCTCACCTGCTCGTATGCACTCAGGTTCTGCTTCCCTTTGCCTCCGCCTGGGCCCACACCCCCAACACCAGCGGCTCCACCAGCACCCGCAGCACTCCCAACTACGGGTGGTGATGGGGATGGTGAAGGCGGGAGCCCAGCTGCCTCAGCAAAGAGCTGATGAAGCCTCCTCGGCCCTCCGTCCGCTGCTGGGCTCTCACTTTCCCTTGCTGCTGCCTCGGTGCTTGCAGCGTCAGCAGCAGCAAAACCACCAGCCACACCAGCAGCGTTTGAGGCACCAGCAGCAGCAGGAGAGTTAGTGCTGGCAGGGGGAGGAGCAACAGTGTGGGAGGAAGCAGCAAGGTGGGTCTTCCAGGCGAAGTGTTGCAGCAGGCGGCCGGACCAGCGGGAGAGCAGCAGCAGCCCCTCCAGCAGCACTCGGTACACCTCCACCCGCACCTCCTTCGCTTGTGGTGAACGAGACTTGACTCTTGCATGCTTCATGACCGTCAACTGGGTGTGCGGGTAATCGGGAGGGGTCAGATGGGGGTTAAAGGGAGCACAGCGCTGTAAGCCCCTCCAGCAGCACTCGGTACACCTCCACCCGCACCTCCTTCGCCTGGGGGGAGCGCGATTTCACCCGCGCATGCTTCATTACTGTCAGCTGTGCACGTGTGGGTTTTGGGTGGGTGGGGTGGGGGTTACAGGGAAGGGAATGCAAGTTGAGAGCAGCAGCAGCCCCTCCAGCAGCATGCAGTACACCTCCACCCGCACCTCCTTGGCTTGTGGTGACCGAGACTTGACCCTTGCATGCTTCATCACTGTCAGCTGGGTACGTGGAGGGGGAGATGGGATGGGGTGGGTTGAATGGGGTTTATACAGAATGCACATTCAGCACTGTAAGATTGGCCCCCTCCTGCAGCACACATTACATTACACCTTCCTTCGCCTGGAGCGACAGCGACTTCACCCACACATGCTTCATCACTGTCAGCCGGGCGTGGGTGGAATTGGGAAGGGGTGGATGGGGGTTAGAGGGACAGCAGCAGCAGCCCCTCCAGCAGCACGTGGTACACCTCCACGCTGTGCCTCTTACGCGGCAGCATAGCATGGTACCATGCTCTCACCCAACCTACAGTACCATGCTCAGCGAGCAACAAGCTGGCGATCACACCATGCCATATATCAGGAGGAAGAGCTACTCTACTCGTATATGCCTGGCAGGGGGGGGGCGTCTAAACCACACTTCACCATGCTGCACCACACTTCACTATAGAACCCTAGCGCATGCACCTTATTCGTGCCAACGGTGAATAGCAGGCACAGCTCCTCGTGTGTCTTGCCTATGGCCGGCGATTGTACCACACTTCACCGCACTGCAACCCACCGTACCTTGTTCATGGCGGCAGTAAAGCGCAGGCAGAGCTCCTCGTGAGCCTTGGCAATAGCAGGCATCTGAGGCAGCAGGTCATACACTCGCGACACTGCAGGAAAGGAGAGGAGGGGTGGATGGGGAGAAAGGAGGAGAGAGGATTGCTCCATGAGGCAATTTGGGTGGTTGAAGGGAGGGAGGGCAGAGCTCCTCGTGAGCCTTGGCGATGACTGGCATCTGGGGCAGCAGGTCGTGTCGTGCACTCGTGACACTAAGGGCAGGGAGGGAGGAATTAAGGAGAGGATGAAGCTAAGAGGGAAAGAGGGGGGAAGGTTCGTGGGGGTTCGTGTGATTTGGGAATGGCTGGCATCTGCGGCAGCAGGTCGTACACTCGCGACACAGCAGCCAAAGAGACGGTGAGGGTGGGGAAGGTGATGAGAAAGGATGATAGAGAATTGAGCCAGAGCGATTGCTTGCATCTGCAGCAGCAGGTCAGGCCAAACGTTCGAGGCAAGGCACTGACGCAATCAACTTTGCAAGGCTGCATGAAGGACTTTACAATAGGCTCTGTCGTTTTCCTCCTTGCTCTCCTTGGCCGCATGGGTGCATGTCACTCGAAACCGGCAGCGGAAGCAATTTCGTTTGCAGCTTCAGAAGATAGGCTGAGCGAGTGTGAAGTGTTGGGCAAGAATGGCGGTGAAGAGGAGGGAAAAGACGAGAGTGTAGAATGAGGATCGGTGAACTTGAGGCACAATGAGAGAAGAACAATATATCCTTAGTAGGAAGATGGTACAAGCCTGAAAGGCTAGAGCAATGTCCTTTCCAAGGATGAGTTCTAGAGAAGTGGGAAGCCACATTTATGTGGCTGAACTCTTGAGGCTAGCTGCAGCACCTCAAAGCTGAGGGCAGGGCTAGCCAACCTTGCCAAGCTAGCAATTGAGGCCACATGTTGCACATGTGGGCCAGGCTGGAACAACAGCCTACATGGCAGCATGTGGCACACCATAGGAGCCAACAAGGTGAGTATGGGATGGGTGGACAGATGGCAATGCCAACTGTGACCACACTTCACTGTGGGTGAGTGTGGTGGAGTGTGGGAGTGTCATGTTCGGCATAATGAGAAGAGAAGGTGCTGCCGATGAGAGTTGAACCCGCGACCACTAAGACCAAAGGTACCCACTGGGACATTCTTGCTTCCACAACACCCCCCCTCAAGGATGTCCCCGGGGTAGGGTGCCTCAAGAGGAAACATGGGTGAGACCGAGAAGACCACGGATGAGAAGAAAAGGGTCACGGGGCAAAGGCTTGGTCCCAATGTCAGCGAGGTTGTCTTGCGTAGGAACATAGTGAAGGGTGATGGAGTGGTCGGCAACATGATCGCGAATGAAATGGTGCTTGATGTCGATGTGCTTGGCCTTGGGATGAAAGACGCCATCGTCCTTGGCGAGAATGATGGCACTGTTGTTGTCACACGAGATACGGGTGGGGCCGGTAGGGGGAAGTCCAACTGCAGTAAGGAGCGAACGAAGCCATAATGCCTCGTGCACCGCGGCGCCCAGAGAGTAATATTCAGCTTCACATGAAGAGGTAGCAACGACGGCTTGGCGTTTGGACTGCCAAGAGATGAGTGACGGACCGAGGAAGAACAAGTAGCACGTAACGGAGCGACGCAGCTCCCCCTCCGGTCCCCAAGAGGCGTCACACCAGCCATGAAGTTCGAGGGTGTCGGGAATGCCACCAAGGAGAAGCCCAAGGGAGGTAGTCCCTTTCAAGTAGCGAGCAATGCGTTTGGCAGCCGAGACGTGAGGAGTAGACCAATCGTGAAGGTGACGAGCAAGAACTCCAGCGCTATATGCGAGGTCGGGACGGGTCCCCACCATGGCATACATGATGGAGCCGACAAACGAGGTGTAAGGGAAGGAGGAGGAGTGCGGGGAGGAAGTCACGGGTGGCTGAAACTTTGTGTCCATGGGAGTGGCAGCGGGGTTCAGTGGAGAGAAGGAGTAGGTGTCTAGAATGGAGGTGATGAATTTGGATTGATGAAGGTGGAGAGTGCGGGAAGTTCGATCACGAGTGATGTGAAAGCCAAGGTAGTAGGAGAGAGGTCCGAGGTCACGAAGTTTGAAGCGAGATGAAAGGGCATGCTTGAATGAGGCAAGAAGAGAGGAGGAGGAGGAGAGAATGATGAGGTCGTCAACATAGACGAGAAGCATGAAGAAGGATGCAGCTGTAGGCCGATAAGGTGAGTGAGGAGGAGCAATGAAGAGGCCGGGGTCCGCACGAGCAGCAAAGAGGTGAAAGGCAGCAAGCTCCTCACGAAGCTTGCGGTACCAGCATCGCGGAGCTTGCTTCAACCCGTACAGCGGTTTGTGCAAGAGACAAACTTGCTCAACACCATGGACCGCCGGAAGGTCATAACCGGGAGGCTGCATCATGTAGAGAATCTCATCAAGGGTGCCGTTGAGGAAGGCGTTGGAGATGTCCAGCTGATGGACGTCCAGGTTGAAAGCGGCAGCTATGGTGAGAAACAAGCGGAGGGTGGCGAAGCGGACGGTAGGAGCAAAGGTGTCATGAAAATCAACACCATCACGTTGCTTGAAGCCTTTGACAACAAGGCGGGCTTTGCGGCGTTCAATAGAACCATCAGCGTTCTCCTTGACCTTGAAAATCCATTTGCATGGAATCGGCTTGCACTTGGGTGGTCGAGGAACAATGCTGTAGGTGTCATTAGCGTGCAGGGCAGCGAGTTCCGCATCAGCAGCCTTGATCCATTCGGCAGCATCAGGGCCGGTACGAGCCTCATGAATGGTTTGAGGTTCGTAATGATGGTGAAGGGCAGCATTGGCAGAGGTGTTGGAAAGAGGAGGAAGAGTGAAGTCAATGGGTTCGGAAGGGGATGGTAAGACCTTGAGGAAGGAGAAAAGGGAAGGATCGGGAAGAGCTGAAGGGGATGGCGGGGAGGAGCGAGTCGTGCAATGGGGAAGGGGAGGCGAAGAGGGAGGAGAGAAGGATGGAAGGTGAAAGTCTTGCGGCGTCGAGGGCAGAGGAAGGTTGGAAAACAATGGAGGAGGAGAAGATGTGGCTGGTGCGGGCAGGTTTGGGGATTGTGGGTGGGGGTTGGTGGAGGAAGGTATGGTGGGGGAAGGAGAGGGAGGGGAGATTGGGTCCAAGGAAGAAGGGTGTGTAGGAGGAGGTAGTGAGGAGGATGTGGGTGGAGATGACGATGGAGGGTCGCGAGAGTCGTCGGAAGGCGGTGCAGAGGGCTCCATGAAGATGACATCACGAGAAAGGATGACACGGTGCTGAGATGGGATATAGATGCGGTAAGCTTTGGTGCCGTCGAGATGACCATATCCAACCATGATGCCGGCCGTGCTTCGGTCGTCGAGCTTAGAACGCCGTTGGGAAGGAATGAGGACCGAGACGGGTGAACCGAAGATGCGGAGGTGTGATACATCCGGACGTGCACCGGTCCATAGTTCCATGGGAGTCTTAGAAGTTGAACCACCCCGACTAATGGCATGATTACGAAGATAGGCAGCAGTAAGAGCGGCTTCACCCCACCAGCCTTTGTCCATGTGTGCATCATGGAGCATGGAACGGACCATCTCAAGTAAAGTCCGGTTGGCCCGCTCAGCTACTCCATTTTGCTCAGGTGTGTATGGCGTGGAGAGGTGGCGGGCGATGCCACGAGCTGTAAGGAATGAAGTGAAGGCTTTGGAAGTGAACTCCAAGGCACCGTCAGAGCGAAAGGTTTTGATGGTGTGTGGGGAATGCATGTTGTGCACCCGAGTGACGTAAGCCTTGAAGCATGAAAGTGCCTCCGACCGGTGGCGTAGGAGATACACTGTAATGTGGCGGGAGTAGTCGTCGATGAAGGTGAGAAGGTAGCGAGCGCCGCCAATGGTAGTTCCATATGAAAGCGGTCCAGCAATATCTGAGTGAATGAGTTGGAGTGGGGCTGTGGTGCGAGAATTGGACACGCCAAATGGCTGACGTGTTTGTTTCCCACGATAGCACGAGATGCAGGGGGGAATCGAGGTGGAGGAGAGGTGAAGACCGGTGACCAGCTGCTGCCGATGAAGTGTTGACAAGGCCTGCATGTTGAGATGCCCGAAACGACGATGCCAGAGGTACGAGGAGGTGGTGGTGGAGGCTGGACATGCAGTTGGCCTGATAGAAGGAGCAGCACTGCTCCCATGATGCAGTTGAAGATAAAACAGATTGTTGCGGGTGTAGCCCTCGCCAATAGGAACGTCATCAGATGTGAGAACAACGCGCCCAGCAGCGGGGAACGAGACGGCAACGCCGGCAGCACCAAGCGCACGAACAGAGAGCAGGTTGTGAACTGATGAAGGGAGAAATAGAACGTTGTCAAGCTGAATGGTGGTTTCCGATGTTGGTGACCGAAGAGTAGCCACCACCGTGCCGACTCCCAAGACCTTGTAAGTCTCTCCTCCACCAAAACGAACAAGGATCTCTTCGTTGGGCTTCTTGAGAGACGAAAACAGCGAACGATCCGAGCAGATATGGGAGGATGCGCCGCTGTCCACCAGCCACGACGAAGTCCGCTCCATATTGAATGAGGAGGCCGTGAATGCCGATGCGTAGGGAGCCCCATAAGGGAAGAGGAGGAGGAGAAGGAGGATGGTGAGAATGAAGACAGCAGCGACGAGAGGAGTCCATGTGGAGAAGATGGGGTGGTGGCTGGTGCTGACAGCAATGTCCACGTACCGGGAATCAGGTACGGACTGAGGGGTTGATGGGGCAGGAGGTGGTGTGGGGGTCGGAGTAGCTTCAGCAGAGGAGCTGGTGGAGACATGCACCGAAGGTTGGAAGACGGATTTCTCCCGTTTAGAGCTTTCTTCAAGCTCTTTCTTCTTCTTCAATTTGAAGCATTCATCGATGGTGTGACCCGTTTTCTTGCAGTAACGGCAGGTGGGCGACTGGCGTGAACCGGAGCGAAGAGGGTGGGAGGGCTGGGAATTGAGGTTGTATGCACCCTCCATGTTACGGCTTGTACCAGATTGTGACCGCTCCCAATCGGCATCGAGTAGGCGTGACTGTAGGTATTCAACCGTCATAGACTTTATGTCTTTCACGGTGCAAATGGTTTCAGTAAGGGTCTTGAACGAGTCCGGAAGGTTGAGGATGATGGAGATTACCACCACCCATGATGGTAGCTCAAAGCCGGCAGATTTGAGTTGGTGTGTAAGGTTTCCAACTCGATCAAAGTAGGAGCGAAGACTTGTTGTTGGGTCCATCCGTGTAGTGATGAGATCCCGGAGGAGAGCCACTTGTGCATGGTTGCCCATGCAGTCGAACCGCGCCATGATGCATCTGTCGCATGACTCTTGCGAATGAGTGCACAAAAGTTCATGAGACAGCTCCTAAGGTGAGTATGGTTGGGTAAATCGTAAGGGAAGTAGTATTGTTGTATTGTTGTTATAAATTGTGCTGTAGAGTGTACGGGTAAGGGGGGGGGTTTTGTGGTGATATTAGAATTGTGGCAGGGATAGAAGAATCGAGGCGGGGCCTCTCGAAATGAGGACGGGACGACGGCTGACCTGGCAAGGGCCACCGGTGAAGCGGAAAGGGGACAGGGGTGACGAGGCTTGCCCGAGTCGCATGCATGGAAAGGAGCCCAAGGGTTGGGCGGTGCGAGAGGTAGTTGGCAGACCCCAAGGCACAGATTCACGAGGGGTGACAGGAAGCCAAAACTAGCACAGCAAGGACACCAATTCACTTTTGTTTGTCTTCTCGTAATTGTGGGAAAGCTTGTGATTCAGTTGTGATCTGTCGTCAAGCTGAGCAACTGCTAGATCCACGTCGGAGAAGCCAAACTAGTGCGGCCATTTGTGCCTAGGGAAGGAAACTAGCCACTCGCGTCGAGGGCTTCTTTACATGACAGGGGTCCAGAGAGTATCATTACCTATAAGAGACGAGGAGGAGGTGTGCACAAGGAAGCGGGGAAGCAGGGAGAGAAGTAAGGATTAGAGGGCACAGAGCAAGAGAAGGACGGGAGGGCGGATCCACTGGGAGAGGGTGCGACACATCCCCACATATCCTTTGTCGTGTTGGCTTGAGCAAGAGTGAGAGATAGTTGAGGATGGACGGCTGACATGAGAAGATAGTATGCATGCTCCTCTTTTTCTTCATCCGGCAGCGAAGCAATCGAATGGGCTGTCTTAGGGGCTGCACCGCTGTTGCCTTCGGTAGTCTCTCCACCGCTGGTTGTGGAAGAGGAGATTGAAGGACGCGAAGCAACCTTGGGATCTCCAAGGAGGGAGATCGGCCCGAGGACATTGAAGATGTAGCAGATCTTTTTCTTCCATGGAATGAAGTTGGAACCATCTGGTTCCAAGATGGGAAGGGTGTGCCGACCGAGAGGCGTTTCAACTTGAGCCATGAAGTGTGCAACGTTCACTAAGCTAGAAGCCTTGCTCTGATAGCATGTAGAATGAGGATCGGTGAACTTGAGGCACAATGAGAGAAGAACAATATATCCTTAGTAGGAAGATGGTACAAGCCTGAAAGGCTAGAGCAATGTCCTTTCCAAGGATGAGTTCTAGAGAAGTGGGAAGCCACATTTATGTGGCTGAACTCTTGAGGCTAGCTGCAGCACCTCAAAGCTGAGGGCAGGGCTAGCCAACCTTGCCAAGCTAGCAATTGAGGCCACATGTTGCACATGTGGGCCAGGCTGGAACAACAGCCTACATGGCAGCATGTGGCACACCATAGGAGCCAACAAGGTGAGTATGGGATGGGTGGACAGATGGCAATGCCAACTGTGACCACACTTCACTGTGGGTGAGTGTGGTGGAGTGTGGGAGTGTCATGTTCGGCATAATGAGAAGAGAAGGTGCTGCCGATGAGAGTTGAACCCAGGGAGAGCTGTCGCCGTCAGAAGAACAGGCGACGGTGGCGGGGAGGGGCATCGCTGCGCCAGTTGCCAGATCAGAAGGAGGAAGGGGAGGGCAGATGACGCCATCCGGAAGCGGGAATTCAAGACGCTCGCTGTGGGAGGAGGGGTCACGCTACCGATACACCAGCCTCCCTAAGGTGGAGGTTCCGAGTCGCTTCAGTGGAGATCAAGAGTCGGGACCGAGAGTGAAGACCTACGCGATGCACGTGCGGAACGAGAAATACGGATGGGAGATGGACGGCCTGGATTTACGGCACTTCTTCAGATCTTTGGGGAACACGCTGGCGGGGGAGGCGGAAGCGTTTTACCTGGAGATTAGGGACCCGCTGCTGCAGGAGGAAGAGCGAGACGAGGAGGGCCGACTGCTACGGGACGAAGAAGGGAAGCCCATCCGCTTACGGGACCCGACGGAGCGCTTCCTGCAAGAATTGGCGGCGCACTTCCCCACGCAAACGCCGGCCAGGATGAGGGAGTTCGACCAGTTGAGACGAGGTTCACGAGAGTCTCTCCTGGGCTATTATCGGCGAGTGCATCAACTGGCGGAGGACATCGGCTGCAGCGAACCGCGTATTATAGTAGCCAAATTTTTGGACGGCCTGGCCGGAGAGCTAGCACGGACCGTGAGGGATCGGACATACGACCTGGGTCCCAACGCCACGCTGCGACAGGCGTATGAAATCGCATGGCGACACGAGCAGTCCCTGAGCCTCTATGACCTGGGGAGGAAGACCGAGAAGCCGCCCAGGGAGAGAGAGCGCAGGGGAGTCGGCTGGGGAGGGGCCCTACTGGCTGGGGAGGAGGCGGAAGAGGAAGACCAGGAAAGGGATCGAGCCTCTAGGAGTCGGACGCGGAAGCCTCGCAGCGCGGCCCACTCTCCTGGAGAAGAGCCGGTCTGCTACAAGTGCCGGGAGCCGGGGCACTTCAAGAGGGACTGCCCCAAGCTGCAAACCTGCTCCTATTGCCAGAGAAAGGGGCATCAGGCTGACAATTGCTACACTAAGCAACGCGAGCAGAAGGGTCGAGGGGGAAGGAGAGGAAGGATCGAGGAGCTGGAAGAGGAGCTGAGGAGGCTTCGGGCAGAGGAAGAGGACACGATGGCAGAAGAGGAAAAGCCAGTCCACGTCGCAAGGTACGCGGAAGAGTCCGACGAAGAAGGACCGGAGCCCATCTTCATGGCGGCAAACCCGGGGAGGGAGAGGGAAGACCTGGGCCTGCGTAGTGGTGCCGCAGACGGCCGAAGGGGCACGGCGACAGTAAGGAGGGGACCGCGGGCAACAGTAGACGAGGCCGTAGAGGAGGCGGCAGGAGCAGCGGAAGAAGCAGTGCAGCGGGCGGTGGCCCGAATGGGGCCCAGGAGGCACCCGTTTGAGAGGATGGCGGCTCGTCCTTGCGTGGTGGAAGCGCTGGAGGGGACGGTAGCAGTGGAAGGGAAATACCCGGGCACAACAATCATTGATACCGGGGCGTCCCAAGTGCTGGTGGGAAGGCGACTGGCCGAAAGGCTGGGACTGCATCGGGCCGAGAATGTGACGCCGGAAGGAGTAAGGATTCAAACGGCGGAAGGAGGGGATGGAACATGGCTACCGAGAACCATCCGACCCCAAGAAGTGGTGTTGGCGCCAGGAAGGGCCGAAGAGACCAGAATCCGAGTACACTGTCTGGTATCCGACTCGGAAGACTATGACCTCTTGCTCGGTATGGAGCTCCTCTACAAGGTGGGGGCAGTGGTGGATACGTGGGCGGAGAGGGTCACCTACCAGCCACTGTATTGGGATTCAGAAGCGACCCGTGCTGGAGAGGAGGGAGCAGTCCTACCGGCGCGCTTTCTGCGAGGAAGGGTGGAGTATCGAGAGCCGCATCACCAGCGGGTGCCCGAGCAGCGATGGGAAGATGCGGGAGTGTACCTGGAAAGGGCAGCCAGTCGACGAAGAATGGAGGAAGCGGCTGGGGCGAGGGTGGAGGAACTGAGGGAGGCCAGAGGACTGGCCGAACCAGCCTATGACTTTGAAACTTTCAATCGGCCGGTACGGCTGGTGGAATTGTTCGGGGGTGTCGGCCCGGGGCTGGCCGCCTGTGTCCGTCTGGGCATGGTGGTGGAGCGATGGACCTACGTAGAGAAGAACCCAGAGGTCAGGAGGATGGCGATGCATCACGCGATGATACTGCACGAGCGATTCCCAGACAAGCTATCCAGAGACGTAGTCGAGCAGGCCCGGTTGGAGGCGGAAAGGATGAGCGATGTGACGGAGGTGACCGAGGAGGTGGTAGCAAGCTGGGGGCAAGTGGACCTGCTGGTGGCGGGATGGGAGTGTCAAGGCCTGTCCAGAGCAGGAAGAGGGAGAGGACTAGAAGACCCCAGGACGGCTCTATTCCAAGAATTAATTCGGGTGATGAAGCTAATAAAGCGAAGGCAAGGCCCGTTCTCGTACGTGGTGGAGAATCTTGACGTGGCGGATGATGAAAGGAGCTTAGTGAAGGAGGCGCACCGGGCGGTCACACGGGAGCTGGGCCATGGGGTAGCATGGGACGCAGCACAGATGGGTGCTCGGGCACATCGGATCCGGCGGTATTGGCAGAACATGGTCCCAGAACCAGTGCTGCGGGACCAGTTGGGTCGCATGCGCCGGCCATTACCCCTGCTGGTGCAGGATATCCTGGAACCGGGGAGGAGGGTGGCCCCAGTGGTCAGCCCGGACATAAGGACGCAGTACCCGTGTAACGAGGTGGGGGCACCACGGCAGGCCTGGCCAACTCTGGTGTCGACACCGGGGAGCTATGCCTTTAGCATGCAAGGGGATCAACCGGGACCGGGAATGGTACAGGTGCTGGCGACGGGGGAGTGGGAGGAGCCACTAGCAGTGGAACGTGAGAGAGCCATGGGCTATCTGCGAAACGCGACGGCGGCGGAAGGGGTGTCAGAAGAAGTGAGGCGGCAGGCGCTGGGAGGAGCTATTGACCAGCATGCCTTGGGATGGTTGCTGTATCGCGCTGAAAAGAGGCATGAAACGCTGAGAGCGCAGCTGCTCATGCTGCAGAGGTACAGGGACTTCATAGAGATGACGGACACGGAACCGGAGATGGCGATGGAGGTGGCGGCTCAATGGAGGCAATCGGCAGTATATCAGAGGGAGGAGAGAGCGCGAGAAGAGGACCAGTTCAACCGTCAAGGGATGGTATTGATGGCAAAGGGAGCAAGGGCGGAGAGAAGCAAAGAGAACACTGAAGGAGAAGTAGAAGGAAGGGAGGAGGCACCGGTGGAGGGAGCACAGGACAGAGCCGGGGAGTGGCAAATGGGGGACGGTCTTAACGAGGGACAGAAGGAAAAGATGAGGAGAGTGTTGGGGGCAGCCAGAGGGGCATTTGCATTTTCTGTGAAGGAGTTGGGCAAGTGTAATCGGGCAGTGATGGACATAGAGCTGCAGAGCCAAGAGCCAGTGTACCAGAGGCGGAGACGGATGAGTCCTGGAGACCGAGACATTGCGGAGGAGAAGTGCAAAGAGCTGTTAGAAGCGGGATTGATCCGGGAATCCACCTCCGAGTACGCGGCAGCAACCGTGGTGGCAGCTCGCAAGGACCTAACAGGAGAGACGATATCAAGGCGGATGTGCGGTGATTACAGGGGATTGAATAGGGTGACCAAGAGCGACCGCTATCCCATGCCGGTGGTTGAAGAGCTCTTTGATGAGTTGTCGAAAGGACGGGTATATACCACGCTGGACCTGAGACAAGGCTTCAATCAGATACCTATCCGAGAAGCAGATAAGCACAAGACGGCCTTTCATGGTCCCGACAAACTTTATGAATGGAATTACATGCCCTTCGGTTTGAAGAATGCGTCAGCCCGGTTCCAGAGGGTCATGGATCAGGTGCTTCAGGAATTGCCGTGCGCCCTCTGCTACATAGATGATGTGATCATCTACAGCCCTGATGGGGAGCAGCATGTGGAGGATGTGGCCAAAACACTGAAGGCCATAGAGGCGGCTGGGCTGACCTGCCATCCCGGCAAGTGCACCTTTGGGGTACGAACGGTAGGGTATCTCGGGTTCCAAGTGGGAGAGGGCGGAATGACGGTCCAGCAAGCCAAGGTGGAAGTAGTGGACCGCCTCCAGCAGCCGACCGACCGAAGCATGCTGAGAGCGCAGCTAGGGTTCTTAAACTACTACAGGAAATTCATCCCAAACTTCAGCAGGACGGCGAAACCACTGAATTTGCTGCTGAGGGAGGATGTCGCCTGGGAGTGGAAGGAGGAGCAAGAAGCTGCCTGGAGGGTGCTGAAGGAGGCAGTAAAAACCGCCCCTGTACTGCGGCTGCCAAGACAAGATGAACCCTTCCTGCTATACACTGACTGGAGTAGCGGGGGGTTGGGAGCGGTGCTGTGCCAATTGGAAGAGGGAGTGGAGCGGGTGGTGGCATACGCCAGTCGTTCCTGCAGCCCAGCAGAAAGCAACTACAGCTCCTACGAAGGAGAGGGGCTGGCAGCTGTGTGGGCAGTGGAGTTGTTTAGACCCTACCTCCAAGGGAGAAAGTTCACCCTCATCACAGATCACCAGCCCCTCTTGTGGCTGATGACTAATCAAACGCTGAGGGGAAGGAATGCAAGATGGGCAATGCGGTTGCAAGAATTCGATTTCGAAGTCAGACACCGCCCAGGGAAGACGCTCCAGCATGTCGACGGCCTGTCGAGGCAGGGGCCAGCGGTACCGAGTAAGGAAGGAGTGACCCCCGAGGCAGCACTGGTATACTCGGCAGTAGCCGCGGGAAAGAGGGGTGGAGGAGGAGAAGGGATGCTGAGAAGGGGTGCGCAGAGATTTGGGAGGATAAACCAGTACTAGACTGGGTGCAAGGAGTGGGACCAGAGGGGCTGGAAGTGCCGGAAAGGGTGAGAGCTAGGGGCGTGCACTACAGGTGGCAGGATGACCAGCTGCAGTTGGTAACGGAGGATGGATGGAGAATCGTACCCAGACCTGGAGAGAGGAGAGATTTGATACTGCAGATCCATACGAAGTTCGGGCACTACGCCGTGGAGAGGACCACCCAGCTGCTGCAAACCATGTATTGGTGGCCAGGAATGAGAGGGCAGGTAAAAAGGGAGGTAGCAGAATGCGAGCCCTGCAGTAGGAATCGGGCGGTGCTGGAAAGGAGTAAGGCAGAACTACAGTCGCTGCCTATTGGGAGCATCGGCTACCGATGGTCGTTGGACTTGGCGGGGGAGCTGCCCTTGTCCAGGAGAGGAAAGCAGTTTATCCTGGTGATGATAGAGCACACTAGCAAATGGATTGAAGTGGCGGCTCTGTCGCGTAAGACAGCCGCATCGGTGGCAGAGGCTTTCGTGCAGCAGGTGCTATGCAGGTTTGGGGCGTGTGGAGAAGTATTGACTGATCAAGGGACAGAGTTCGCGGGAGAGTTTGAGGCATTACTGAAGGAAGTAGGTATAGTGCACAGAAGGACCTCACGGTATCATCCACAAGCGGACGGGCTGACAGAGAGAATGATTCAGACGTTGAAGAAAGGCCTGAGGAAGTATTGTGAGGAAGAAGAGAGGCGGGATTGGGACGTGAAATTACCGTGGGTGGCAGCAGGGTACCGTTTCAGCAAACAGCAAGCGTTGAAAAGCTACTCTCCTTACCAGCTGCTGTTCGGAAAGGAGCCCCTGCTACCCGTGGGAGCTCCTAAGGTCTTAAGAGAGGCGGTAGGAGACGAAGACCCCAACACCTGGGCGGCTGTTGCAGCGGCCAGGGCGAAGTATCTCCGGTCGATCATGCCGGCTGCACTGGAGAACCTGGAGGTAGCACAGATGAGAGATGCTCGCCGGTACAGTCAGAGGAGACAAGGGGGGGGAAGGAAGTCGTGAGAAAGGACAGAGGGGTGCAAGTAGGGGATGAGGTGTACCTGAGAGAGCGGCGGAAGGACACACTGGAGTGCGGGCTGAGCAAAACGAAGTGGAAAGTGCGAGAGCTACGGGAATCAGGGGTGGTTCTTTTGGAAGACTCTCAGGGGAAGAGGGTGAAGGACCATATCTCCAATACTGCTAAGGCGACAGCATCACGACCTGTGGGCAGGGGCGCAGAACAGGTCGTGAGGGGGCATGACAGGGGTCCAGAGAGTATCATTACCTATAAGAGACGAGGAGGAGGTGTGCACAAGGAAGCGGGGAAGCAGGGAGAGAAGTAAGGATTAGAGGGCACAGAGCAAGAGAAGGACGGGAGGGCGGATCCACTGGGAGAGGGTGCGACAGCTGTCGCATGACTCTTGCGAATGAGTGCACAAAAGTTCATGAGACAGCTCCTAAGGTGAGTATGGTTGGGTAAATCGTAAGGGAAGTAGTATTGTTGTATTGTTGTTATAAATTGTGCTGTAGAGTGTACGGGTAAGGGGGGGGGTTTTGTGGTGATATTAGAATTGTGGCAGGGATAGAAGAATCGAGGCGGGGCCTCTCGAAATGAGGACGGGAGGGCGGCTGACCTGGCAAGGGCCACCGGTGAAGCGGAAAGGGGACAGGGGTGACGAGGCTTGCCCGAGTCGCATGCATGGAAAGGAGCCCAAGGGTTGGGCGGTGCGAGAGGTAGTTGGCAGACCCCAAGGCACAGATTCACGAGGGGTGACAGGAAGCCAAAACTAGCACAGCAAGGACACCAATTCACTTTTGTTTGTCTTCTCGTAATTGTGGGAAAGCTTGTGATTCAGTTGTGATCTGTCGTCAAGCTGAGCAACTGCTAGATCCACGTCGGAGAAGCCAAACTAGTGCGGCCATTTGTGCCTAGGGAAGGAAACTAGCCACTCGCGTCGAGGGCTTCTTTACATGACAGGGGTCCAGAGAGTATCATTACCTATAAGAGACGAGGAGGAGGTGTGCACAAGGAAGCGGGGAAGCAGGGAGAGAAGTAAGGATTAGAGGGCACAGAGCAAGAGAAGGACGGGAGGGCGGATCCACTGGGAGAGGGTGCGACACATCCCCACATATCCTTTGTCGTGTTGGCTTGAGCAAGAGTGAGAGATAGTTGAGGATGGACGGCTGACATGAGAAGATAGTATGCATGCTCCTCTTTTTCTTCATCCGGCAGCGAAGCAATCGAATGGGCTGTCTTAGGGGCTGCACCGCTGTTGCCTTCGGTAGTCTCTCCACCGCTGGTTGTGGAAGAGGAGATTGAAGGACGCGAAGCAACCTTGGGATCTCCAAGGAGGGAGATCGGCCCGAGGACATTGAAGATGTAGCAGATCTTTTTCTTCCATGGAATGAAGTTGGAACCATCTGGTTCCAAGATGGGAAGGGTGTGCCGACCGAGAGGCGTTTCAACTTGAGCCATGAAGTGTGCAACGTTCACTAAGCTAGAAGCCTTGCTCTGATAGCATGTAGAATGAGGATCGGTGAACTTGAGGCACAATGAGAGAAGAACAATATATCCTTAGTAGGAAGATGGTACAAGCCTGAAAGGCTAGAGCAATGTCCTTTCCAAGGATGAGTTCTAGAGAAGTGGGAAGCCACATTTATGTGGCTGAACTCTTGAGGCTAGCTGCAGCACCTCAAAGCTGAGGGCAGGGCTAGCCAACCTTGCCAAGCTAGCAATTGAGGCCACATGTTGCACATGTGGGCCAGGCTGGAACAACAGCCTACATGGCAGCATGTGGCACACCATAGGAGCCAACAAGGTGAGTATGGGATGGGTGGACAGATGGCAATGCCAACTGTGACCACACTTCACTGTGGGTGAGTGTGGTGGAGTGTGGGAGTGTCATGTTCGGCATAATGAGAAGAGAAGGTGCTGCCGATGAGAGTTGAACCCGCGACCACTAAGACCAAAGGTACCCACTGGGACATTCTTGCTTCCACAACAGAGAGCACAAAGGAGTGCTGCGGCAGCGGTCAAGTTGGGCAGCCGAGCTGGGATCCCCAAAGGTTTAGGATCCAGTGGCGCCATAGGAGTTTGCTGGCCTTTGGGGATCTCTGCTCGTCTGCCCAACTTGGCCGCTGCCACAGCACTCCTTCGTGCCCTCATCCTCTTTTTCCTCTTCACCGCTATTCTCGCCCACCACTTCACGCTCGCTCAGCCTGTCTTCTGGAGCTGCAAACGAACTGCTTCTGCTGCAGAAGAAACTGCTTCTGCATGCATGTCACCGCCCGTCTCCACCACCACATCACATCGCTATCTCTCTCCTCTCGTCCTCCTCTCACCCACCTTCCTTAGCGTCCATGTTGCTGGGCACGGGCAGCAGCACGCCCTTCTCAACACACAGCTTGCAATGAGATAGCAGTGATGACAGCAATCCCTCTGCACCACATTGCACCCCTCCCTTCGCACCTTCCTTAGCGTCCATGTTGCTGGGCACGGGCAGCAGCACGCCCTTCTCAACACACAGCTTGCGGAAGAAGGGCGAGAGGTCTGGCAGGAGAGACGCGAGGGCGAATGGTACCTCCTTGTAGCCCGCCACTAGGGGTTCACGCTGGAGAGGTGTGTGATGGGAAGAGAAAGAGAGTGATGCGTGATTAAAGCATTGCATAGCATGGCATGTAAGCAAGCAGAGCGAAGGGTAAATCCTTGTAGCCTGCCACTAGGGGCTCACGCTGGAGAGATGTGTGATGGGCGGAAAGGGAGGGATGGGTGGTGAAAGAGGGCTGCGTGATGGGAGCATGGCATTGCATAGCATGTAGGCAAGCAGCGACGCGAGGGCGAAGGGTACCTCCTTGTAGCCTGCCCTAGGGGTTCACGCTGGAGAGGTGTGTGATGGGAAGCGAAAGAGGAGATACGAGGAGAAGAAAATGCAGCGAGCAGGAGCGAAGGAAGTAGCGATGTCAAGGCATGGCAGAAAGAGAATGAGTTGGTGTGTAGAGCATGGCAGGAATATAAGTTGAGATGGCAGCAAGTGTTGAGTCGCTCCAAAACAAAGAAGCAGACACACACACACACACACACACACACACACACACACACACACACACACGCGCGCGCGCGCGCGCACGCACGCACGCACGCACGCACTCACATGCACCCACCCACCCACCTTGAAGAGTCTGAGAAGGCGGTCGAGCTTCACTCTCCGGCGGAACAGCGTGTCTGCCTCGGCCTCGGTGCGGGCAGCGAGCGATATGAGCACCGGCAGCACACGCAGCAGCATGAGACGATCTGCGAACAGCAGAGTGCGGCCGCTCTCTATGGTGCCCGTGGCCACCACCATCAGCTGCACAAAGAACTCCTCCACACTGGAATGGGGCCATGAAAACACAAGATCGCAGGTGTAGAAGGATCGAAGAGTGGTAAGGGAAAGGAACAGCTTATCAGTGTGCTATCGACTGCTCTCTATGGTGCCCGTGGCCACCACCATCAGCTGCACAAAGAACTCCTCCACACTGGAATGGGGGAGGACTGGGGACGGGTGGTCAGTGGCGAGAGGGCGGAGAGAGAGTGGGCGCGTGGATGAGAGAGGGTAGGATGTTGCAATCTGAGCAGGGTTGTGCGGATTATATAAAAAACAAAAAATGCATGTAATTAGTCCGACAAGAAGAAAATGAACTAATTTGCATAACTAGACCTCGACGGGTTCTAGTTGGGCCGAACCGGGCTGGGCCGGATCCGTTGGACCAGACCAGGTCAGACCGAACTGGACCAGACCGGACTGGACTGGACTGGACTGGACTGGACTGGACTGGACTGGACTGGACTGGACTGGACTGGACTGGACTGGACTGGACTGAACTGGACTGGAACGGACTGGGCTGGACTGGATCGAACTGGATCAGACTGGATGGCACTGCACTGCACTCCCAGCACGTACGTTTCGTTGCCCGGAATGCCGGCCTGCAGGCTGGAAAGGACGGCCCAGCGCTTGCTCCAGAACTCCTGGCGTTGGCGAGGAGAGACGTGGAACGGAGAGTTGTGTTGGTCGGGATTGACAGGCCAGATTGTTTGTGGGGCCTCAGCGACAGATCAGTGGACGCGGAGGTGGGTGGGGGCAGAAGGACGTGGATAGGCAATGGGCACACTAAAGCTGTTTGTTGTGAACAGCGTTAGTGTGTGGGTGTGTGGGTGATGATGTGTGCTGAAAACGACTTTCTCAACAACAAACAGCTTCAGTGCTGATGTTAGTTACAAAATGGTTTGAAACGCCCCAGAAATACGTGTGGCTAGCCCTGAATGCTGTGAATGCTGTGAAATACGTGTGGCTAGCCCTGAACGCTGTGAATGCTGTGAAATACGTGTGGCTAGCCCTGAATGCTGTGAATGCTGTGAAATACGTGTGGCTAGCCCTGAATGCTGTGAATGCTGTGAAATACGTGTGGCTAGCCCTGAATGCTGTGAATGCTGTGAAATACGTGTGGCTAGCCCTGAATGCTGTGAAATACGTGTGGCTAGCCCTGAATGCTGTGGAAAACGCTGTTGGCATGTGCATGCATTACTACAGTATGTTGGTTTAGCTTATACACCTGCTTTGTCTGCACCTGCACCTGCATGTCTCCTCAAAGGGCGAAAAGCACACGCATACTAAGATACGATGAACGTTTATCCGAGACGCAACATCAACCGCCTGCCATTGGCGTACCTCCAGGTCGCTGTCAGTGTCAGAACCGCTCTCCGCATTGACTCGACCACTCTGCACCGCTCTGGTGTCAGGCGGCCAGGAAAGTGCAGAAAACAGCAAGGGGGAAGAGGGAAGATGGGGAGAAGGGTGGAAGGAGATGCAGGAAAGGGGGAGAAGGGTGGAAGGAGATGCAGGAAAGGGGGAGAAGGGTGGAAGGGGATGCAGGAAACGGGGAGAAGTCTTCCGGTTTAGATGACAGAGACCTGAATGAGTTTTTTGAGGCGCCTCAAAAGAAGTCTTCAGGTTTAGATGACAGAGACTTGAATGAGTTAGAAGCTTGGAAGCGAATGCAGGAACGAGGGGAGGGAGCAGTGGAGGAGCGGAAGTGAGGCAGGCATGGCTTTCAAGGCATGGAAGGCCTTGCACGTATAGAAAGCAAGGGGGAGGGAGGCATGGCATGCAAGGCATGGGATTGAAGGAAAGCAAGGCAGGCAAGGCATGGGTTCTCACCGCCTGAACCAGAGCAGATCAGAGAGCGGCGCTGCCTTGGTGTGCTTCAGCAGGTCCAGCAGCAGACACGTGTCCAGCACTCTCAGCAGGCTCCTGTGAGACAGAATGGGGTGGAATGCGGTGGAGTGAGGTGGAATGTGTGTCAAGCACAGTGCCTTTGAGTCAATTCGAAGGTCAGAGAGTGGCGCTGCCTTGGTGTTTTTGAGCAGGTCCATCAGCAGACACGTGTCCAACACTCTCAACAGGATGCTGTGCGGTGTAGTGCGGTCGAGTGCAGTGCAGTGCACAGCGGAAGAAAAAACAGGCAGGCACAGACGAGGGCGAGATCATCCAGAAACCCAACAGCGCACTTGAAGCAGCTGCTGCTGAGAAAGGATGAGAGAGCAAGCAGATAAGCAGACAGGCCTTGCTGTCTGCTTCTCTGCTTGGCCTGTCTGCGTGACCCACCCAGGCGGGTGACTCAACACCGTGTGACTCAACACCGTGTGACTCACCAGGTGACACATGCCCCGCTGCGTCCCCCTGCATGACTCACCACAGGTGTGTGAGGGTGGGACCGGTCATCTCCCCTGAGAATCGCTGCAGGTCTGCAGCAATCAACGACCGTGCTCGCATCTGCCACTGATGAATGTTTCTCAGCCGTTGGATCTCCACATCTACGATCGCAAACGCCTCCTGTAGCAGACCCGGCTCTGCGTTCTCGTCCAGAGCTTGCACTGACTGCAGGGAGGCAGCGGGTGGCAGCAAGACAGGGAAGAGAGAAAGAGCAAGGTGACATCTGAGTGACTGAGTCGACTCAAAAGTCATATCCACATCTACAAGCGCAAAGGCCTCCTGCAGCAGACCCGGCTCTGCATTCTCGTCCAGAGCTTGCACTGACTGCAGGGAGGCAGTGGGTGACAGAAAAACAGGCAAGGGAGAGATGAGCGACGGGGAGAGGGTTCACGATTAGCAATGAAGGGTGTTTGTAGTGCTCTTACAGACGGTACGATTCCTTCAAGCGAAAGAGGAAGATTCCTATGCTCTGCTACCCCTCTCTCCAGCTGCCTGCCTGTGCAAACCTGAGAGGCGCCCTGCGTCATCAAAGGCCTTAGTAACGCTGCGGTAGTCATAGTGTAGAGCGATGCTAAGGCAGGCCAGGCCAACGCACACTAGACGTGCGTCCTGCTGGCAGCTAGGAGCCTGATTCACTCCCTTGAATCAATGGCCACGCTGTAACTGTACTACCTCGGGAAAGGACTTGGAGATGCTGCGGTAGGTGTGGAGCCATGCGAGCATGTCTTTTGAGGCGCCTGAAAAAACTACCTGAGGAAAGGACTTGGAGACGCTGCGGTAGGTGTAGAGCGATGCAAGCCTGTCCTTGCCATCTGCCAATAGGGCTTCCTGCAGTGATGGGAAATGATGGGAGTCATTCATGCGCACATGCGAAGAATGGATGATGGGTGTTCGGGAGGGGAAGAGAGATAGAAGCCGGTGGAATGCAGAGAGTGGGACGGGACAGAGGGATAAAAGAGAGGGTGCATGCAGACAGAGGGATAAAAGAGAGGGTGCATGCAGACAGAGGGATAAAAGAGAGGGTGCATGCAGACAGAGGGATAAAAGAGAGGGTGCATGCAGGCAGAGGGATAAAAGAGAGGGTGCATGCAGGCAGAGGGATAAAAGAGAGGGTGCATGCAGACAGAGGGATAAAAGAGAGGGTGCATGTAGACAGAGGGATAAAAGAGAGGGTGCATGCAGACAGAGGGATAAAAGAGAGGGTGCATGCAGACAGAGGGATAAAAGAGAGGGTGCATGCAGACAGAGGGATAAAAGAGAGGGTGCATGCAGACAGAGGGATAAAAGAGAGGGTGCATGCAGACAGAGGGATAAAAGAGAGGGTGCATGCAGACAGAGGGATAAAAGAGAGGGTGCATGCAGACAGAGGGATAAAAGAGAGGGTGCATGCAGACAGAGGGATAAAAGAGAGGGTGCATGCAGACAGAGGGATAAAAGAGAGGGTGCATGCAGACAGAGGGATAAAAGAGAGGGTGCATGCAGACAGAGGGATAAAAGAGAGGGTGCATGCAGACAGAGGGATAAAAGAGAGGGTGCATGCAGACAGAGGGATAAAAGAGAGGGTGCATGCAGACAGAGGGATAAAAGAGAGGGTGCATGTAGACAGAGGGATAAAAGAGAGGGTGCATGCAGACAGAGGGATAAAAGAGAGGGTGCATGCAGACAGAGGGATAAAAGAGAGGGTGCATGCAGACAGAGGGATAAAAGAGAGGGTGCATGCAGACAGAGGGATAAAAGAGAGGGTGCATGCAGACAGAGGGATAAAAGAGAGGGTGCATGCAGACAGAGGGATAAAAGAGAGGGTGCATGTAGACAGAGGGATAAAAGAGAGGGTGCATGCAGACAGAGGGATAAAAGAGAGGGTGCATGCAGACAGAGGGATAAAAGAGAGGGTGCATGCAGACAGAGGGATAAAAGAGAGGGTGCATGCAGACAGAGGGATAAAAGAGAGGGTGCATGTAGACAGAGGACCACCAAAAAAGTAAAATCTTACAAAGATTCATCGTTCCCTGCTTGTTGGCATGCACTCACTCCAGACTAGTGCATTTCAAAATCGCAGTGATTTGGTGGCTGCGGCAGCGGTTACTCCACCTCCCACATGGCTATGCCGGTTTTAGTCTACCTAATTCGCTCATCCCTCTCCTTGCGATTCTGCCGCGCATTCCCCACTCACCCGTCCCACTGATGGCTACAGCCCTCCACCAATCAGGATGTGTAATTCTCCCTTTCCATTCACCCCTCCTTCCCCTCCCTCCCCTCCATCCCTTTCCTCCCTCCCCTTTCTTCCCTCTCTCCCCTCCCTTCCCTCTCTTGCCTCCCTCCCTTCCCCCCAATCTCTTCCCTCCGTCCCCTCCGTCCCCTCCCACCCCTCCCCCCCATCCCTCCCCTCCCCCCCCTACTTCACCTCGTTCCCCCCCCTCACCTCCCCCCCATCCCTCGTCTCTCCCCTCTCTCCCCTCCCTGCCCTCCCTCCCCTTCCCCCCCTCACTCCCTCGCTCTCCGCCCCTCTCCAGATGGTTCATGGCGGCAGTGTCATCCTCCAGAGACAGACAGAAGGTCGTCACCTCCCCTTCCTGCTCTCTCTCCTCTCCTCCCCCTCTCTTCCTCACTCCCACACTCGGTGGGTCCCCTCCTTCCGCTCGCTCACTCCCCTTCTCGCCCATACCCTTCACCAGCCAGTTGATGGCGGCAGTGTCGTCCTTCAGAGACAGCTGGAAGGCCGCCACCTCCCCTCCCTGCTCTCTCTCCTCCCCTCCTCTCCCTCACTCCCACACTCGGTGGGTCCCTCCCCTCCCCCCTCCCTCCCCTGCCCTCACCAGCTGGTTGATGGCGGCAGTGTCGTCCTCCAGGGACAGCTGGAAGGCCGCCAACCCCCTAACCCTCCCCTCCATCCCCTCCCTGCTCTCCCTCGCTTCCCTTCTCATCTATCCCCCTCACCAGCTGGTTGATGGCGGCAGTGTCGTCCTCCAGGGACAGCTGGAAGGCCGCCAACCCCCTCACCCTCCCCTCCATCCCCTCCCTGCTCTCCCTCGCTTCCCTTCTCATCTATCCCCCTCACCAGCTGGTTGATGGCGGCTGTGTCGTCCTCCAGGGACAGCTGGAAGGCCGCCACTTCCGCGTACTCTGGAGGAAGGGGGGAGGGGGAGGGGGGGTTTGGGTGACCATGGCATGAAGACGGGGGGGTGAAAAAGAGGGGAGAAGGGGGTGAAAAGAGGGGAGAAGGGGGTGGAAAAGAGGGGAGAAGGGGGTGAATATGAGGGACAGCTGCAAGGGACGGCAAGCAGGGCGGCCGCCACCTCGGCGTAGTCTGGAGGGAGGGAGGGTTGGGGTGAAAAGCAGGGGAGAAGGACTGCTGGAAGGGACAGCTGGAAGGGACAGCTGGAAGGGACAGCTGGAAGGGACAGCTGGAAGGGACAGCTGGAAGGGACAGCTAGCACGCCGCCACTGGGAGTGCTCTGGACAGCCAGGGCGGACAGAAGGAGCGGGTGGCGCGAAGCCGGGGGTATGGCGACGGGAGGTACGAGCGAGTGGCGTGCGGCGGGGGTATGGCGGCGGGAGGTACGAGCGAGTGGCGTGCGGCGGGGGTATGGCGACGGGAGGTACGAGCGAGTGGCGTGCGGCGGGGGTATGGCGACGGGAGGTACGAGCGAGTGGCGTGCGGCGGGGGTATGACGGCGGAAGGTAGGAGCGGGTGGCGTGAGGCGGGGGTGTGACGACAGGGGGTAGAAGGAGGCTAACGGACGCGGGATGAATAAATGGGTTAAAAGGAGTGGCGACATGGCTACCTGCGTACGACTTGCTGCATGACATGATACGGCCTGCTGTGGCTACCTGTGTACGACGTCCTGTACGATGCGTCGTACACCATGGTGGATGTGAGACCCTGCACGCCCGGCTGCTCGTCATGCTGAGTCAGCGTGAACAGCGTCGCGATCGCGTCATCCACCGTCAGCGCCATTGACGCTCGAATCACTAATTTCGAACTCAAAAGCAACTCGTATCTCGAATTGTCAGCACTACTTTACTCTGGTTTCGAGATCATTACGCAACCCCGAATTCGATAACACTACCGAGTCGCTAGGAGGCTCCTCATAACAAAATAGCGTCATTCACGATCAAGTCCATCCATCGCTTCACCAAGTCGTTCTGAGAAACGTGTCAAGTAGCTGATGAAGTGGTAAAATCTACGGTTTCCAAATGCGCTACTAGGAGTGGCGGAAAGCGCCGTAGAAAAAAATCAAATTTGCTTCTAGGTTCGCACTGCCAAAATTGCTTCGTCGGGCTGCTCAGAAACTGGCTTTCGATGATTGCACTGCTAGGCGCTAGGTTTCGCGCTTCGTGAGTCTCGTAGAGGAGGTGCTGTCAGGCTGCTTCATCCCAAGCCAAAACAATTTGGCGTACTTCGCGTGACAGAGTTTTCGCGCGCAGACATTGTTCCCGCCTTGACCAATCAGAATCAGGTTATTCAGGTTTGGACCGTACTTACCTGCCGTGATCTGAGGTGCGGATGTGTGCGGCTCATCAGTACGACTTCGCTAGAAACCAAGAACACTATCATTAACCTCTTGCTCTAAAATATGAACTCATAACTACTTCCACGAAAGGGGAATTTTGTTAGGTGTGCCTCTTTTAAGCAGTAAAAAATCCTGGGGTCCCTATAACGGGGACAGCATCTCCGCCCACTCGATCTCCCCCTTCATCGCCATTCCCAGTCTCGCCCCTAATCCCCTCCGCCCTCCATGCTCGCCCGTTGTTTTCCGCGTCCTTCACTCGCTATTCTCCGCGCGCTGGAAGCCTGCGCCGTGCTTTCATCATCCACGCGGAAAGTCGCAATTCGAATGCCGTCTGCCACGTGTGTAACAGGTGGGGCAATGTCTCTCTTGTCGCTATCTGCGCGGCATTCCGCGTCCGTAGCAGCCGCTCCAGCCGTCCGTTGCGGCGCGGTCGCCCCTCCATGCTGCCCGTCGTCGGCGCGCACGGCCCACCTTTCGCGCGTCGACGCGCGCACGGCCGCCGCGCCGTCCAGCTCGTCGAGGGCCGTGGCGAGGGCGCAGCGCCCCCATATGGGGAGAACTCGCGCGCACGCGGTGTCGGTGGCAGAGGGGCAGACGGCGGAAGGCTCGGCGCGCGGTGAGGGGGAGTTTGAGGCGGTGATCGGCATCGAAACGCACGTGCAGCTGAACACGGCGACCAAGGTGCGTGGCGCGTCGGGCAAGGCGCAGCGGATCAGTGGGGCGCGCTTCCGGGGATTGTTTAAGCCAGCAGCCGCGCAGCTCCGCGCCTACTGCCACCGCGGCTTGCCGCCATCTCACTCCGCGCCCTCCACGCCTCCTTGCGCACCACATATGTGCCTCTTCCCCCCCCACATAGGCAACACTCGCCACTCAGTCCCGCCCACTCTCCCGCCCCTCGATCCGCCGCCCGCTGGCAGGCGTTCTGCAGGTGCGCGGCGCAGTACGGCGCGGCGCCCAACGAGCACGTGTGCCCCACGTGCATGGGGCAGCCTGGCGCGCTGCCCGTGCTGAACGCGCGCGTGGTGGACGCGGCTGTGCGGCTGGCGCTGACGCTGCAGTGCCGCGTGGCGCTGACGAGCAAGTTCGACCGCAAGCAGTACTTCTACCCCGACCTGCCCAAGGGCTACCAGGTGAAGGGCTACCAGGTGAAGGGGCTATCAGGTGCCGCTCTGCCTCCCCAAGAGCCCCATGCTAGGTGCGTTGTAGGGCTAGCACGTGGCATGTAGTGGCACAGGAGAGGTGCAGGAGAATGTGGGGCAGGGTTGAGCAGAGAGCACAGTGCTGAGAGTGCAGGCGGGCGGGCATGTCGAGACATTTCCCTCTCCATTCCCATGCCATGCCGGTTATCCTCCCCTCCCCCCTCCATTCTCAATGCCTCAAACCATTCCCCCTGCCACCCTCTCCCCCCGTGCTGCGGCAGATATCGCAGTTTGACGAGCCCCTGGCAGCGCATGGCCATGTGGACGTGGACATGCCCCTCGAGGCGGGTGGCGGGCGGCGGCGCTTTGGAGTCACGCGCGCCCATCTGGAGGAAGATGCCGGGAAGTCGCTGCATGGGGGGGATGGCAGCCAGGTGAGGCGCTGCTTGGGGGGGATGGCAGCCAGGTGAGGCGCTGCTTGGGGGGGATGGCAGCCAGGTGAGGCGCTGCTTGGGGGGGATGGCAGCCAGGTGAGGCGCTGCTTGCTGGTGGTGACACGTGGGATGGGATGGTGGTGAGGTGAGGTGAGGTGAGGTGAGGTGAGGTGTACCAGGCATGGCAGCACAGCCCATGCTTGCTGTCGCTGCCAGTGTGGCTTGCACGTTTTTACCTGTATCTCTGCCCATGCCATCTCTGCCCGTGCCCTCTCTGCCCGTGCCATCTCTGCCCGTGCCATCTCTGCACGTGCCATCTCTGCCCGTGCCATCTCTGGCCGTGCCATCTCTGCCCATGCCATCTCTGCCCGTGCCCTCTCTGCCCGTGCCATCTCTGCCCGTGCCATCTCTGCCCGTGCCATCTCTGCCCATGCCATCTCTGCCCGTGCCATCTCTGCCCGTGCCATCTCTGCCCGTGCCATCTCTGCCCATGCCATCTCTGCCCGTGCCCTCTCTGCCCGTGCCATCTCTGCCCGTGCCATCTCTGCCCGTGCCATCTCTGCCCGTGCCATCTCTGGCCGTGCCATCTCTGCCCATGCCATCTCTGCCCATGCCATCTCTGCCCGTGCCCTCTCTGCCCGTGCCATCTCTGCCCGTGCCATCTCTGCCCGTGCCATCTCTGCCCGTGCCATCTCTGCCCGTGCCATCTCTGCCCGTGCCATCTCTGCCCGTGCCCTCTCTGCCCGTGCCATCTCTGCCCGTACCATCTCTGCCCGTGCCCTCTCTGCCGCCCGTGCCATCTCTGCCCGTGCCGTGCCCTCTCTACCCGTGCCCTCTCTGCCCGTGCCCTCTCTGCCCGTGCCCTCTCTACCCGTGCCCTCTCTGCCCGTGCCATCTCTACCCGTGCCATCTTTCATCTCAGGTGGATCTGAACCGGGCAGGGGTGGCACTGGTGGAGGTGGTATCTGAGCCCGACATGCGCTCGGGGGCAGAGGCAGCTGAATACGCCGCCGAGCTGCAGAGACTGGTACTGTGGCGTGTGCTGTGTGCTGTGTGCTGTGCTGTGTTGTGCTGTGTGCTGTGTGCTGTGGTGTGTGCTGTGTGCTGTGGCGTGTGCTGTGTGCTGTGGCGTGTGCTGTGTGCTGTGGCGTGTGCTGTGTGCTGTGGCGTGTGATGTGTGCTGTGTGCTGTGGCGTGTGCTGTGTGCTGTGGCGTGTGCTGTGTGCTGTGGCGTGTGCTGTGTGCTGTGGCGTGTGCTGTGTGCTGTGGCGTGTGCTGTGTGCTGTGGCGTGTGCTGTGTGCTGTGGCGTGTGCTGTGGCGTGTGCTGTGTGCTGTGTGCTGTGGCGTGTGCTGTGTGCTGTGGCGTGTGCTGTGTGCTGTGGCGTGTGCTGTGGCGTGTGCTGTGTGCTGTGGCGTGTGCTGTGGCGTGTGCTGTGTGCTGTGGCGTGTGCTGTGTGCTGTGGCGTGTGCTGTGTGCTGTGGCGTGTGCTGTGGCGTGTGCTGTGTGCTGTGTGCTGTGTGCTGTGTGCTGTGTGCTGTGTGCTGTGTGCTGTGTGCTGTGTGCTGTGGCGTGTGCTGTGGCGTGTGCTGTGTGCTGTGTGCTGTGTGCTGTGTGCTGTGTGCTGTGTGCTGTGTGCTGTGTGCTGTGTGCTGTGTGCTGTGTGCTGTGTGCTGTGTGCTGTGTGCTGTGTGCTGTGTGCTGTGTGCTGTGTGCTGTGTGCTGTGGCGTGTGCTGTGTGCTGTGTGCTGTGTGCTGTGTGCTGTGGCGTGTGCTGTGTGCTGTGTGCTGTGTGCTGTGTGCTGTGTGCTGTGTGCTGTGTGCTGTGTGCTGTGTGCTGTGTGCTGTGTGCTGTGTGCTGTGTGCTGTGGCGTGTGCTGTGTGCTGTGTGCTGTGTGCTGTGTGCTGTGTGCTGTGTGCTGTGTGCTGTGTGCTGTGTGCTGTGTGCTGTGTGCTGTGTGCTGTGTGCTGTGTGCTGTGTGCTGTGTGCTGTGTGCTGTGTGCTGTGTGCTGTGGCGTGTGCTGTGTGCTGTGTGCTGTGTGCTGTGTGCTGTGTGCTGTGTGCTGTGTGCTGTGTGCTGTGTGCTGTGGCGTGTGCTGTGTGCTGTGTGCTGTGTGCTGTGTGCTGTGTGCTGTGTGCTGTGTGCTGTGTGCTGTGTGCTGTGTGCTGTGTGCTGTGTGCTGTGTGCTGTGTGCTGTGGCGTGTGTTGTGTGCTGTGTGCTGTGTGCTGTGTGCTGTGTGCTGTGTGCTGTGTGCTGTGTGCTGTGTGCTGTGTGCTGTGTGCTGTGTGCTGTGTGCTGTGTGCTGTGTGCTGTGGCGTGTGCTGTGTGCTGTGTGCTGTGTGCTGTGTGCTGTGTGCTGTGTGCTGTGTGCTGTGTGCTGTGTGCTGTGTGCTGTGTGCTGTGTGCTGTGTGCTGTGTGCTGTGTGCTGTGGCGTGTGCTCTGCCTTGTGCCCTGTCCCCTGTGCCCAAGCAATTGCCCATTGATAAACTTATACTACGTGCCCTTGTTTCCGGTCAGTTTGTATTTCTTAGTCTGTATTATGATGCAACCACCCATGCTCCATACACCCGTGCGTGCTCCCTGCCGGTGTGTGTGCGGTGTGGTGCGGTGACACGTCATCAGGTGCGGTACGTGGGAGTGGGCAACGGCAACATGGCAGAGGGTTCCATGCGCTGCGATGTCAACGTCTCCGTGCGGCCCCGTGGTCAAACCACCCTTGGCACCAAGGTGAGTGAAAGGTCCCTCCGCACCAAGAAGAGAGGTTCGGCACAAGGGGGAGAGGTTCGGCCTCAAGGAGAGAGGCTCGGTAACAAGGTGAGAATATGGGCTAGAGGGTGATGGGCTGGGCTGGGGAGCATATGGCATGGCAGGTCCGTGAAGGCGAGTGCGTGCGTGTTGGACTCGTTTGTAGCCAGCCATGAATACTTCAAATGCTCCTTTGCTCCCCATGCATACTTTGCTTGCTCACTCCCTCGCTCGCTCACCACATGCGTTCATTCAGCTTAATTAGCCCGTTGCCCGTTCTTCTCGATGCCAGTTGGAGACGAGTAGCCTAAACTCATTCCGTGTGCGTGCTGCTCCGCCCCGGTGGCATGGCATGGCATGGCATGGCATGGCACGGCATGGCGTGGCGTGGCATGGCAGGTGGAGATCAAGAACATGAACTCTTTCAAGGAGATGCAGCGCGCCATTGACTTTGAGATCACGCGGCAGTCACAGCTGCTCCGGGACGGCAAGGCGCAGCACATCGTGCAAGAGACGAGGCTGTGGGATGAGGGCAGGCAGGTGAGACGAGGCTGTGGGATGAGGGCAGGCAAGGAGGCGGCAACGAGCTGATGGAAGCACTCACTATTTTAGCCCATTGCTCCTTCCTTTCTCTCCTCGTTTCAGCCCTTGCGAGAGCACTTAGGCTACTAGTACTTGAATTTGTTGGACATGGATAGAGAGCTTTCTTGTCGACGTTCCGTTTTTAGGTCTCCAGCGTAAGAATGTTCACACACTAGCCAGAGAGGGGCTTATGAGAAGCCTGGCAGGCAGAGAGGGGCTTACGAGAAGCCTGGCTGGCTTGACACGAGCGCACCTGCCTCACAAGGCTTGACACGAGCGCACCTGCCTCACAAGGCTTGACACGAGCGCACCTGCCTCACAAGGCTTGACACGAGCGCACCTGCCTCACAAGGCTTGACACGAGCGCACCTGCCTCACAAGGCTTGAAACGAGCGCACCTGCCTCACAAGGCTTGACACGAGTGCACCTGCCTCACAAGGCTTGACACGAGCGCACCTGCCTCACAAGGCTTGACACGAGCGCACCTGCCTCACAAAGCTTGACACGAGCGCACCTGCCTCACAAGGCTTGACACGAGCGCACCTGCCTCACAAAGCTTGACACGAGCGCACCTGCCTCACAAGGCTTGACACGAGCGTACGAGCCCTGGCCTGTCACCATTGCTCGGCCTGTCACCATTGCTCGGCCTGTCACCATTGCTCGGCCTGTCACCATTGCTCGGCTCGCGACAAGCCGGCTACGAGCTTGTTCATGCCGACACCTTCCACTCCTAACTCCTCATTTCTGTGCTATATGGACATGTAATGGACATGAACCGCCACCTCCTTTACCGCCAAATCCTGAGTTTATAGATCTTATCAATCTTATCTCCCTTCTCCTCCCCCCCCTATCACCCCCACCCCGGGCAGGAAACAGCAGCGATGTGGTCCAAGGAGGGTCTGGCGGACTATCGTTACTTCCCCGACCCGGACCAGCCCGCGCTGCACCTGGAAGAGTTGACTTTTGAGTCGACTCAAAAGTCACCTCCTCCCCCCCCTACCACCCCCCCCCACACACCGTGGCAGGAAACAGCAGCAATGAGGTCCAAGGAGGGTCTGGCGGACTATCGTTACTTCCCCGACCCGGACCTGCCCGCGCTGCACCTGGAAGAGGCCTTCCTGCACCAGCTGCAGGCGGGCCTGCCGGAACTGCCGGAGCAGCGGCGGCGGCGCTACGAGGCGCTGGGGCTGTCCATGCAGGACGTGCTCGTGCTTGTGGACGACAGGGAGGTGCGTGTAAAGATTCTCTCTAGACTGCAGGTGCGTCCATGGGCGACGTGCTCCATGCAGGACGTGCTCGTGCTTGTGGACGACTGGGAGGTGCGTCCAGGTCGTTAGACATATTCCAGCGAGCAGCAGCAGCAGCAGCAGCAGCAGATTGGTAGGGGAGCTCCTAGCAAGCCTTCATCAGTGGTGCCGAATGGGAGCAGGCGCTGGGGCTGTTCATGCAGGACGTGCTCGTGCTCGTGTTCGTGGACGACCGGGAGGTGTGTGCGTCCATGGGCGAAGGTGATTGTGGGCAGGTGAGTGTAGAGTAGGGAGATGATTATAGGGAGGGGGGGTGATCGTAGGGAGGTGATTGTAGGGAGGTGACTGTGGGGATTTGACTGTGGGGATGTGATTGTAGGGAGGTGATGGCAAGGCTGTGTTGAGGAGGCGGTGATTACAAAGTGATGTTGGGTGATCGTAAGGAGTTTATCAAACTATTATAGGTGGGGGTTCTGCCGTGAGGTGTTGGAATGGTGGGAGCAAAGTTGCTGCCGAGGTATGTTTGCATGCATGTGGCAGCACATGGGCCTCTGTGTGCGCGCTTCCCTGCTCCCATGTGTGTACCATCCTTGCAGCTCCTTCACATCACGCCTTTGCAGCGCCTCTCTCACCTCTGCACGTTTCACCTCTGCACGTGACGGCGCTGCTCAAGGCGCTCTTCTGAGTCGACTCAAAAGTCACCTCTCCCCCCCCAACCAATGCAGTTCTCGGACTATTTTGACGGAGTGCTGGCAGAGGGGACGGACCCGAAGGCGGCGGCCAACTGGCTGATGGGCGACGTGACGGCGCTGCTCAAGACGCACCGCTGCTCCGTGCTGGCCATGGCCGCCCGCATGCCGCCCGCCAGCCTGGCGGAGCTCATCGCGCTCATTCAGGACGGCACCATCAGCGGCAAGATCGGAAAAGAGGTGCGTGGCATGCAGTGGGTGGCAAGGAGGTGCGTGGCATGCAGTGGGTGGCAAGGAGGTGCGTGGTATGCAGTGGGTGGCAAGGAGGTGCGTAGCATTGAGAGGTGGCGCAGTGCGAGCTCATTGCTCTCACAACTAGTCTCATCACGCTCATTCAGGACGGCGCCATCAGCGGCAAGATCGGCAAGGAGGTGCGACTTTTTATGCGCCTCTTGGCATGCAGTGGTTGGCAGGGAGGGTGCGTGGCACTATTGAGAATTCTCAAAAGTGATTTCAATAGTGCGTTGGTTGGCAAGGAGGTGCGTGGCACACGTGCGTTGGTTGGCAAGGAGGTGCGTGGCACACGTGCGTTGGTTGGCAAGGAGGTGCGCGGCACACGTGCGTTGGTTGGCAAGGAGGTGCGTGGCACACGTGCGTTGGTTGGCAAGGAGGTGCGTGGCACACGTGCGTTGGTTGGCAAGGAGGTGCGTGGCACACGTGCGTTGGTTGGCAAGGAGGTGCGTGGCACACGTGCGTTGGTTGGCAAGGAGGTGCGTGGCACACGTGCGTTGGTTGGCAAGGAGGTGCGTGGCACACGTGCGTTGGTTGGCAGGGCTCAGCACAGAGCAGTGATAGTGTGCCCACGTGGGTTTTTTTTTTCCTTAGTTGACTATCGTCCCTTTGCTAAAGGCGACCTTCCCTACTGCTGCCCTTCTTCATGAGCACAGAGCAGTGATAGTGTGCCCACGTGGTCACATCCTAGAGTGAAAGTGGTGGAGTAGGGTAGAGCGTGCGTTACTAGTTGCGATGGCCTTATGCAGTTTGTGAGCCACCAGTAGGTTGTTTCAGGTTAAGCTTCGTTCCTTTTCATATCACTTTTAGTTCCACCCCAACCTGCTCTTCACTCTGAGTGACTTTTGAGTCAACTCAACTTTTGAGTCAACTCAAAAGTCAAGGGGTTGTTTCAGGTTAAGCTTCGTTCATTTTCATATGACTATTCGTTTCACCCCAACCTGCTCTTCACTCTGAGTGAATTTTGAGTCGACTCAAAAGTCACTAGGTTGTTTCAGGTTAAGCTTCGTTCATTTTCATATGACTATTCGTTTCACCCCAACCTGCTCTTCACTCTGAGTGACTTTTGAGTCGACTCAAAAGTCACTAGGTTGTTTCAGGTTAAGCTTCGTTCATTTTCATATGAATATTCGTTTCACCCCAACCTGCTCTTCACTCTGAGTGACTTTTGAGTCAACTCAAAAGTCACTAGGTTGTTTCAGGTTAAGCTTCGTTCATTTTCATATGAATATTCGTTTCACCCCAACCTGCTCTTCACTCTGGGTGACTTGAGTCAACTCAAAAGTCACTAGGTTGTTTCAGGTTAAGCTTCGTTCATTTTCATATGACTATTCGTTTCACCCCAACCTGCTCTTCACTCTGAGTGACTTTTGAGTCAACTCAAAAGTCACTAGGTTGTTTCAGGTTAAGCTTCGTTCATTTTCATATGACTATTCGTTTCACCCCAACCTGCTCTTCACTCTGAGTGACTTTAGAGTCAACTCAAAAGTCACTAGGTTGTTTCAGGTTAAGCTTCGTTCATTTTCATATGACTATTCGTTTCATCCCAACCTGCTCTTCACTCTGAGTGACTTTTGAGTCAACTCAAAAGTCACTAGGTTGTTTCAGGTTAAGCTTCGTTCATTTTCATATGACTATTCGTTTTACCCCAACCTGCTCTTCACTCTGAGTGACTTTTGAGTCGACTCAAAAGTCACTAGGTTGTTTCAGGTTAAGCTTCGTTCATTTTCATATGAATATTCGTCTCACCCCAACCTGCTCTTCACTCTGAGTGACTTTTGAGTCGACTCAAAAGTCACTAGGTTGTTTCAGGTTAAGCTTCGTTCATTTTCATATGACTATTCGTTTCACCCCAACCTGCACTTCACTCTGAGTGACTTTTGAGTCGACTCAAAAGTCACTAGGTTGTTTCAGGTTAAGCTTCGTTCATTTTCATATGACTATTCGTTTCACCCCAACCTGCTCTTCACTCTGAGTGACTTTTGAGTCGACTCAAAAGTCACTAGGTTGTTTCAGGTTAAGCTTCGTTCATTTTCATATGAATATTCGTTTCACCCCAATCTGCTCTTCACTCTGAGTGACTTTTGAGTCAACTCAAAAGTCACTAGGTTGTTTCAGGTTAAGCTTCGTTCATTTTCATATGACTATTCGTTTCACCCCAACCTGCTCTTCACTCTGAGTGACTTTTGAGTCAACTCAAAAGTCACTAGGTTGTTTCAGGTTAAGCTTCGTTCATTTTCATATGACTATTCGTTTCACCCCAACCTGCTCTTCACTCTGAGTGACTTTTGAGTCGACTCTCAAGTCACTAGGTTGTTTCAGGTTAAGCTTCGTTCATTTTCATATGACTATTCGTTTCACCCCAACCTGCTCTTCACTCTGAGTGACTTTTGAGTCAACTCAAAAGTCACTAGGTTGTTTCAGGTTAAGCTTCGTTCATTTTCATATGACTATTCGTTTCACCCCAACCTGCTCTTCACTCTGAGTGACTTTTGAGTCAACTCAAAAGTCACTAGGTTGTTTCAGGTTAAGCTTCGTTCATTTTCATATGACTATTCGTTTTACCCCAACCTGCTCTTCACTCTGAGTGACTTTTGAGTCGACTCAAAAGTCACTAGGTTGTTTCAGGTTAAGCTTCGTTCATTTTCATATGAATATTCGTTTCACCCCAACCTGCTCTTCACTCTGAGTGACTTTTGAGTCAACTCAAAAGTCACTAGGTTGTTTCAGGTTAAGCTTCGTTCATTTTCATATGACTATTCGTTTCACCCCAACCTGCTCTTCACTCTGAGTGACTTTTGAGTCAACTCAAAAGTCACTAGGTTGTTTCAGGTTAAGCTTCGTTCATTTTCATATGACTATTCGTTTTACCCCAACCTGCTCTTCACTCTGAGTGACTTTTGAGTCAACTCAAAAGTCACTACGTTGTTTCAGGTTAAGCTTCGTTCATTTTCATATGACTATTCGTTTTACCCCAACCTGCTCTTCACTCTGAGTGACTTTTGAGTCAACTCAAAAGTCACTAGGTTGTTTCAGGTTAAGCTTCGTTCATTTTCATATGACTATTCGTTTCATCCCAACCTGCTCTTCACTCTGAGTGACTTTTGAGTCAACTCAAAAGTCACTAGGTTGTTTCAGGTTAAGCTTCGTTCATTTTCATATGAATATTCGTTTCACCCCAACCTGCTCTTCACTCTGAGTGACTTTTGAGTCAACTCAAAAGTCACTAGGTTGTTTCAGGTTAAGCTTCGTTCATTTTCATATGACTATTCGTTTCACCCCAACCTGCACTTCACTCTGAGTGACTTTTGAGTCGACTCAAAAGTCACTAGGTTGTTTCAGGTTAAGCTTCGTTCATTTTCATATGACTATTCGTTTCACCCCAACCTGCTCTTCACTCTGAGTGACTTTTGAGTCGACTCAAAAGTCACTAGGTTGTTTCAGGTTAAGCTTCGTTCATTTTCATATGAATATTCGTTTCACCCCAATCTGCTCTTCACTCTGAGTGACTTTTGAGTCAACTCAAAAGTCACTAGGTTGTTTCAGGTTAAGCTTCGTTCATTTTCATATGACTATTCGTTTCACCCCAACCTGCTCTTCACTCTGAGTGACTTTTGAGTCAACTCAAAAGTCACTAGGTTGTTTCAGGTTAAGCTTCGTTCATTTTCATATGACTATTCGTTTCACCCCAACCTGCTCTTCACTCTGAGTGACTTTTGAGTCGACTCTCAAGTCACTAGGTTGTTTCAGGTTAAGCTTCGTTCATTTTCATATGACTATTCGTTTCACCCCAACCTGCTCTTCACTCTGAGTGACTTTTGAGTCAACTCAAAAGTCACTAGGTTGTTTCAGGTTAAGCTTCGTTCATTTTCATATGACTATTCGTTTCACCCCAACCTGCTCTTCACTCTGAGTGACTTTTGAGTCAACTCAAAAGTCACTAGGTTGTTTCAGGTTAAGCTTCGTTCATTTTCATATGACTATTCGTTTTACCCCAACCTGCTCTTCACTCTGAGTGACTTTTGAGTCGACTCAAAAGTCACTAGGTTGTTTCAGGTTAAGCTTCGTTCATTTTCATATGAATATTCGTTTCACCCCAACCTGCTCTTCACTCTGAGTGACTTTTGAGTCAACTCAAAAGTCACTAGGTTGTTTCAGGTTAAGCTTCGTTCATTTTCATATGACTATTCGTTTCACCCCAACCTGCTCTTCACTCTGAGTGACTTTTGAGTCAACTCAAAAGTCACTAGGTTGTTTCAGGTTAAGCTTCGTTCATTTTCATATGACTATTCGTTTTACCCCAACCTGCTCTTCACTCTGAGTGACTTTTGAGTCAACTCAAAAGTCACTACGTTGTTTCAGGTTAAGCTTCGTTCATTTTCATATGACTATTCGTTTTACCCCAACCTGCTCTTCACTCTGAGTGACTTTTGAGTCAACTCAAAAGTCACTAGGTTGTTTCAGGTTAAGCTTCGTTCATTTTCATATGACTATTCGTTTCATCCCAACCTGCTCTTCACTCTGAGTGACTTTTGAGTCAACTCAAAAGTCACTAGGTTGTTTCAGGTTAAGCTTCGTTCATTTTCATATGAATATTCGTTTCACCCCAACCTGCTCTTCACTCTGAGTGACTTTTGAGTCAACTCAAAAGTCACTAGGTTGTTTCAGGTTAAGCTTCGTTCATTTTCATATGAATATTCGTTTCACCCCAACCTGCTCTTCACTCTGAGTGACTTTTGAGTCAACTCAAAAGTCACTAGGTTGTTTCAGGTTAAGCTTCGTTCATTTTCATATGACTATTCGTTTCACCCCAACCTGCTCTTCACTCTGAGTGACTTTTGAGTCGACTCAAAAGTCACTAGGTTGTTTCAGGTTAAGCTTCGTTCATTTTCATATGACTATTCGTTTTACCCCAACCTGCTCTTCACTCTGAGTGACTTTTGAGTCAACTCAAAAGTCACTAGGTTGTTTCAGGTTAAGCTTCGTTCATTTTCATATGAATATTCGTTTCACCCCAACCTGCTCTTCACTCTGAGTGACTTTTGAGTCAACTCAAAAGTCACTAGGTTGTTTCAGGTTAAGCTTCGTTCATTTTCATATGACTATTCGTTTCACCCCAACCTGCTCTTCACTCTGAGTGACTTTTGAGTCAACTCAAAAGTCACTAGGTTGTTTCAGGTTAAGCTTCGTTCATTTTCATATGACTATTCCTTTCACCCCAACCTGCTCTTCACTCTGAGTGACTTTTGAGTCAACTCAAAAGTCACTAGGTTGTTTCAGGTTAAGCTTCGTTCATTTTCATATGACTATTCGTTTTACCCCAACCTGCTCTTCACTCTGAGTGACTTTGAGTCGACTCAAAAGTCACTAGGTTGTTTCAGGTTAAGCTTCGTTCATTTTCATATGACTATTCGTTTTACCCCAACCTGCTCTTCACTCTGAGTGACTTTTGAGTCGACTCAAAAGTCACTAGGTTGTTTCAGGTTAAGCTTCGTTCATTTTCATATGACTATTCGTTTCACCCCAACCTGCTCTTCACTCTGAGTGACTTTTGAGTCAACTCAAAAGTCACTAGGTTGTTTCAGGTTAAGCTTCGTTCATTTTCATATGACTATTCGTTTCATCCCAACCTGCTCTTCACTCTGAGTGACTTTTGAGTCAACTCAAAAGTCACTAGGTTGTTTCAGGTTAAGCTTCGTTCATTTTCATATGACTATTCGTTTTACCCCAACCTGCTCTTCACTCTGAGTGACTTTTGAGTCGACTCAAAAGTCACTAGGTTGTTTCAGGTTAAGCTTCGTTCATTTTCATATGACTATTCGTTTCATCCCAACCTGCTCTTCACTCTGAGTGACTTTTGAGTCAACTCAAAAGTCACTAGGTTGTTTCAGGTTAAGCTTCGTTCATTTTCATATGACTATTCGTTTTACCCCAACCTGCTCTTCACTCTGAGTGACTTTTGAGTCGACTCAAAAGTCACTAGGTTGTTTCAGGTTAAGCTTCGTTCATTTTCATATGACTATTCGTTTCATCCCAACCTGCTCTTCACTCTGAGTGACTTTTGAGTCAACTCAAAAGTCACTAGGTTGTTTCAGGTTAAGCTTCGTTCATTTTCATATGACTATTCGTTTCATCCCAACCTGCTCTTCACTCTGAGTGACTTTTGAGTCAACTCAAAAGTCACTAGGTTGTTTCAGGTTAAGCTTCGTTCATTTTCATATGACTATTCCTTTCACCCCAACCTGCTCTTCACTCTGAGTGACTTTTGAGTCAACTCAAAAGTCACTAGGTTGTTTCAGGTTAAGCTTCGTTCATTTTCATATGACTATTCGTTTTACCCCAACCTGCTCTTCACTCTGAGTGACTTTTGAGTCGACTCAAAAGTCACTAGGTTGTTTCAGGTTAAGCTTCGTTCATTTTCATATGACTATTCGTTTTACCCCAACCTGCTCTTCACTCTGAGTGACTTTTGAGTCGACTCAAAAGTCACTAGGTTGTTTCAGGTTAAGCTTCGTTCATTTTCATATGACTATTCGTTTCACCCCAACCTGCTCTTCACTCTGAGTGACTTTTGAGTCAACTCAAAAGTCACTAGGTTGTTTCAGGTTAAGCTTCGTTCATTTTCATATGACTATTCGTTTCACCCCAACCTGCTCTTCACTCTGAGTGACTTTTGAGTCGACTCAAAAGTCACTAGGTTGTTTCAGGTTAAGATTCGTTCATTTTCGTATGACTATTCGTTTCACCCCAACCTGCTCTTCACTCTGAGTGACTTTTGAGTCGACTCAAAAGTCACTAGGTTGTTTCAGGTTAAGCTTCGTTCATTTTCATATGACTATTCGTTTTACCCCAACCTGCTCTTCACTCTGAGTGACTTTTGAGTCGACTCAAAAGTCACTAGGTTGTTTCAGGTTAAGCTTCGTTCATTTTCATATGACTATTCGTTTTACCCCAACCTGCTCTTCACTCTGAGTGACTTTTGAGTCGACTCAAAAGTCACTAGGTTGTTTCAGGTTAAGCTTCGTTCATTTTCATATGACTATTCGTTTCACCCCAACCTGCTCTTCACTCTGAGTGACTTTTGAGTCAACTCAAAAGTCACTAGGTTGTTTCAGGTTAAGCTTCGTTCATTTTCATATGACTATTCGTTTCACCCCAACCTGCTCTTCACTCTGAGTGACTTTTGAGTCGACTCAAAAGTCACTAGGTTGTTTCAGGTTAAGATTCGTTCATTTTCGTATGACTATTCGTTTCACCCCAACCTGCTCTTCACTCTGAGTGACTTTTGAGTCGTCTCAAAAGTCACTAGGTTGTTTCAGGTTAAGCTTCGTTCATTTTCATATGACTATTCGTTTCACCCCAACCTGCTCTTCACTCTGAGTGACTTTTGAGTCGACTCAAAAGTCACTAGGTTGTTTCAGGTTAAGCTTCGTTCATTTTCATATGACTATTCGTTTCACCCCAACCTGCTCTTCACTCTGAGTGACTTTTGAGTCAACTCAAAAGTCACTAGGTTGTTTCAGGTTAAGCTTCGTTCATTTTCATATGACTATTCGTTTCACCCCAACCTGCTCTTCACTCTGAGTGACTTTTGAGTCGACTCAAAAGTCACTAGGTTGTTTCAGGTTAAGCTTCGTTCATTTTCGTATGACTATTCGTTTCACCCCAACCTGCTCTTCACTCTGAGTGACTTTTGAGTCAACTCAAAAGTCACTAGGTTGTTTCAGGTTAAGCTTCGTTCATTTTCATATGACTATTCGTTTCACCCCAACCTGCTCTTCACTCTGAGTGACTTTTGAGTCAACTCAAAAGTCACTAGGTTGTTTCAGGTTAAGCTTCGTTCATTTTCATATGACTATTCGTTTCATCCCAACCTGCTCTTCACTCTGAGTGACTTTTGAGTCAACTCAAAAGTCACTAGGTTGTTTCAGGTTAAGCTTCGTTCATTTTCATATGACTATTCGTTTTACCCCAACCTGCTCTTCACTCTGAGTGACTTTTGAGTCGACTCAAAAGTCACTAGGTTGTTTCAGGTTAAGCTTCGTTCATTTTCATATGACTATTCGTTTCATCCCAACCTGCTCTTCACTCTGAGTGACTTTTGAGTCAACTCAAAAGTCACTAGGTTGTTTCAGGTTAAGCTTCGTTCATTTTCATATGACTATTCGTTTTACCCCAACCTGCTCTTCACTCTGAGTGACTTTTGAGTCGACTCAAAAGTCACTAGGTTGTTTCAGGTTAAGCTTCGTTCATTTTCATATGACTATTCGTTTCATCCCAACCTGCTCTTCACTCTGAGTGACTTTTGAGTCAACTCAAAAGTCACTAGGTTGTTTCAGGTTAAGCTTCGTTCATTTTCATATGACTATTCGTTTCATCCCAACCTGCTCTTCACTCTGAGTGACTTTTGAGTCAACTCAAAAGTCACTAGGTTGTTTCAGGTTAAGCTTCGTTCATTTTCATATGACTATTCGTTTTACCCCAACCTGCTCTTCACTCTGAGTGACTTTTGAGTCGACTCAAAAGTCACTAGGTTGTTTCAGGTTAAGCTTCGTTCATTTTCATATGAATATTCGTTTCACCCCAACCTGCTCTTCACTCTGAGTGACTTTTGAGTCGACTCAAAAGTCACTAGGTTGTTTCAGGTTAAGCTTCGTTCATTTTCATATGACTATTCGTTTCACCCCAACCTGCTCTTCACTCTGAGTGACTTTTGAGTCGACTCAAAAGTCACTAGGTTGTTTCAGGTTAAGCTTCGTTCATTTTCATATGACTATTCGTTTCACCCCAACCTGCTCTTCACTCTGAGTGACTTTTGAGTCGACTCAAAAGTCACTAGGTTGTTTCAGGTTAAGCTTCGTTCATTTTCATATGACTATTCGTTTCACCCCAACCTGCTCTTCACTCTGAGTGACTTTTGAGTCGACTCAAAAGTCACTAGGTTGTTTCAGGTTAAGATTCGTTCATTTTCGTATGACTATTCGTTTCACCCCAACCTGCTCTTCACTCTGAGTGACTTTTGAGTCGACTCAAAAGTCACTAGGTTGTTTCAGGTTAAGCTTCGTTCATTTTCATATGACTATTCGTTTCACCCCAACCTGCTCTTCACTCTGAGTGACTTTTGAGTCGACTCAAAAGTCACTAGGTTGTTTCAGGTTAAGCTTCGTTCATTTTCATATGACTATTCGTTTCACCCCGACCTGCTCTTCACTCTGAGTGACTTTTGAGTCGACTCAAAAGTCACTAGGTTGTTTCAGGTTAAGCTTCGTTCATTTTCATATGACTATTCGTTTTACCCCAACCTGCTCTTCACTCTGAGTGACTTTTGAGTCAACTCAAAAGTCACTAGGTTGTTTCAGGTTAAGCTTCGTTCATTTTCATATGAATATTCGTTTCACCCCAACCTGCTCTTCACTCTGAGTGACTTTTGAGTCAACTCAAAAGTCACTAGGTTGTTTCAGGTTAAGCTTCGTTCATTTTCATATGACTATTCGTTTCACCCCAACCTGCTCTTCACTCTGAGTTACTTTTGAGTCGACTCAAAAGTCACTAGGTTGTTTCAGGTTAAGCTTCGTTCATTTTCATATGACTATTCCTTTCACCCCAACCTGCTCTTCACTCTGAGTGACTTTTGAGTCAACTCAAAAGTCACTAGGTTGTTTCAGGTTGAGCTTCGTTCATTTTCATATGACTATTCGTTTCACCCCAACCTTTTCTTCACTCTGAGTGACTTTTGAGTCGACTCAAAAGTCACTAGGTTGTTTCAGGTTAAGCTTCGTTCATTTTCGTATGACTATTCGTTTCACCCCAACCTGCTCTTCACTCTGAGTGACTTTTGAGTCAACTCAAAAGTCACTAGGTTGTTTCAGGTTAAGCTTCGTTCATTTTCATATGACTAATCGTTTCACCCCAACCTGCTCTTCACTCTGAGTGACTTTTGAGTCAACTCAAAAGTCACTAGGTTGTTTCAGGTTAAGCTTCGTTCATTTTCATATGACTAATCGTTTCATCCCAACCTGCTCTTCACTCTGAGTGACTTTTGAGTCAACTCAAAAGTCACTAGGTTGTTTCAGGTTAAGCTTCGTTCATTTTCATATGACTATTCGTTTTACCCCAACCTGCTCTTCACTCTGAGTGACTTTTGAGTCGACTCAAAAGTCACTAGGTTGTTTCAGGTTAAGCTTCGTTCATTTTCATATGACTATTCGTTTTACCCCAACCTGCTCTTCACTCTGAGTGACTTTTGAGTCGACTCAAAAGTCACTAGGTTGTTTCAGGTTAAGCTTCGTTCATTTTCATATGACTATTCGTTTCACCCCAACCTGCTCTTCACTCTGAGTGACTTTTGAGTCAACTCAAAAGTCACTAGGTTGTTTCAGGTTAAGCTTCGTTCATTTTCATATGACTATTCGTTTCACCCCAACCTGCTCTTCACTCTGAGTGACTTTTGAGTCGACTCAAAAGTCACTAGGTTGTTTCAGGTTAAGCTTCGTTCATTTTCATATGACTATTCGTTTCACCCCAACCTGCTCTTCACTCTGAGTGACTTTTGAGTCGACTCAAAAGTCACTAGGTTGTTTCAGGTTAAGATTCGTTCATTTTCGTATGACTATTCGTTTCACCCCAACCTGCTCTTCACTCTGAGTGACTTTTGAGTCGACTCAAAAGTCACTAGGTTGTTTCAGGTTAAGCTTCGTTCATTTTCATATGACTATTCGTTTTACCCCAACCTGCTCTTCACTCTGAGTGACTTTTGAGTCGACTCAAAAGTCACTAGGTTGTTTCAGGTTAAGCTTCGTTCATTTTCATATGACTATTCGTTTCACCCCAACCTGCTCTTCACTCTGAGTGACTTTTGAGTCAACTCAAAAGTCACTAGGTTGTTTCAGGTTAAGCTTCGTTCATTTTCATATGACTATTCGTTTCACCCCAACCTGCTCTTCACTCTGAGTGACTTTTGAGTCGACTCAAAAGTCACTAGGTTGTTTCAGGTTAAGATTCGTTCATTTTCGTATGACTATTCGTTTCACCCCAACCTGCTCTTCACTCTGAGTGACTTTTGAGTCGTCTCAAAAGTCACTAGGTTGTTTCAGGTTAAGCTTCGTTCATTTTCATATGACTATTCGTTTCACCCCAACCTGCTCTTCACTCTGAGTGACTTTTGAGTCGACTCAAAAGTCACTAGGTTGTTTCAGGTTAAGCTTCGTTCATTTTCATATGACTATTCGTTTCACCCCAACCTGCTCTTCACTCTGAGTGACTTTTGAGTCAACTCAAAAGTCACTAGGTTGTTTCAGGTTAAGCTTCGTTCATTTTCATATGACTATTCGTTTCACCCCAACCTGCTCTTCACTCTGAGTGACTTTTGAGTCGACTCAAAAGTCACTAGGTTGTTTCAGGTTAAGCTTCGTTCATTTTCGTATGACTATTCGTTTCACCCCAACCTGCTCTTCACTCTGAGTGACTTTTGAGTCAACTCAAAAGTCACTAGGTTGTTTCAGGTTAAGCTTCGTTCATTTTCATATGACTATTCGTTTCACCCCAACCTGCTCTTCACTCTGAGTGACTTTTGAGTCAACTCAAAAGTCACTAGGTTGTTTCAGGTTAAGCTTCGTTCATTTTCATATGACTATTCGTTTCATCCCAACCTGCTCTTCACTCTGAGTGACTTTTGAGTCAACTCAAAAGTCACTAGGTTGTTTCAGGTTAAGCTTCGTTCATTTTCATATGACTATTCGTTTTACCCCAACCTGCTCTTCACTCTGAGTGACTTTTGAGTCGACTCAAAAGTCACTAGGTTGTTTCAGGTTAAGCTTCGTTCATTTTCATATGACTATTCGTTTCATCCCAACCTGCTCTTCACTCTGAGTGACTTTTGAGTCAACTCAAAAGTCACTAGGTTGTTTCAGGTTAAGCTTCGTTCATTTTCATATGACTATTCGTTTTACCCCAACCTGCTCTTCACTCTGAGTGACTTTTGAGTCGACTCAAAAGTCACTAGGTTGTTTCAGGTTAAGCTTCGTTCATTTTCATATGACTATTCGTTTCATCCCAACCTGCTCTTCACTCTGAGTGACTTTTGAGTCAACTCAAAAGTCACTAGGTTGTTTCAGGTTAAGCTTCGTTCATTTTCATATGACTATTCGTTTCATCCTAACCTGCTCTTCACTCTGAGTGACTTTTGAGTCAACTCAAAAGTCACTAGGTTGTTTCAGGTTAAGCTTCGTTCATTTTCATATGACTATTCGTTTTACCCCAACCTGCTCTTCACTCTGAGTGACTTTTGAGTCGACTCAAAAGTCACTAGGTTGTTTCAGGTTAAGCTTCGTTCATTTTCATATGAATATTCGTTTCACCCCAACCTGCTCTTCACTCTGAGTGACTTTTGAGTCGACTCAAAAGTCACTAGGTTGTTTCAGGTTAAGCTTCGTTCATTTTCATATGACTATTCGTTTCACCCCAACCTGCTCTTCACTCTGAGTGACTTTTGAGTCGACTCAAAAGTCACTAGGTTGTTTCAGGTTAAGCTTCGTTCATTTTCATATGACTATTCGTTTCACCCCAACCTGCTCTTCACTCTGAGTGACTTTTGAGTCGACTCAAAAGTCACTAGGTTGTTTCAGGTTAAGCTTCGTTCATTTTCATATGACTATTCGTTTCACCCCAACCTGCTCTTCACTCTGAGTGACTTTTGAGTCGACTCAAAAGTCACTAGGTTGTTTCAGGTTAAGATTCGTTCATTTTCGTATGACTATTCGTTTCACCCCAACCTGCTCTTCACTCTGAGTGACTTTTGAGTCGACTCAAAAGTCACTAGGTTGTTTCAGGTTAAGCTTCGTTCATTTTCATATGACTATTCGTTTCACCCCAACCTGCTCTTCACTCTGAGTGACTTTTGAGTCGACTCAAAAGTCACTAGGTTGTTTCAGGTTAAGCTTCGTTCATTTTCATATGACTATTCGTTTCACCCCGACCTGCTCTTCACTCTGAGTGACTTTTGAGTCGACTCAAAAGTCACTAGGTTGTTTCAGGTTAAGCTTCGTTCATTTTCATATGACTATTCGTTTTACCCCAACCTGCTCTTCACTCTGAGTGACTTTTGAGTCAACTCAAAAGTCACTAGGTTGTTTCAGGTTAAGCTTCGTTCATTTTCATATGAATATTCGTTTCACCCCAACCTGCTCTTCACTCTGAGTGACTTTTGAGTCAACTCAAAAGTCACTAGGTTGTTTCAGGTTAAGCTTCGTTCATTTTCATATGACTATTCGTTTCACCCCAACCTGCTCTTCACTCTGAGTTACTTTTGAGTCGACTCAAAAGTCACTAGGTTGTTTCAGGTTAAGCTTCGTTCATTTTCATATGACTATTCCTTTCACCCCAACCTGCTCTTCACTCTGAGTGACTTTTGAGTCAACTCAAAAGTCACTAGGTTGTTTCAGGTTGAGCTTCGTTCATTTTCATATGACTATTCGTTTCACCCCAACCTTTTCTTCACTCTGAGTGACTTTTGAGTCGACTCAAAAGTCACTAGGTTGTTTCAGGTTAAGCTTCGTTCATTTTCGTATGACTATTCGTTTCACCCCAACCTGCTCTTCACTCTGAGTGACTTTTGAGTCAACTCAAAAGTCACTAGGTTGTTTCAGGTTAAGCTTCGTTCATTTTCATATGACTAATCGTTTCACCCCAACCTGCTCTTCACTCTGAGTGACTTTTGAGTCAACTCAAAAGTCACTAGGTTGTTTCAGGTTAAGCTTCATTCATTTTCATATGACTAATCGTTTCATCCCAACCTGCTCTTCACTCTGAGTGACTTTTGAGTCAACTCAAAAGTCACTAGGTTGTTTCAGGTTAAGCTTCGTTCATTTTCATATGACTATTCGTTTTACCCCAACCTGCTCTTCACTCTGAGTGACTTTTGAGTCGACTCAAAAGTCACTAGGTTGTTTCAGGTTAAGCTTCGTTCATTTTCATATGACTATTCGTTTTACCCCAACCTGCTCTTCACTCTGAGTGACTTTTGAGTCGACTCAAAAGTCACTAGGTTGTTTCAGGTTAAGCTTCGTTCATTTTCATATGACTATTCGTTTCACCCCAACCTGCTCTTCACTCTGAGTGACTTTTGAGTCAACTCAAAAGTCACTAGGTTGTTTCAGGTTAAGCTTCGTTCATTTTCATATGACTATTCGTTTCACCCCAACCTGCTCTTCACTCTGAGTGACTTTTGAGTCGACTCAAAAGTCACTAGGTTGTTTCAGGTTAAGCTTCGTTCATTTTCATATGACTATTCGTTTCACCCCAACCTGCTCTTCACTCTGAGTGACTTTTGAGTCGACTCAAAAGTCACTAGGTTGTTTCAGGTTAAGATTCGTTCATTTTCGTATGACTATTCGTTTCACCCCAACCTGCTCTTCACTCTGAGTGACTTTTGAGTCGACTCAAAAGTCACTAGGTTGTTTCAGGTTAAGCTTCGTTCATTTTCATATGACTATTCGTTTCACCCCAACCTGCTCTTCACTCTGAGTGACTTTTGAGTCGACTCAAAAGTCACTAGGTTGTTTCAGGTTAAGCTTCGTTCATTTTCATATGACTATTCGTTTCACCCCAACCTGCTCTTCACTCTGAGTGACTTTTGAGTCGACTCAAAAGTCACTAGGTTGTTTCAGGTTAAGCTTCGTTCATTTTCATATGACTATTCGTTTTACCCCAACCTGCTCTTCACTCTGAGTGACTTTTGAGTCAACTCAAAAGTCACTAGGTTGTTTCAGGTTAAGCTTCGTTCATTTTCATATGAATATTCGTTTCACCCCAACCTGCTCTTCACTCTGAGTGACTTTTGAGTCAACTCAAAAGTCACTAGGTTGTTTCAGGTTAAGCTTCGTTCATTTTCATATGACTATTCGTTTCACCCCAACCTGCTCTTCACTCTGAGTTACTTTTGAGTCGACTCAAAAGTCACTAGGTTGTTTCAGGTTAAGCTTCGTTCATTTTCATATGACTATTCCTTTCACCCCAACCTGCTCTTCACTCTGAGTGACTTTTGAGTCAACTCAAAAGTCACTAGGTTGTTTCAGGTTAAGCTTCGTTCATTTTCATATGAATATTCGTTTCACCCCAACCTGCTCTTCACTCTGAGTGACTTTTGAGTCAACTCAAAAGTCACTAGGTTGTTTCAGGTTAAGCTTCGTTCATTTTCATATGACTATTCGTTTCACCCCAACCTGCTCTTCACTCTGAGTGACTTTTGAGTCGACTCAAAAGTCACTAGGTTGTTTCAGGTTAAGCTTCGTTCATTTTCGTATGACTATTCGTTTCACCCCAACCTGCTCTTCACTCTGAGTGACTTTTGAGTCAACTCAAAAGTCACTAGGTTGTTTCAGGTTAAGCTTCGTTCATTTTCATATGACTAATCGTTTCACCCCAACCTGCTCTTCACTCTGAGTGACTTTTGAGTCAACTCAAAAGTCACTAGGTTGTTTCAGGTTAAGCTTCGTTCATTTTCATATGACTAATCGTTTCATCCCAACCTGCTCTTCACTCTGAGTGACTTTTGAGTCAACTCAAAAGTCACTAGGTTGTTTCAGGTTAAGCTTCGTTCATTTTCATATGACTATTCGTTTTACCCCAACCTGCTCTTCACTCTGAGTGACTTTTGAGTCGACTCAAAAGTCACTAGGTTGTTTCAGGTTAAGCTTCGTTCATTTTCATATGACTATTCGTTTTACCCCAACCTGCTCTTCACTCTGAGTGACTTTTGAGTCGACTCAAAAGTCACTAGGTTGTTTCAGGTTAAGCTTCGTTCATTTTCATATGACTATTCGTTTCACCCCAACCTGCTCTTCACTCTGAGTGACTTTTGAGTCAACTCAAAAGTCACTAGGTTGTTTCAGGTTAAGCTTCGTTCATTTTCATATGACTATTCGTTTCATCCCAACCTGCTCTTCACTCTGAGTGACTTTTGAGTCAACTCAAAAGTCACTAGGTTGTTTCAGGTTAAGCTTCGTTCATTTTCATATGAATATTCGTTTCACCCCAACCTGCTCTTCACTCTGAGTGACTTTTGAGTCAACTCAAAAGTCACTAGGTTGTTTCAGGTTAAGCTTCGTTCATTTTCATATGACTATTCGTTTCACCCCAACCTGCTCTTCACTCTGAGTGACTTTTGAGTCGACTCAAAAGTCACTAGGTTGTTTCAGGTTAAGCTTCGTTCATTTTCGTATGACTATTCGTTTCACCCCAACCTGCTCTTCACTCTGAGTGACTTTTGAGTCAACTCAAAAGTCACTAGGTTGTTTCAGGTTAAGCTTCGTTCATTTTCATATGACTATTCGTTTCACCCCAACCTGCTCTTCACTCTGAGTGACTTTTGAGTCGACTCAAAAGTCACTAGGTTGTTTCAGGTTAAGCTTCGTTCATTTTCATATGACTATTCGTTTTACCCCAACCTGCTCTTCACTCTGAGTGACTTTTGAGTCGACTCAAAAGTCACTAGGTTGTTTCAGGTTAAGCTTCGTTCATTTTCATATGACTATTCGTTTTACCCCAACCTGCTCTTCACTCTGAGTGACTTTTGAGTCGACTCAAAAGTCACTAGGTTGTTTCAGGTTAAGCTTCGTTCATTTTCATATGACTATTCGTTTCACCCCAACCTGCTCTTCACTCTGAGTGACTTTTGAGTCAACTCAAAAGTCACTAGGTTGTTTCAGGTTAAGCTTCGTTCATTTTCATATGACTATTCGTTTCACCCCAACCTGCTCTTCACTCTGAGTGACTTTTGAGTCGACTCAAAAGTCACTAGGTTGTTTCAGGTTAAGATTCGTTCATTTTCGTATGACTATTCGTTTCACCCCAACCTGCTCTTCACTCTGAGTGACTTTTGAGTCGACTCAAAAGTCACTAGGTTGTTTCAGGTTAAGCTTCGTTCATTTTCATATGACTATTCGTTTCACCCCAACCTGCTCTTCACTCTGAGTGACTTTTGAGTCGACTCAAAAGTCACTAGGTTGTTTCAGGTTAAGCTTCGTTCATTTTCGTATGACTATTCGTTTCACCCCAACCTGCTCTTCACTCTGAGTGACTTTTGAGTCAACTCAAAAGTCACTAGGTTGTTTCAGGTTAAGCTTCGTTCATTTTCATATGACTATTCGTTTCACCCCAACCTGCTCTTCACTCTGAGTGACTTTTGAGTCAACTCAAAAGTCACTAGGTTGTTTCAGGTTAAGCTTCGTTCATTTTCATATGAATATTCGTTTCACCCCAACCTGCTCTTCACTCTGAGTGACTTTTGAGTCAACTCAAAAGTCACTAGGTTGTTTCAGGTTAAGCTTCGTTCATTTTCATATGACTATTCGTTTCACCCCAACCTGCTCTTCACTCTGAGTGACTTTTGAGTCGACTCAAAAGTCACTAGGTTGTTTCAGGTTAAGCTTCGTTCATTTTCATATGACTATTCGTTTCACCCCAACCTGCTCTTCACTCTGAGTGACTTTTGAGTCGACTCAAAAGTCACTAGGTTGTTTCAGGTTAAGCTTCGTTCATTTTCATATGACTATTCGTTTCACCCCAACCTGCTCTTCACTCTGAGTGACTTTTGAGTCAACTCAAAAGTCACTAGGTTGTTTCAGGTTAAGCTTCGTTCATTTTCATATGACTATTCGTTTCATCCCAACCTGCTCTTCACTCTGAGTGACTTTTGAGTCAACTCAAAAGTCACTAGGTTGTTTCAGGTTAAGCTTCGTTCATTTTCATATGAATATTCGTTTCACCCCAACCTGCTCTTCACTCTGAGTGACTTTTGAGTCAACTCAAAAGTCACTAGGTTGTTTCAGGTTAAGCTTCGTTCATTTTCATATGACTATTCGTTTCACCCCAACCTGCTCTTCACTCTGAGTGACTTTTGAGTCAACTCAAAAGTCACTAGGTTGTTTCAGGTTAAGCTTCGTTCATTTTCATATGACTATTCGTTTCACCCCAACCTGCTCTTCACTCTGAGTGACTTTTGAGTCGACTCAAAAGTCACTAGGTTGTTTCAGGTTAAGCTTCGTTCATTTTCATATGACTATTCGTTTCATCCCAACCTGCTCTTCACTCTGAGTGACTTTTGAGTCAACTCAAAAGTCACTAGGTTGTTTCAGGTTAAGCTTCGTTCATTTTCATATGAATATTCGTTTCACCCCAACCTGCTCTTCACTCTGAGTGACTTTTGAGTCAACTCAAAAGTCACTAGGTTGTTTCAGGTTAAGCTTCGTTCATTTTCATATGAATATTCGTTTCACCCCAACCTGCTCTTCACTCTGAGTGACTTTTGAGTCAACTCAAAAGTCACTAGGTTGTTTCAGGTTAAGCTTCGTTCATTTTCATATGACTATTCGTTTCACCCCAACCTGCTCTTCACTCTGAGTGACTTTTGAGTCAACTCAAAAGTCACTAGGTTGTTTCAGGTTAAGCTTCGTTCATTTTCATATGACTATTCGTTTCACCCCAACCTGCTCTTCACTCTGAGTGACTTTTGAGTCAACTCAAAAGTCACTAGGTTGTTTCAGGTTAAGCTTCGTTCATTTTCATATGAATATTCGTTTCACCCCAACCTGCTCTTCACTCTGAGTGACTTTTGAGTCAACTCAAAAGTCACTAGGTTGTTTCAGGTTAAGCTTCGTTCATTTTCATATGACTATTCGTTTCACCCCAACCTGCTCTTCACTCTGAGTGACTTTTGAGTCAACTCAAAAGTCACTAGGTTGTTTCAGGTTAAGCTTCATTCATTCTCATATGACTATTCGTTTCATCCCAACCTGCTCTTCACTCTGAGTGACTTTTGAGTCAACTCAAAAGTCACTAGGTTGTTTCAGGTTAAGCTTCGTTCATTTTCATATGACTATTCGTTTTACCCCAACCTGCTCTTCACTCTGAGTGACTTTTGAGTCGACTCAAAAGTCACTAGGTTGTTTCAGGTTAAGCTTCGTTCATTTTCATATGACTGCTCTTCTTCACTCTGCATCTCGACACACTTTTCATCCAACTTGTTTTATCGCCTTCTTCCATGGCTCCTAGCCGAGCCTTCTTCCATGCCTCCTAGCCGAGCCTTCTTCCATGGCTCCTAGCCGAGCCTTCTTCCATGCCTCCTAGCCGAGCCTTCTTCCATGCCTCCTAGCCGAGCCTTCTTCCATGCCTCCTAGCCGAGCCTTCTTCCATGGCTCCTAGCCGAGCCTTCTTCCATGGCTCCTAGCCGAGCCTTCTTCAATGCCTCCTAGCCGAGCCTTCTTCCATGCCTCCTAGCCATGCCTTCTTCCATGGCTCCTAGCCGAGCCTTCTTCCATAGCTCCTAGCCGAGCCTTCTTCCATGGCTCCTAGCCGAGCCTTCTTCCATGCCTCCTAGCCGAGCCTTCTTCCATGGCTCCTAGCCGAGCCTTCTTCCATGCCTCCTAGCCGAGCCTTCTTCCATGGCTCCTAGCCGAGCCTTCTTCCATGGCTCCTAGCCGAGCCTTCTTCAATGCCTCCTAGCCGAGCCTTCTTCCATGCCTCCTAGCCAAGCCTTCTTCCATGGCTCTTAGCCGAGCCTTCTTCCATGGCTCCTAGCCGAGCCTTCTTCCATGGCTCCTAGCCGAGCCTTCTTCCATGGCTCCTAGCCGAGCCTTCTTCCATGCCTCCTAGCCGAGCCTTCTTCCATGGCTCCTAGCCGAGCCTTCTTCCATGGCTCCTAGCCGAGCCTTCTTCCATGGCTCCTAGCCGAGCCTTCTTCCATGCCTCCTAGCCGAGCCTTCTTCCATGGCTCCTAGCCGAGCCTTCTTCCATGGCTCCTAGCCGAGCCTTCTTCCATGGCTCCTCCTAGCTGAGTGCTTATGTCATCAAGGAAACACCCTCTTTGTGACATCTTAGCCTAATTAGGTAAATCCACAACGGGCATGGTAACTTGAACTCAGCTTGCATCTCAGTGTAGTGTCTCTTTTTGTTGGCCTCTTGCACCTACATAATGCACTCCTTACAGCTCACCTTCCTTCCACCTACTCATGCTGCCTCTCTCTCATCCTCCCCCTTCCCTTCTCTCATCTCTCCCCCACTTCTCCCACCACTTCTCCCCCCCCACTTCTCCCCATGCGTGTGTCTCTCGTGCGCCTAGCAGCTGCTGCCAGTGCTCTTCTCGGAAGGCGGCAGTGCACGCAAGCTGGTGGAGGCTAAGGGGCTGCTGCAGGTGAGAGACGACTTTTGAGGCGCCTCAAAAGTCGCTGGAAAAGAGACGACATTTAAGGCACCTCAAAAGCTGCTGCCGGTGCTCGTCTCGGAGGGCGGCAGTGCACGCAAGCTGGTGGAGGCCAAGGGGCTGCTGCAGGTGAGTGGACGAGAGGCGCAGCGGTGAGGTGTGATTTTGATAGGTGTGATAAAATCTGTTGTGTATATACACGGACGGAGTGTGCCACAGAGCAGTGTGATATTTCGCATTACATCAACGAACCCACCTTGTTTCGTCGCCGCTTTATCACCTCAGGCTGATTCAGAAAACGTGTCTGGAGTTTCCAAAAAAAAAAAAAAAAACAGAATTTGACACCACTGTTGGACATTTTCTTTCCTCTTGCTTGACTCTCTGCACTCTCATGGCTGCAAGTATGTTCTCAACCATATGGCAAACCCTGTCTGTCCTACTTGCTGCCTGCTGAAGTGGGAGACTGTGTTGCCTGCTGAAGTGGGAGGCTGTGTTAAAACACTTAGTGCATATGCATTGCCAAGCCGTGAACACCGGAGATCCATGTCGGGCTCACGACACCTGTGTGTGTGTTGCGAGTAGAGATGCCCCACGTGATAAAAGTGATGTTTTGAGATCACTTTTATCGGGCTCAAAACATCACTTTGTCGGGCTCGCGACACCTGTGTGTGTGTGTTACGAGCAGAGACGCCCCACGCCATTTGAAGGCTCTTTGCTGCCTGCAACCTGAGAGGAGTCATCCCTCACCCTCTCCATGACCTGCCAAGTGCCCTCCACGGCGCATGCTGCGGTAGGATGGCATGGCATGGCATGGCGTGGCATGGCGTGGCGTGGCGTGGCGTGGCATGGCGTGGCGTGGCGTGGCATGGCATGGCGTGGCGTGGCGTGGCGTGGCGTGGCGTGGCGTGGCGTGGCGTGGCGTGGCGTGGCGTGGCGTGGCGTGGCGTGGCGTGGCATGGCATGGCATATCATCAGATCTCAGACAAGGCGGCCATAGAGCGCCTGTTGGACGAGGTGCTGGCGGGCAACCCCAAGCAGCTGGAGCAGTTTTTTTGAGACGTCTCAAAAATACCCTTTATACGCATGGCATGGCATGGCATGGCATGGCATGGCATCAGATTTCAGACGAGGCGGCCATAGAGCGCCTGGTGGACGAGGTGCTGGCGGGCAACCCCAAGCAGCTGGAGCAGTTCCGCGCCGGCAAGACCAAACTGCAGGGCTTCTTCACCGGGCAGGTGGGCTTCTTCACCGGGCAGGTGGGTTTCTTCTCCGGGCAGGTGGGCTTCTTCACCGGGCAGGTGGGTTTCTTCTCCGGGCAGGTGGGCTTTTTCACCGGGCAAGTGGGCTTCTTCACCAGGCAGCTTGGTGGGTTGGTGAGTGAGAGAGCAGGTGGGTTGAGTGAGAGAGCAGGTGGGTTGCATGAACAGCTGGGCGGTAATGGGGCGCCGAGTTGTGAGGGAATTGAGGTGTGACAAAATTGGGGTGTGAGGGAATTGAGGTGTGAGGGATTTGAGGTGTGAGGAGTTTCTCCTTTTTGGCTGCTTGTGCTCGTTGCAGCATGTTATCATGTTAATTGTTGCAGCTATAAATCGTCGCATTCTGTCTTACTTTGTGCCTCTTTCTGTCCCTCTATCCATGCATGTGGTATGCAACCATGCCCATTCCCCATGCTCCCTGGCAGGTAATGAAGGCATCGGGGGGTCGAGTGAACCCGGCGCTCATGAACAAGATTTTAATGAAGAAGCTTCACGCATCATCGTGACACATGGATGGACCAAGGCAGTAGCAAAACGTTACGCATCATCGTGACACATGGGATGGACCAAGGCAATAGCAAAACGTTACGCGTTATCGTGACACATGGGATGGACTAAGGCAATAGCAAAACGTTACGCATCATCATAACACATGGGATGGACCAAGGCGATAGCAGAATGTAACCCCTTAGGGTGTGTAAAATTGTAATTACCAAACGAAATGGTCGACCATTTGCGGGTTTCTAGAGATCGCGAAGAATTTGAGGTACGGTAACGTCCACAGATGAGCATACATACTATATTAGTTACCCTGACTTGACCAAATATCAATGGTATTGAGAAAGCTTGCTTTCTTATTCTTATCAATTGGCATCATTCTCATTACAAATTGCTTATAACAACATTTGCATCAACGTTGAACACAAGCTAGTGCAATCGAATAACACTAGCTAAGATGTACCCTATCCAAGTGGCATTAGCAAGGCGGTTTACTCTGGGGTGGGTGGTTGGGAATGTTGAGTGAGCCGTTAGAAAATCGAGAAGCGTAGGTGGAGGGAAATGAACTCCAACCCACGGTTTTTGTAGTTGGAGAAGGGCGTTTAGCGCGCTTCGACGATGCCAATTGTGCAATACAAGCAGCTTCGCTTTCACAATACACAATTTTTAAAAACACAATGTGTGTTAAAAAAAAAAAATTTATTGAGAAAGCTTGCTTTCTTATTCTTATCAATTGGCATCGTTCTCATTACAAATGGGGTCTCTGAGACATGGGCAGCGGGGGCCTCCGGTTGCGTACGAGTGCCTCTGAGTGTTGTGCCGATGACGCTGCATGCGTCAGGTCTTTTAGGTTACGGGAGGCTTCGATAAGAGGCTCGACGTATGGTGTAACATACATTTCCTTTGCTGAGTCGCTTCGCCATCTGCCCAGCCGTTTGAAGACCCTGTCTGGCACGCCTGTGTTGGCTGCTACTGTGGCTGCACCTTTTCGGAAAGAATGTGTGCCGAGCTGCAGGTCTCCAAGGCCCACCTTTGCGAAGGCTTCCTTGCACCAGTTCCGGATCGTGGTGTATGAGGGTGGCCTTGCTTGGCCCTCGCTGGTTGAAGCGTGGCCGAAGACCCGAATCAATGGTCCCTCTGACTGTGGGCCATAGCCGGCCAGTTGGATGAAGCGTCGGGTGCAGCGCACTGGGCAACAAGGGTCTGTCGTTGCTGCAATGGGAATCCAAGTGCCATGACCAGCCTGATCGGTCTTGGAGTGTGGTATGAGAATCCACATGACCGCGTCGTCGAATTGGATGTCTTGCCATTTTATGGCTGCCAGGTCAGAATATCGCAGGAATCCTGAGTACATGAGGATGGGGATCAACCCTTTCTGAAACGTCGCGGGATCGTCGGACTGCAAGTAACTCGCGGCCATGTCCCGGACTTGTTGGATCGATACGGGTTCCTTCATACGAGTAGGGCGAGGGCAGTGTCGTTTTGCACAGTCACGGACTTGGGTGGTGAACGGTCCGGTTGTCGGGCATTTGCTCCAAGTCATGCGATGAGCGAAGCTGACCGCCGAGCACGTCAGCTGCACTACGGACAGGGTGGCTTTGCGTTGGATTGCGTGTACCAGGTAGAGTGCGAGGGTCATGTCGGATGCCGAAAGAAATGGGAGGTTCACTTTTGTGCAGAAGGCTCGAAACTTGGCCCAGTATGGTTCGTATGTCCGGATCGTAGAATCAGCGCGAGATTGCGCGAGCATGTTGATCATTTGGTCGTGTAACTTTGGGAGCAAATCTGAACACAGGGCGTTGATGTTTTGAATTAGTCAAATGCCATTCTCAATGCAATAATTGGGCCGTGCGGTAGTCCCATGCCTGAAAAAGCATTGGAATGGGACCCTGCATCTAGGCATTGGCTTCCGTGTGTCAGAGGGATGTGCGCGTGGATGTGTGGAGCCCAAGTGCATGGGGAGGGTTGCAAAAGTGGCCACCAGCTTGCGCCTGGCCAGTGCGGAACTATCAGTGTGAGTGATTCCTGGGTGCGTTGTGCGTGATGGAGGACGGCTGGGACCAGTTGGGGCGGGGGGAAGGCGAAGTTGTTTTCGGGTGTCCACGCGATCGAGAACGCATCAACTGCGATGGCTTCTGGGTGGGGAATCTTTGTGCAGAAGCGCGGCAGTTGGATGTTGCGGGAGTTTGCGAAGAGGTCGATGGAGTGGGGCCCCCAACGACGTTCCAAGATGCGGAACCACGGCGTTTTCAGCGCGTAATCGTCGTGGTCGACCATTTTTTAAAGTTTGTCGGCGTGTGTATTGAGCTCGCGCGGAATCCATTCGATGATCAAGCGCGTGCCAAGCTCCATGCATGTTCGGATGATGCTCTTGCATGCCGTTGCGAGGTCGGGGCTGTGAGAGCCGCCTTTTCGAAGGATGAAGAACACGCCCTGGTTGTCCACCCGCACGAGAACGTGTTTTTGCTTGATCTTGGTCGCGTATGTTTGGAGCGCCCAAAGGACGCCTTTAATCTCCCGTCGCGTGCTGGACGTTCCTCGTAGCGGCTCTGACATGGTTGCGCTGGCTTCTTCGAGGCCGCCCGGAAATGTGGTCAGAGTGGCGCCCCAACCGTGAGAGCTGGCATCCACATGGA
>CANXME010002090.1:0-72500 GCA_948144175.1 Closterium sp. NIES-65 | reverse complement strand
CAGCTGCTGCTGCAGTCACGCCATCTGCTGTGGTTGCGCCTGTGGCTCCTGTGGCTGAGGTAGCGCGTGTGGTTCCAGTGACTTCAACCACACCACAGGTGCCTGAAGCGAGTGTGACAACCGAAGCAATATCGGAGGAGGCGTGTGCACGTGCTGCTGATCCGAGTGAGAAAGGTAGGTGGTCGAAGCTGCGTGAGGAGGTTCGAGCTATGGATAATGCAATGACACGTGCTGCTTACCTGAGATGGGACAAGCGGAGCAAGGAGACATCATGGGCCATGGAGATCGAAACCGCCATTGAAGCGGCTCTGCGTACCTGCTTCTTGCCCAAGCACCCTGATGCTGTGGCGAATCAGACTCCCAAAACCGTGCCTCCTGTATCTGCAGCAGCAGCGGCTGTAGCAGTGTCCGCAGCACCAGCTGCTCCTTCCCCCGCAGCTAAAACAACAGTGAAATCACCTGCTGCGGCATCACCAGTGAGAGGAGCAGCAGCAGCAGCACAGAAGCCAAAGCCTGCTGTTGCAGCAAGGTGCAAGGTGGGGGTTGAAAGCGTGAAGGGCAAGAATGGTTGCAGCAGCAAGGTGGTGAGCATGGGTGTCAAGGGTGGTAAGGACAACAACACGCATGCAGGCTCTGCCCAATTTGCAGCAGCAGCGCAGAAGCCAAGGCCTGCCGTGCATGCAGCAGCAGCAGCAGCAGCAGCAGTTGCAGCATCACGTGGCGGTGCATCATCAGTGAGAGCAGCTGGCAAGGCCAGCAGCAGGCAGGCGAGTGGGGTGAAGAGGAGAGAGGAGTATGGGTGTGGGGAGGGAGCAGCAGGGAGGGCAGCAGGTGGAAGGCAGGGTGGTGTGAAGGCAGCAGGTGGAAGGCAGGGTGGTGTGAAGGCAGCAGGTGGCAGAGCAGTGGCAAGTGGCGTGTGTGGCAGGGAGGGGGTGAAGCAGCAGGCGGGGCGGAGAGAGGGTTTGGTGCATGAGAGGGAGGTCAGGCCAGGCTGCCGCAGCAGCAGGGCGCACAGAAGGAGCTCCTGAAGAGCCGCCATAGCAATGGCTGCTCTCAGCATGAAAACATCCCAGAGGAACATGGGCTCCACATACATGGGTACAATACCGAAGGGTGTGCTGGAAAAATGGCGACACTAATGCAACAATTCCCAGCTGCTGCTGGGAATATTTAATAACTTGTAGGTAGCACTACAGACACTGTACATTAGTAGGATGTTAATGCCTTGCCTCTGTGATAGGAGTATCACTTGTAATCTGCAAGTAAATTGCATTATACATTCTCTGTCATCTGGGTGGGTGTAAAGCAGTGAAGCTAGAAAACGCAGCACCACACTAGAGCACGGGATCAATATTAATGTTCCTAGACACTCATGGCCCATAGCCCATGGGTCATTTTGGTACGTTAATTGAGATCCTGAAAGCACGAAGTCCCAGAGGACCATGAAGTGTACATTGATAGGTTGTGACTGGATCAGCTGCCAGCTGCTGTGTTGAACATCTAGACACTGTCCTCCTCCCATACCTGCATGGGTACATGTGTACATGGGTTCATGGGTGAATAAGTGCATGGATATGGGTGCATGGGTGCATGGGTTCATCAGGGTCACATAGCAGAAAAAGGTGTTGGGTGGATTGATGAAACGCATGTTCTTACAACGAGGGTTCCTGGGTTCATCGGTGTATGGGTGTGTAGGTGTGTGGGTGCCTGCATGCGTGTGTGGGCTCATGGGTGCATGACTGGATGGGTGCAGAGTGCACGGGTGCATAGGTGAATGGTGCATGGCTGACATAGCGAGGCATGGGGTTGGATGATGTGACTGAGAACCTCGGATGGAGGGCAGCAGGGGAAAAGTGTTCTTCTCAAGTAAAGACGTCGTTTCCGAAAAGGGGAGGTGAAGTAAGTGAGGATTGAGTGTGGGGAGTGGTGTTGAGAGGAGGGGAGAGAATGGAAGCAGCAGAGTCAACGGAGAGAAAACGTGGGAAGAGTCAAGGGAAGTAGAGGAAGAGGACAGGGCGTTGGGAGGTTGGAGAGGGCGAGAGCGATTCACATGAGTGCGTTGCTGGCAATCAGCTGCCCTGCTGGTTAGCAGTGAAGGAGCAAGTGAGATGGCAAGGCAAGGAGGCGGCAAGTGGCAAGCAGGAAGAGATGGAGAGAACCGAGATGGGAAGTGAGATGGCAACCGAGAAACTGAAATTGAAATGGCAGCTGAAATTGAGATGACATTTGAAATGGCAGTTGAGATGGCAACTGAGAAACTGAGATGACGATTAAAATGGCAAGCGAGAACGCAAGTGAGATGACAACTGAAACGTCAAATGAAATGGGAAGTGAGAGATGGCAGCTCAAAGTCAACTGAAGTGGCTACCGCGATGGCGATTGATACGGCAACTGCAATAGCAACTGAAATGACAACTGAAATGACAACTGCAAAGGAAAATTTTATGGCCAACTGAGATGCAAACTGAAACGGTAATTGGCATCGCAACTGAATCGGCAACTGAATTGGCAGCAGAAATGACATATCTGATGGCGATGCAAGAGCTGACTGAAATGGAAATTGAAGTGGCAACTGAAATGTCAACTGAGATGTCAATTGACGTGGCACATAAAATGGCAGCTACCATGGCAACCTAAATGGCAACCGGGATGGCAACTTGAATGGCAGATGATATGGATATCAACGGATGGCTCAGATCAGGGTGAAGGGGGGAAACGGGACGCTTTGGAACGATGTCCAGTTGGCCTTGTGCCCATTCGAGGGGAAGCATGGGACCCATTAGATGTCAGCAAGCAGCAAGATTAGACTTGTCTCAGAAGACAGGAGGAAACAACTACGACACGGGAAGGGATGGGATGGGATGGGATGGGATGGGATGGGGTGTGTACATGGCCTGATGGTAGGTGATGCCACCTGTTCTACACCCCCTCCAAAGCAGAATTCTCATGTTTAACCCTTGAGCCGTCTATTACTAACCTGCACCATGGAAAGGTGCGAATGAATACTCTGTACAGAATCGTGATGTGTTTACACGGTGAGCGTTTCGCCATGAATTGACCATGCAATGGGATGGGATGATGTGGGTTATTGCATGTACTAGTGTGTTTAGCATGAGCATGTTTCCGGACAGTTAGGAATCACTCACCGACAAAAAGTCATTTCCAACACTCAGGTAGTCAGTGTGTCAATGAGAAGGTATTATTTTTACTCAGATTCTTGGTATACATGCGGAAAAAGCATAACCTTACTGTATATATGTACAGATGCTGCGAGCGGCTCTACTCGTCATCGTTAATGAACCTCCCTGTACCGGGGTTGATAGCGGCGATGAAGAAGAAGGCGATGCTGGCGAGCAGCAGCGGCTCCAGCTCCCACACGGGCAAGCCAGTCTCGATATTCAGCTGCGCCAGCGCGCCTCGCCCGGTGATCACCTCGCCCACCAGGCTCGCCGCGAACCCCAGTTGCGCCATGCGCCCCACGAACAGCTCGTTTGACTTGGTAAACCCGAACAGCGGCCCCTCCTCGCTCAACCCCAGCGCCGCCTTCACGCTCCCCGGCTTCACCGGCGGACCCGCCGGCGCCTCGTCGTCCACGAATCGCCCGCGGTCGCCCAGCCCGCCGATGGCGCCGAGCACGGTGAATGCGATGAAGAAGAGAAGCAGCGGCTCGGCTTCCGTGATGGGGATGCCCGTCTCCAGGTTCAGTTGCGAAAGGATTCCCTGCCCGGTTACCGCTTCGCCCAGCAGCGACGCCGCGAATCCGAGCATCGCCACGCGCCCCACGAAGAGCTCATTGGCTTTCGTGAAGCCGAAGCCGCCGGATGTGCCGAAGATGCCGTCCTCGGTGCGCAGTTGCTTCTTTACGGGGGAGGTCTTAGCGGGGACGGCGGCCTTATTGAAGCCGAGGAGGGCGGTCACGCCGAGACCGCGGGGAGCGACGATGGGAGCTACTGATAGGCGATTGGCGGAGAGAGAAGCGCCCTTCACTGCTGCGCTGAAGGAAAGAGCGGCGAGCGATTGGTGAGCGATGAGGGAGAAAGCCGTTGTGATAAATTATTGGAAATGTGATAGCGTGAACAGCTCGTAAAAGAGAAAGTAATCGTGATATCAGGCAGGTGATCAACTTCAGATGGAAAGCACGGGTTACGCAGGCGCATTTATGTGTTTACCAAGCCGCTAATTGAAATTGACTGTCGAGCAGGACGGGAGCTGGATACCAGAATGAAAGCAGAAATTCATCGTGAGACGTGGCTGTGTAACTGAAGCGCCACGGTGGATGTTCTGCTTCAGCATGCCCCATTCCCGGAACGAATGCCAGCCGCGTGGCCTTGTTTTTGCCATCAATGCTGGCACGTCAGATCTCTGGAAGGTGGGGCTGGGGGAATCTGACGTGTCCTCTGGAACTTTTTGGGACCATCGAGCACCGACTGCAGAGTATCGCTGGCATTGACCCTCAGCGAACTGATTTGCTGGACAGAATGGGATGAGGGTTTCGGACACGAATTTAGAGGTTCACTCGTTGTGTTTAGAGTATACCGTAGTACACTTGTTTTTTATTGTTAAGTTCAATATACCCACTCTGCTGCTGCCTGTGAGATGAGAGCGAATCAGAGAAGACAAACACAGCAATAATGACCTGGTGTCTTGGTCCCTGTACAATGCAGGTGTGGCTTGGTACACCCCCTAGTGGATTTTAGATGGGATGTAGGGGCAAATATGTTATAAACAACGATATGACGTGACAATGTCGCAACCCCCAACCAGCTACCGGTCATTGCATCCATGAAACCAGGTTAACAGACCAAGTTTTTTTCATCCACTTTACAAGAGCTACAGACCTAATTATTCAAGGTACTGCTTCATCTGCATGCACGCATCACTTGGCCTGTGGGTGTGATGCAATGTAAGCGATAGCATCGGCACAGGATTGGATTTTATCGGCATCGGCATCGGGGATCTCGACAGCAAACTCCTCCTCAAACGCCATCACCACCTCCACCCCGTCTAGCGAGTCCAGCCCCAAGTCCTTCTGGAAGCTCGCCGTGGGGGTCACCTGCACAGGCACACAGATACAAAAGACGATGTTTTAAGCACCCCAAAAAAATCCATCACCACCTCCACCCCATCTAACAGGTCCAGGCCAAGGTTCTTCTGGAAGTGGTCAGCTGGGGTCACCTCCTTCACCCAGTCCAGCGCCAGCCCCGGGTCGTTTTGAAAGTGCGCTACATCACAGGCATGGGGGATCAGCAGGGTATGCACATGGGACGAACACGGGTGGACATGGAATGGCGACGGGATGATCACGAGATGATGAAAGGAGGAGATGGCAGGAGCGCAGATGACATGAGCCATAGGAGTCTCAAGTGCCAGGGGGAATAAAAAGAGAGGAATGCGGAACGGGGGACAGAGGGAAGAACGGAGGAGGGAGAGCGAATGAGTGGGGGATACAGGGATAGAGGGACAGTGAGAGAGGGAGGGAGGAAAGGAAGGAAAGGCGGTGAGGACCAAAAGGTACAGGCTGACCACTCACTGACACACCTCACTTCCCACTCGTCCGCTCCGCTTCCCCATCGTCACCACCGTTCCCGCAGCGAAAGCCGCAAGTAGGTGCGAACCATGCATCTTACGGCCTTATGCCGCACGCAGGCGCATCGGCGGAGACACGCAGGCGCGACTCGAATGCGCGCCGAATCTGCGGGATCAAGTCACTTCCCGCCCAGCACCAAGACACGCTGGCGTCAACTCGGCGCCCCGTGCACGCAACCTTTGTTGATCAATGCGAGCGCATCCTCAATTTCGAACGAACACAGACAGCTACGCGAACCACGACAACCTTAATAACTCAACGCCGCGACAAGCGTGCCGCCGTCATTCATCGCGATCTTACCAGTTTCGGATCCACCTTCTGGAACTTCTTAACTACGTTCAGCACGCGCTCCGTGACCGCGTCCTTGTCGAGGTAAGTGCCAGCCGACTCCGCGAACCCGCGGCTCGGGGCTCCGCCGGCCGGCGCGCTGCCGACGCGTGACCAGAAGGAGGGCGTCACGGGTAGCCGCACGTGGCCCAGGACGGCGGATCTGACGAGCGCGAAGGCGGCTGCTGGTGCGCGCTGCATTTTGATGGTCGGTCGGCGGATCGACACGTGGCACGATGGATGCGGAGGCTTAAAAAAGTGTGGAGATGGAAAGAAAAGCGGACCGAATGGCGGATGTGGCGGCGGGATTGGCGGATCGAGCAGAAGGGACAGATGGTGGGGTGAAAGCGTGTGCGAGGGTTGTGCAGTTTGTGAGGCGGAATGCGGGAAATGGGGAAGGCGGTGGAAGGAGGGGGATGGCCTGGGAGAAGGTTGTGCGCGGGGGAGCGAGAAGGGGGCAAAAGAAGGGAACAGAAGAAGGCGAACAAAAGGGGAAGTTGGAGATTTTGTACATAATGTTTTGATAAGTGAAAGGTATCATTTCAATCCAAATTTTATGTATTTCGTGAGGCTTTGCAATGTGGAGTATACATGTCTCCACATAAAACGAGCTTCAGTTTGGGTTGCCAAGGTGGATAATCTCTGGCCACGGACGAATGTTTAAGCCGATGTGGCACTGGTTTCCAACTGTTCTGGATCCTTTGTGACACGTGTCAGCTGTACGAATTTCAACGTGATGAAACCCAAGTTTGGCTTAGATGAGTGCAACGCTGGTGGTTGTCTGTGCTGATGTTGTGACGAAGGAGGGTATCGGACAAATATACTCAAAACGTTCCGACCACCGTATGGCTACCACAGCCACCCAAATTGCAACTGAATGTGAATCCGATCTTTTTGAATGAAGTGTATGGACAAAAGGGTGTGAAACCAGGAGTAGAAGTGTAGCTTGGTACGAGAAGCGGGTTTCCTAAAAGTAACTAGAACCGCAATCACGGGACAGGGGAGCATTCAGTAGGAGATGGTGGCACTTCAATTCTTACAGGGTAGTAACTTTCCATCGGGGCTACTAGCCCTAAGATTTGTAAGAACCAAATGACATTCGTAGGCTGTTTCGTTGCTCACCCCTCCATCCACTACATCACTCCCCCACCATCACTCCACTCCATTCCAACATTCACTCCACAAGATTCATTTCATTCTGCACCACCAGAGTCACTGCACTGCAATGGCTGCCACTACTGCTTCCTCTGTTGCTTCCGTCAGCTCCTTGGCTGGCCGTCAGTCGCGCCTAGCAGTAAGCCCGTTTCCGCTGTACCCTCACCTTGCCTCTCGCTCGCAATCTCGTCTCTTGCCGCGTATATTGACCATACAATTGCTTCTATCCCAGTCAACAACATTCGACACATCGTGTATCTTTGCCTCTGCGCTCGCTCTCTCTCACGTTGCTCTCCTCGCCACTCGCGTTCCCCGTGATGTCTTTTGTCGCCTTGCAGCCGCCTCAACGGCAGACCGTTGCGCCCTTCCTCTCGTCAAGCGCATTCTCCCGCGGCCAATCAGGTGAGCCCACTACGGTTTGCGCTGAACGAATTGTTTCTTAAACGACTTAACTTCGCCGGCCCCGTATTGACTCGTGGTGATTGTGAGCTACGGCGGAGCATCACGGGGTTGGCTTGCATGGCACTTTGCGGCATGGCATTGCCGTTGCCGTGTGCCTGTGAAGTTGAGTGGGGGCAAATGGAATTTGAGGGACTAGCCACTGCGAAGCGTAACGCATAGACCTTATATCACGAGGCATCACGGCGAGCTATTTCGACATAGACCTTATATCACGAGGCATCACGGCGAGCTATTTCGACATAGACCTTATATCACGAGGCATCACGGCGAGCTATTTCGACATAGACCTTATATCACGAGGCATCACGGCGAGGCACGTACGCAATCACGACGCACCATGGCCAGACACATATATAGTCGCAGCAAAGCGCGATCGCGCATCGCATCCACTCATAGCAGCTGAACTGGCCTGGCTCTAATCTCCCGCACTCGCGTCTTGTGCAACGCCCGCTGCACTTCACTGAGGCGAAATTCCATCCGCCGTTGCCGTCCGCATTACCTTCCCTTATCTCTGCCTTCCCTTATCTCTGATATGGCCCGCCTCAGCTTTGGCCATAGCATGTGTTTCTCTCTGCCCTTTGCCCGCTGTCCGAAAGAATGCGTTATAATCACTTGTTGCTCTCTTTCCCATTTTCCCGTCTGCAGCACTGCGCGCCAATGCCACGTCAGCAAGGCCCGCTGGCGTGGAGGGGCCGTCTCTCCGCCACGTGGCACCACAAGCTGCGTTGGTGAAGGGAAAGAGGTGAGCTGTGGGGAAGAGAGGAAGACAGGTCTGTGCTCATGAAGAAGGGCAGCAGTAGGCAAGGTCGCCTTTAGCAAAGGGACGATAGTCAAACAATGAAGAGAGGAAGACAGATGCGTCAAACAGGTCTAATATGAAGGAAAGGCTCGCGCTAAGGAGATGCGAAAGAGATGGGCTACGGGGAAAATGGAGAAACGGAGAGACAATGGTTGATCAGGGATAGATGGGAGAGGCAACGGTCAGGAAGGCCTGAGAGCACGCGGATGAGAGGATGGGCTAGGTCGTCTCTGTGATGAGAATAAGCGGGGGGCGGAGGACAAGGAAGATCAGCGTGACACTTCCACCCTCAACTCGTCCCGGGCCCTTCCTTCCTATGCGTCCCTCTCCACTCCACGTCTTTCGAGGCGCCTCAAAAGCCCTTCCTTCCTATGCGTCCCTCTCCCTCTTCACGCGTCCCTGCCTGCCCAAATCCGTTTCGTCACCCCGTTCTAGATGCCCTTTCCTCTCCGTGCACCCTGTCTGCACCTCCCATGCACTTGCGCGCCGTCTTTTGAGGCGCCTCAAAAGTCGTCTCCGTGCACCCTGTCTGCACCCTGTCTGCACCTCCCATGCACTTGCGCGCCGTCCCTCCTCCTCATCCCTCCCTCCCCCCAGCAACGGGTCGCACAAGGTGAAGGGGTCGGAGCGGCCGGTGATGGAGGACAGGGTGGCACCCCAACTCTTGTGTTTTCCACCCCTTTCTGCCTCGCCCCACCCCCCTCCCCCACTCCCCACCTTTCCTTCCCGTTGCCCCCGGTTCCCAGCTATGGCGTGCACAAGGTGAAGGGGTCGGAGCGGCCAGTGATGGAGGACAGGGTGGCGACGGTGGTGGAGGGGGAGAAGAGCCCTTCCTTCTTTGCCGTGTTCGACGGCCATGGGGGTGCTGCTGTCGCCGAGTGAGTGGGGGGCTGGATGGTTTTTGAGACGTCTCAAAATTCGACGGCCATGGGGGTGCTGCTGTCGCCGAGTGAGTGGGTGGGGGGCTGGATGGTTTTTGAGACGTCTCAAAGTTCGACGGCCATGGGGGTGCTGCTGTCGCCGAGTGAGTGAGTGGGGGGCTGGATGGGGGAGGGTGTGCATGCGTGTGTGGGGCATCACCGCAATTGGTTGGTAGGTAGTGCACGTGCGCACTGAGAAACGCCAAGCCTTCTTTTCTGTATTATAAAAAGTGCAGTTTTGAGACGTCTCAAAACTACACTTTTATTGTGTGGGGCATCACCGCGGTTGGTTGGTAGGGCATGTGCGCACTGAGAAACGCCAAGCCTTCTTTGCTGTGTTTGACAGCCATGGGGGACCCCGCTGTCGCCGAGTGAGTGGTGGGTTGGATGGTTGGGAGTGGGGCACACAGGCACACGGGCGTCTGTTTGCTGAGGAGGGGTGCGTGCGTGTTGAAATGTCCTCGGAGTTGCAGCGCTGAGAAGTTATTTGGGTGCGTGCGCGTTGAAATGTGTCAAGTGCACAGTGAAGAAACGCCCTGGGGGAGTTGCAGCGCTGCGAGCTGGTTGCTTTTCTGTGCAAGGCTGGATTCGCACTCATTCACTCATTGGTCGCTTTGGCTTGGCCTGTCTGCCTCTCTCCTACACGCGCTTACTTTTGAGTCGACTCAAAAGTCAACTTGGCCTGTCTGCCTCTCTCCTACACGCGCTTACACCAGGTTCTTGGAGAAGGAGCTGTGGCCCGCATACAAGAAAGCCATTGAGAGTGAGTGCCGTACCATGCTTGCTTGCATGCTTCGTGGCTCGTGTGTCTGTGTGCGACATGTCACATGCACATGTAATAGTTCTTGGGGAAGGAGCTGTGGCCCGCATACAAGAAAGCCATTCAGAGTGAGTGCCATGCCGTGCTTGCTTCAGTGCGGTTTTACCTTCTTCCCATCCTTGCTCCCTTCCTTTTTTAACCTCACCTATCCAATTCATCCAATGCGTTCCTTCCCATTCCCACATCTCCCCACTGCCTGCCACACTCGAATAAGTGCATTCCCGTTTCCGTGTCTCACTATTGCCACATTCTAATACGTGCATGTTCCTCACGCCTCTCCCTCCCTGGCGTCTCCCATTCCTCCATCCCTCCCATCTCACCTCCATCCCTCCCATCTCACCTCCATCCCTCCCATCTCACCTCCATCCCTCCCATCTCACCTCCATCCCTCCCATCTCACCTCCATCCCTCCCATCTCACCTCCATCCTCCCATCTCACCTCCATTCCTCCCATCTCACCTCCATTCCTCCCATCTCACCTCCATTCCTCCCATCTCACCTCCATTCCTCCCATCTCACCTCCATTCCTCCCATCTCACCTCCATTCCTCCCATCTCACCTCCATTCCTCCCATCTCACCTCCATTCCTCCCATCTCACCTCCATTCCTCCCATCTCACCTCCATTCCTCCCATCTCACCTCCATTCCTCCCATCTCACCTCCATTCCTCCCATCTCACCTCCATTCCTCCCATCTCACCTCCATTCCTCCCATCTCACCTCCATTCCTCCCATCTCACCTCCATTCCTCCCATCTCACCTCCATTCCTCCCATCTCACCTCCATTCCTCCCATCTCACCTCCATTCCTCCCATCTCACCTCCATTCCTCCCATCTCACCTCCATTCCTCCCATCTCACCTCCATTCCTCCCATCTCACCTCCATTCCTCCCATCTCACCTCCATTCCTCCCATCTCACCTCCATTCCTCCCATCTCACCTCCATTCCTCCCATCTCACCTCCATTCCTCCCATCTCACCTCCATTCCTCCCATCTCACCTCCATTCCTCCCATCTCACCTCCATTCCTCCCATCTCACCTCCATTCCTCCCATCTCACCTCCATTCCTCCCATCTCACCTCCATTCCTCCCATCTCACCTCCATTCCTCCCATCTCACCTCCATTCCTCCCATCTCACCTCCATTCCTCCCATCTCACCTCCATTCCTCCCATCTCACCTCCATTCCTCCCATCTCACCTCCATTCCTCCCATCTCACCTCCATCCCTCCCATCTCACCTCCATTCCTCCCATCTCACCTCCATTCCTCCCATCTCACCTCCATTCCTCCCATCTCACCTCCATTCCTCCCATCTCACCTCCATTCCTCCCATCTCACCTCCATTCCTCCCATCTCACCTCCATCCCTCCCATCTCACCTCCATTCCTCCCATCTCACCTCCATTCCTCCCATCTCACCTCCATTCCTCCCATCTCACCTCCATTCCTCCCATCTCACCTCCATTCCTCCCATCTCACCTCCATTCCTCCCATCTCACCTCCATCCCTCCCATCTCACCTCCATTCCTCCCATCTCACCTCCATTCCTCCCATCTCACCTCCATTCCTCCCATCTCACCTCCATCCCTCCCATCTCACCTCCATTCCTCCCATCTCACCTCCATTCCTCCCATCTCACCTCCATTCCTCCCATCTCACCTCCATTCCTCCCATCTCACCTCCATTCCTCCCATCTCACCTCCATCCCTCCCACCTCACCTCCATTCCTCCCATCTCACCTCCATTCCTCCCATCTCACCTCCATTCCTCCCATTTCACCTCCATTCCTCCCATCTCACCTCCATTCCTCCCATCTCACCTCCATTCCTCCCATCTCACCTCCATGCCTCCCATCTCACCTCCATTCCTCCCATCTCACCTCCATTCCTCCCATCTCACCTCCATTCCTCCCATCTCACCTCCATTCCTCCCATCTCACCTCCATTCCTCCCATCTCACCTCCATCCCTCCCAACTCACCTCCATCCCTCCCACCTCACCTCCATTCCTCCCATCTCACCTCCATTCCTCCCATCTCACCTCCATTCCTCCCATTTCACCTCCATTCCTCCCATCTCACCTCCATTCCTCCCATCTCACCTCCATTCCTCCCATCTCACCTCCATGCCTCCCATCTCACCTCCATTCCTCCCATCTCACCTCCATTCCTCCCATCTCACCTCCATTCCTCCCATCTCACCTCCATTCCTCCCATCTCACCTCCATTCCTCCCATCTCACCTCCATCCCTCCCAACTCACCTCCACGCCATGCTCCCTGTCCTCATCCATCCACCCTGCCCCCATGTACCCCCACCCGCGCACCTGCACTCCCCCCTCACCCCCACCCGCGCACCTGCACTCCCCCCTCACCCCCAGCCGCGCTGAGCAAGGGCACGAGCCTGGAGAGGGCAACGCTGCGCGCGTATGAGGAGGTGGACAAACGCACTCTGGTGAGCGAGGCAGCAATTAAGGCCACGTGGCATGGGGCATGGGGTAGTGCTGAACAATAGGATGGGGTAGCAGGTGAATAGATGCTGAGCAAGAAGGGCTCGAGTCTGGAGAGGGCGACGCTGCGCGCGTATGCGGAGGTGGACAAGCGCACTCTGGTGAGTGAGCCTGCACACACGGACATGGGGCATGGGGCATGGCGCATGGGGCACGGGTCATGGGGCACGGGGCATGGGGCATGGGGCACGGGGCATGGGGCATGGGGCACGGAGCATGGGGCATGGGGCATGGGGCATGGGGCACGGGGTAATGCTGAACTATAGGTGAATAGCTGCTGAGCAAGAAGGGCGCAAGCCTGGAGACAGCAACTGTGCACAAGCGCACTCTGGTGAGAGTGAGGGGTGGAAAGATATGCCATGGGTGGGGGTAAATTGGTATGCCGTGAGTGCGGGGGTGAGGTGGTATGTGGTGAGTAGCTGAGCAAGGGCACGGGCTTGGAGAGGGCGACCCTGCGCGCATATGATGAGGAGGTGGACAAACGCACTCTGGTGAGAACGAGGGGTGGATGGGGAGGAATGGCATGTGAGAGAGGAGGTGGATGCACGCATGGGGTGATTTGCTGAGTAAGGGCACAAGGGTAACCGTGCGGGCCTATAAGGAGGTGGACAAGAGCACTCTTTTTTTAGAAAAGGTGGACAAGAGCACTCTGTTTTTTGAGAATTCTCAAAAAACACTCGCGGGCCTATAAGGAGGTGGACAAGAGCACTCTCTATGGTAAGTGAGCGTGCAAGACAAGCGCATGAGGTACTGGGTGTATAGCTGAGCAAGGGCACGAGCCTGGAGAGAGCAGCCTGGTGAGGGCAGGTGCATTCACGGCTTCTGGCTTGTGCAAACCCAAAGGGTGACTGCGTAGCTTGCGAGGTGGACCCTGGTGGTGAGAGTGAGGGTTGGATGGATGGTGTGCCGCAGGTGGGGGTGTGATGGTATGGAATGGTGTGGCATGCGGGCGGACAGGTCGTTTTACAGTTGAAGGGTTGCACAAGGGTTGCACATATGCCTACAATGGGCCAATCTAATGCCTACAATGGGCCAATCTAATGCCTACAATGGGCCAATCTAATGCCTACAATGGGCCAATCTAATGCCTACAATGGGCCAATCTAATGCCTACAATGGGCCAATCTAATGCTCTCCCTTACCCTCCCACCTCACTCATTCCCACTCCTCAAGGAGATGCATAGGGGTTCTTTAGCATGATGATGGAGCATGGCATGGGCGGCCCCATGTGCGGCCCAAGTGCACTCACATCTTCTTCCTCCCATTCTCTCCTCGCCCCCCCTCTTCACCAGGCGCCACCCAAGGGGTTCTTTGGCATGATGATGGGGCGCGGCATGGGCGGTCCCAAGTGCGGCTCCTGTGAGGGCAATCTTAGGTCTCCTCGCCTCGCTCTCATAATACCCCCACAGAACACGTGAAAGAAGGAGTGTTTTGAGACGTCTCAAAACACTCCTGTGAGGGCAATCTTACTTCTCCTCGCTATGATAATAATACCCCCACAAAACAACCTCTACCCTCCCACCCCCCTCACTCCCCCTAGGCGCCCCCCAAGGGGTTCTTTGGCATGATGATGGAGCGCGGCACGGGTGGTGGTCCCAATCTTATTTCTCCTCTCTCCTCCCCTCAAACTCCCCCGCTCTCTACCCTCCCCCCCCCACCCCCAGGCGCCCCCCAAAGGGTTCTTTGGAATGATGATGGAGCGCGGCATGGGCGGCCCCAAGTGCGGCGCCTGCGCCAACACCGCTGTCATTCTGCCCCAGCCAGGTGAACACAACAGAGTGCTGCCGCACCTGCCAGGTGAAAACAACAGAGTGCTGGCACGGCACCTGCCAGGTCAAAGTTAGTGAGAGGTTCTACTTCCTGTCAGGTGCAGGCAAGAGAGGTGCTGGCCAGCGATTTATGCCAGGTGAAAACAACAGACAGCTGTAATTCCTGATGAGCGCAACATTCTTCTGGTTACCCCTGCCCGACTCCAACCTGGCTCGTGCCCTGCTGCTAAGTGCCCATGTGCCCATGTGCCCATGTGCCCTCCAATCCAGGTGTATGAAGATTCATTTTGAGACGTCTCAAAACGACTCCAACCTGGCTCGTGACCTGCTGCTAAGTGCCCATGTGCCCTCCAATCCAGCCACAGCCCTCACATGCCCTCTCCCTCTCTCGAACAGTCCTTCTGATTGAACGTGCCCTCTCACGTCTCTCTCCCTCTCCCCCTCTCCCTCCCTCCAAACGGCTCATACCAGCTGGTAGCGGCCAACGTGGGGAACTCGCACACGTACCCAACTTTGATCGCTCACTTCCCTTGCTCCTTCCCTCTCCCCCTCTCCCCCTATTCCCCTCTCCCCCTCTCCCTCCCACCAGACGGCTCATACCAGCTGGTAGCAGCCAACGTGGGGGACTCGCACACGTACCTGTCGCGGGCAGGGGAGCCCGTCAAGCTGAGCGAGGACCACAAGGTGGGGGGTAGAAAGGGTGGGCGGGGAGTGGGTAGTGGTTGGGTGGGTGAGTGGGGGTTGAGTGCGTGGGTGGGTAGGTGGGTGGAGGCAGAGTGGGGAATGTGACGGGCCACGTCCTGTCGTGGGTAGGCGCGAGGACCACAAGGTGGGGCGTAGAAAGGATGAGGGGTGGGGTATGAGTGGGTGTGTGAGTGGATGTTGAGTGGGTGGGTGGGAGGCAGAGAGGGAATATGAGCGGCCACGTACCTGTCGCGGGCAGGGGAGCCTGTCAAGCTGAGCGAGGAGTACAAGGTGGGGGGCGGAAAGGGTGGGAGGGGACGGAGTGGGTGGGAGGAGGGGGGGGGGGGGGGGGGGGGGGAGAGTCGGAGTTCCCATTTTGACTGTGAGTCTGAACTGTGATGGCAGAAGGGGGTTTGGGCTGCATCCTGCAACACTCACATGACACCTGGTAGATGACATGGCGGCCACCCATCTGCCCATTTTCCCATCTCCCCACCACATCTCCTTTCTCCCATCTCCCAGCTTCCACCTCCCCATCTCCTTATTCCTTCAATCCCCGTTTTCTCAAATCCCCATCCCCTCTCCCTGCATGCCCGCTCTCCCCCCCTGCAGCCCAACATAGAGGCGGAGCGCATGAGGATGGAGCGCAAGAAGACTGTTAAGTCGACTAGAAGCAGCCTCCTCCCACCATCTCCGCATCTCCCATCTTCCCACGCCCCACCGCCCCGCTGCCCGTGCTCTCGCCCCCTGCAGCCCAACATAGAGGCGGAGCGCATGAGGATCGAGCGCAAGAACCCCACCCCCGGACAACCACTGGTATGTCAGCGCGACTGGCAGAGACTCTGCGGGTATGTTAGGCTGGCGGGTGCTGGTATGGTAGGCTGGTATGTCAGGCTGGTACGGCAGGCTGATTCGGCAGGCTGGTACGGCAGGCTGGTTCGGCAGGCTGGTACGGCAGGCTGGTACGGCAGGCTGGTATGGCAGGCTGGTATGGCAGGCTGGTATGGCAGGCTGGTATGGCAGGCTGGTTTGGCAGGCTGGTATGGCAGGCTGGTATGGCAGGCTGGTATGGCAGGCTGGTATGGCAGGCTGGTATGGCAGGCTGGTATGGCAGGCGCACTGTGGAGCGATGACTGTGGCGCGTCTCACTTGGCCCCTGCAACAGACACAGCACCGGCTGCTGCGTTTGAGTCGACTCAAAAGCACCTGCTGCTGCGGCAGGTGCTCCTTTCCCCCCTTACTATCTCAGACCCCATCAGTGCATGTCATTGCGTGCCTCTAGTTGCCATGCCGCATGGTGGGGTTGCACGGATGGGGTTTGAACCAAGCAACCCCTATGCTTGCCTCACTCCGTCTCATCTGTTATGCACTCCCCCACACTCCTCCTCTGATCCCTCCCCCACACTCCGCCCCTGCCCCCCCCCCCCCTGTCACGGCACGCCCTCCTGACTGCACTGCAGGTGCGCATGGCGGGGGGCGAGTGGCGGGTGGGAGGGCTGCTGGCGCTCTCGCGTGCCTTTGGAGACGTCTACCTCAAGGAGTGAGTATTGAGTATCACTACCCTGCCATAGGAGTCAGTCCCGCTACCCTTCCATAAGTCCGGCCGAAACGTGCGGTACATGCGACTCCAGTAACCAGTTCCTTTACTAAGTGACTCATTGCAGTCCTTTCTCTACTACTTTGTCTGCTCTAGCGACTCGCATGGAATGTAGCAACTGAGATTTGATTTCGAATCTGTGGAGGCACCAGAGCTTGCTGCGGTTCGAATCCTTCCACTTTTTTTGGACGAGTACCTCAAGGAGTGCCCTGCATTGCCTCATTGTCTCATCACCTCATTGCCTCATGATCCCGTCACATCTCGCCCTCTCCCTCCTTCCCGCATCAGCTGGAGCGATGGCACCAGGGACACCTCATTGCCTCATTGCCTCATTCCCTCGGCAACTCATCACCACATGGCCTCATTGCCTCTTGGCCTCGTCACATCACGCCCTCTCCCTCCTTCCCGCATCAGCTGGAGCGATGGCACCAGGGACACCTCATTGCCTCATTGCCTCATTCCCTCGGCAACTCATCACCACATGGCCTCATTGCCTCTTGGCCTCGTCACATCACGCCCTCTCCCTCCTTCCCACATCAGCTGGAGCGATGGCACCAGGGACGGCGCGCGCGGTGGCTTTGGGCTCACTGCTGAGCCCTATGTCACTGTCCTCACCCTCGCCCCTGGTGAGCCTCCTCCCTCTCTCGCCGTTTAATCCTGCCTTGTGCGGCGTTGACTCAAAGGCCGCTCTGGGCTCACCGCTGAGCCCTATGTGACCGTCCTCACCCTCTACCGCTGACCTCTCTCCTTCTCTCCCTCTCTCACTCTCTCCCTCCACGGGACACACGACAAAGGCACCCAGGTGCCGTGGGTGGTTGCACTCACGTGCCAAGTCACCCCTTCCTCGTTCCCCGCATGCCGCACGTCGTGTTGCTCTTCACTGAGACCTTACCCTCTCTTTCTGTGCCTTGCTGACGTGGCAGGCGATGATTGGCTGATCATGGGCTCGGACGGGCTGTGGGACGCAGTGAAGAGCCAAGAGGCCGTTGACCTGTGCCGCAAGCAAGGGTGCGTTGACTTGGGGTTTGTTCATGCTTGCTGTCCCCTCCGTCCCTCATTCTCCTTCTCCCTCACCTCATTTGCTTATTGCCCTTCCACGCTGCTTCATATTGTCTTGCCCTGTACCTCTTATTTTGCTCGTCACCCTGTTACTAAATATCCCCCTTACAAGCAGACCCGACGCACAGCTGGATGCAGTGGCAGCAGAGCTGATAGGCATGGCACAGAAGAGGGGGTCAACGGATGACATCAGTGCCGTGGTGGTGCGCCTTCCCACTGCTGACGCTGCTCCTGCTGCAGAACAGTAGGTGCAACTAGTTTACCGTAGCTACAGTAATTGACATCGACCAGGCATTGGAGTTATTGAGCTGGGCAATCACAGTCCAACCACGTCAAGAGGGCCAACTGGCAGCGGAGCACAGCATGGTAGCTGTGAGGCTTCTGCAAATCAATCGCAGCTGCTGAAGCTGCAATGGTGGGCTGCCAGCCTGTAGTTTAAGGTTGGTGGTACTCTGCTCAGGATGCAGTGCGGTTACTGGCATGATGCTGCAACTGTTGCAAGTTGATAGGCAGCCAGGCAGCTATGGTTGCTGATGTGGCATGGTAGTGTGAGTACATGCAAGTGGGGCTGCCTCTAGGGTACCGGTAGGTTCTGTTTGATGTACCCATCATTGCATTGTACAACGAGCGCATATGCGAAGATGGTGAATATGGCACGCAATAAATAACCAATTATGATTAATCAAGCCCCTATGCGGCAATAGGAGTGTGCAGAAATCCACTCAACCTATCAGCTGGGTGGGAACAAAAAATCAACAAACCTTTCAATGGCACCACAGTAACACCTCCCTCCCTCCGTAATACCGTATCGGTGGAATAGTCCGTTGGCTAGCGACACCAGCAGACCCCGCCCCTGCCTGTGCTCACTGTGGTGAATAAATTCCTCAACATCGCCACAGTGACTCAGCCCCCACCCGCCCCCGTCCCACCCCTTCCGTCCTAGTATCTATACTTGGTGGAATAGTCCTTTGGCGACACCACCAGACCTCGCCCCTTCCTCGCCCCTCTATAAACCGTCTCGACAATATCCGTGAACTCCTGCTTGTCCTTTAGCGCCCAGTTGATCTTGTTATTGTTACCGGTGCCCAGATCGATCATGATGTGCTTGTTGCGGAAGAAGAACATGACGGTGCAGGGGTCGTAGAGCTCGTACATGGTGTTGAAGTCGGGGACTTCGGAGATGTCGACCAGATAAACCACTGCAAAGTTCTTTATGGTCTCTGCCACTCCTGCCAGTACTTCGTCCATCTAATGGGCATCACAAGGGGGAGCAAGGAGGGAAAGATGGGGAGCAGAAGGAGGGGAACCATGATGTGCTTGTTGCGGAAGAAGAACATGACGGTGCAGGGGTCGTAGAGCTCATACATGGTGTTGAAATCAGGCACCTCTGATATGTCCACCAGGTAGACCACTGCAAAGTTTTTTATGGTCTCTGCTACTCCTGCCAGCACCTCGTCCATCTGATGGGCATCAAAGGGGAGCAGGGGGGTTCAAAGGAGGGAAACATTCGGGAGCAGAGGGAGGGGAGCATAGAAAGAATGGCGCAGGGGTCATATAGCCTGTACATGGTGTTGAAATCGGGTACTTCGGAAATATCCACCAAATATACCACTGCAAAGTTCTTTATGGTCTCTGCCACTCCTGCCAATACTTCATCCATCAGAGGGGAACCGGGGGGAGAAAGCCAAGGGGGGGAGGATGGGGAGCAAGGGAGGGGAGGGATGATGGCACAGGGGTGATAGAGCTCGTTGTACATGGAGTTGGATTCAGGCACCTCTAAAATATTAGCCAGATAGATCACTGCAAAGTTATTGACAGTTAATGCCACTCCTGCCAACACTTCGGCCATCTGATGAGCGGCGCAGGGAAGGGCAAGAGAAGGAAGGATGGGAAGGAAGGAAGGGAAGGGAAGGATGGGGAGCAGAGGGAGGGGAGAACATGGCAGTGCAGAGAACAGGTGATAGAGCTTGTACATGGTGTTGAAAACCAGCACCTCTTATGGGAAAACAGCGGAGAGAAAAAAAGGGGAGAAATGGGGGAAGGACGAGCGAGGTGGAGAGAGGGGAGGTTGAACGGCGTGAGGACGGAGGGGGATGAATGAGGGGGAGGAAAATGGGATCGAGCGGAGAAATGAAGGTGAAAGGGTGGGGGGGTTTTGAAGGATATGGGAAAAGGAGGGACATGGACGGTGGACGGTGGGAGGAGAAATGGGAAGACAGGGATGGTGAGCACCTGGACCTCCCACATGGTACTTGCTGCATGCTCTGCCCCCATCCCATATGCTCTTTCCGCCCCTCTACACACGCCGTCCCAACTGCATGTACACGTCATCGCACTTGCATGCTCACGTCACCCCACCTGCATGCACACGTCATCCCACCTGCATGCACACGTCATCGCACCTGCATGCACACGTCACCCCACCTGCATGCACACGTCATCCCAGTCGTGGCCGAAGCGGATCACGACGACGCGATCCTCCTCCGACAGAATCGCCTGATCCACGGCCCACCCGCTGTGCAGATGCGGTAACAGGTACGACATCGCGACGTCGCCCGGCGACGAGTGGCGACAATTGGCGACGGAAGACGACGGCCAGGCGACGGAAGGTGTAGGACGGCGAAGGAAGGCGACGGATACGCCGATACACCTGTCTGCGTGTGGCGACAAAAGCTGCTGACCGAGCAATGGCAGGTGAAAGAACACCGAAGAAACTATTACTAACAGAATGGAACTCAGCGTTGACTGTCAAGGCGCAGCACTCACCCTGCTTTTGTCATGGGCCAGGTTCCAGAGGAGAGTAATTCGGGTCAGGTGCGAGGGGGAGTGTTGGAGAAGCAAAGTTTCTGGAGCAGCAAGCGGGAACGTCGGCGACAATTTCAAGGCTTCGCGAATCGTTCAGAAACTTCCGCAACGAATCAGATTTCAGCCTGAGTTTCCTTGCAGCTCTCGTAATTGCGTGCGAAAACTCGCTAGAGTCGCATGCGATACATACAACAACAGAAACGATGCGCTGAAATTGCATAGGAAGGCTCGAAATCTTTCCAAGTCCGAATTCTACCCAAGCGCCTCACGCCCTTTTGTTCTACCGAGCATGCTCCACATGGACTTTGCTGCCTAGTTACCACCACAATGGCAGCTTTATACGTCCGCCCGCACCGCCCTTTTCGCTGGCGCAATGGCAGATTCACATGGCATTTATTACTGCCGTTCGCCCTGATCCTTGCTTGTAACGATTCCCATGCCTCGGCTGAAGACGCCATTGATTGTAAGGCTCGTTTCTTTGCTAGTTTTCGAGTCACAAAACAGAGTGTCGGTGCCTGGTCTCGTCATTTCCAGTGCCTCGGGCGTATGACACGGCGTCACCGACTCGAGACGTGTCATTCTAGATAATTTGTTGCATACTACTGACTCGAGACTTCGCCCACAGTTTAGGGTAACGAAGTCACGGTCGCTCGCTCCGTAGCACGTCGTTACCAACAGGGTACTAACGGGAGGCCCGTGAGGCGGCGTGCGTGGAGGCGTCTCCCGCCTCGTTGCGAAAACAAGTATGCGAGAGCGAGCATATGAGAGCAAGAATGCGAGAGCGAGCATATGCGAGCAAGCATGCGAGGTAGAGAGTTCTGTCGGACGGAGAGAGCGAGTGTGAGTCGACAAGGGCAGCCGAAGATTCCGCGATAGAGTCAGAATCGACTCGCATCGAGGCTTGTAATTGACCTGTCATTGGAGACTCATGTGGCTCAACCGTCAACAGTGGTTTGTTCTTTCCGCTCAGTATCTCTGGAACTGGATCGCCAAGAGGGGACGATGCTCGCTTATTTAGGCGGGAAACGGCGAAGAGGACGAGTTTCATGCTTATCGTTGCTTGATTCCCCCCGGGATGTCATATCGCACGGACTCAATCTGCGGCTCTGCATATTTTGTGTGACACTCCGATCCCTCACGCACTGGGCAAAGTGCAGGACTGAGCAGAGCCTGGACGCTGCCGGGTTGGGTTGGCCCAAACGTGCAGACGGTAAGTTGGGCGCGCCAGGATTATGGCAGGCATTAACGCTGCCGCAGACGCACTGATGTGTGTTGTGGTTGTGCCCTCTCTGTTTGTCTGATTGCGGATGTGTGTCAGAGTGTGAGGGAGTGACGCAAGACATGGCAGTGTGAGGGAGTGACGCATGACATGGCAGCGTGAGGGAGTGGTGCATGACATGGCAGCGTGAGGGAGTGGTGCATGACATGGCAGCGTGAGGGAGTGGTGCATAACATGGCAGCGTGAGGGAGTGGTGCATGACATTGCAGCGTGAGGGGTCAGTGCAGGCCACGGAAGCAAGACAATTAAGAATGTGACTCTTTGATCCTGTAGCGATCTGGTTACCTTTCTACAGAAAGCTGGAGCGAAGGCATGTGCCTGCCTGCAGTGTTGCAGACCAAGTAGATTGCAGTCTGAACCGATCCCCATCAACGGCTCGCCGCCTGTCCTTCTATTGCCGTACAAAATCTTATCCTTCCAAGTTCATGTCCTTCCCTACCTTTCCTTTCGTGTCTCTAAAGTTCAGGTGATGAGCGATTGTGCAGCTGCCTGGGGTCGGAATGACCTCCCTTCCTCCCCCTGCTACTCGGAGCTCACTAAATGCGACCCCGTGTCTCGAAACACAATCTCCCTGTGAGCTGGGAAATGCGGCCATGTGTCTGAGTCTGACAACACATCATCCCTGGGAGAAGGAGCTCACTAAATGCGACCCTGTTTCTCGAAAAACATTATTCCTGTGAGAAAGAGCTAGGAAAGCGGCCATGCGCAGTTGGGAGTGGTTCCTGTGCTGTGCTGTATCATAATGGTTTAATTAGGTTGGTTTTGAGACGTCTCAGAGCAGAGCCAACCCTATATCATAGTGGTGGGATTTCCAGCACATAGAGTTCTTGTGCATATAGAACTCACATCACTCGCAAGAAGCAAGTTCGATAACTAACTCTTGAAGCCGAACCGCCTGGTAGTACCAAAGTCAGCCCCCACTCCCTCTCCCGCTGCTGGTGTGCAGGAATTTCTCCAGCATGGTGCTAACAGGGGTTATCCCACCCTCGATTGGCCTTCTCACTGTTCTCACCTACCTGTACGTCTCTTCCGTTCCACTTCACCACACCCATCCAGCCCCCCTCACCCCCCGCCCTTCTTCTTTTTCCTCCGTCCCTGGTTGGGAAAGATCCGTCCGCTTGTGAGCTTGTCCCCTGGCAGCTAGGGTTATAGAAGGGCGACCTGGGTACTCACTTGCGCATTGCCGCTGCCCAGGTCGTGCTTCGAGCTGACTTGTGAGTCGACTCAAAACTCAGCTTGTTGGGAAAGAAGCGTCCGCTTGTGAGCTTGTACCTGTCTGGGTACTCACTTGCGCGTTGCCGCTACCCAGGTCGTCCTTCTATAACCCTAGCTGCCATGCAGCTGTTTCCTGCCTCTTGTGCTCGTATGTATGGACTCTTTCAGACTACCATGGCTGGCGTTGTGATGGCCCCTCAGTGGGGACTCTCGGGGCAACTTACCAATGTGACGTCTGTCTGTGTGTGCCACACACGTGTGTGTGTGTGTGTGTGTGTGTGTGTGTGTGTGTGTGTGTGTGTGTGTGTGTGTGTGTGGAATGGAATGACATGCATGGATGGAATGACATGCATGGATGGAATGACATGCATGGATGGAATGACATGCATGGATGGAATGGCATGCTTGGATGGAATGATATGCATGGATGGAATGACATGCATGGATGGAATGACATGCATGGATGGAATGATATGCATGGATGGAATGACATGCATGGATGGAATGACATGCATGGATGGAATGACATGCATGGATGGAATGGAATGACATGCATAGATGGAATGACATGCATGGATGGAATGACATGCATGGATGGAGTGACATGCATGGATGGAATGACATGCATGGATGGAATGGCATGCATGGATGGAATGACATGCATGGATGGAATGACATGCATGGATGGAATGACATGCATGGATGGAATGACATGCATGGATGGAATGGCATGCATGGATGGAATGACATGCATGGATGGAATGACATGCATGGATGGAATGGCATGCATGGATGGAATGGCATGCATGGATGGAATGGCATGCATGGATGGAATGACATGCATGGATGGATGGAATGACATGCATGGATGGATGGAATGACATGCATGCATGCAGCAAGCAACCTGTCCAACAATGGGTTCCTTCGAGGCTCCCTTCCCAGCACCTTCAGCAATCTATCTCACCTGAAAATTCTGTAAGTCCCTTACAAGATGGCTATCACTGTGTGATAACAATCGCCTGCCTTTGTAAACTGGTGGTTCTGAAACAATTCGTTCGCATTTTGCATTGCAGCCCTTCTGAAACATGTTTGAGGCTATCGTGTTCTGGCTGGCACACGTCCACATTGCATATGTGCACAGAGTGTTCAGCTGGGCGATTATGCCGGCCTTTGAGTCGACTCAAAAGTCAACACGTCCACATTGCATATGTGCAGAGATTGTTAAGCCGGACGTTTATGCTGACCTGTACAGGCAATGTTTATGGCGTTTATCAACTTGTCAAACGTACCTACCTATTGACATCCCCTTCCTTCCTTCCTTCTCATCTCCTCTTGATTGCCACGCCCTGGGCTCATCTCCTTCTTTCGTTCTCTCTCTCACGTGCTGATTGGTTGTTTGTAAGGTTTCGCTATTTTCTAGGAACAATGCACCTCCTGCCTGCCTGCCTCCCAATCCATCGTAAACTTTGTCATCTCCCAAACTTTGTCATCTCCCAAACTTTGTCATTTCCCAAACTTTGTCATCCCCCACACTTTGTCATTTCCCAAACTTTGTCATCTCCTCACACCCCTTCTGGCCCCTATTTGCCAGTGATCTATCCAACAATCAACTCAACGGGTCGCTAGATGTGCTGACAGCAATGACCAGCCTGCAGCATGTGTAAGGGCCATTCATCACTAAGTGTGTGCAGCAACTTGTGAGGCGCCTCATCATCTGTGAGGGCGGTCCGTTGCTAAGGCTGTGCAGCAGCGGGCCACGCTGCTCGTGCTTTCATGAGCTCTTGCGTTCATTCATCATGCTGCCATGGAGAGTTTTCCTCTATCTGTCTACTGCTCACGAGTGTGTGCGCCCTCGTTGCCACTGCTTGTCTTGCGTTCTCATGAGTATTCACTTGTGACGCACTGCCAATGTGTTTGGCTGCCTGCAGAGCACTTGCCCTAAACAGGTGGGGGTGGGCCCTCCCTTCTTCACTGCGCCCTCACTGCGCTTACTTATCTGTAATGCCATGCCTGCTTCAGCTTCAGCCAGAAGCTTGTGTAATATGGTGCCAGCTTGCTAGCTGGCATACCTGTGATCCCATCCCATCCCATACTTGTGACTTCGAGTCCTGCATGCATGAGAGGTGTTCTCCATAGCACCACTTCATGTTTTGGCGTTCTCCAGTACATGAATGAATGAATGAACTTCGTCTAGGAGCCCTCCTCCCCCCCCCCTTTCTTGTTGCTGCGTGGTGGTCAGAGACCTGTCGCAAGCAAACATTACTGGATCTACATCACTGGAACCTCTTGCATCTCAGCGCAGTAGAGCTTCTGTGAGCCTATCAGCAGCACTGCAACGCGCACTCACACATGTCACTTCCTCTCACACGTGGCACAAGCGAACATCACTGGAACCTCTTGCATCTCAGCGCAGTAGAGCTTCTGTGAGCCTATCAGCAGCACTGCAACGCGCACTCACACATGTCACTTCCTCTCACACGTGGCACAAGCGAACATCACTGGAACCTCTTGCATCTCAGCGCAGTAAAGCTTCTGTGAGCCTATCAGCAGCACTGCAACGCGCACTCACACATGTCACTTCCTCTCACACGTGGCACAAGCGAACATCACTGGAACCTCTTGCATCTCAGCGCAGTAAAGCTTCTGTGAGCCTATCAGCAGCACTGCAACGCGCACTCACACATGTCACTTCCTCTCACACGTGGCACTAGCAAATATCACTGGAACCTCTTGCATCTCAGCGCAGTAAAGCTTCTGTGAGCCTATCAGCAGCACTGCAACGCGCACTCACACATGTCACTTCCTCTCACACGTGGCACAAGCGAACATCACTGGAACCTCTTGCATCTCAGCGCAGTAAAGCTTCTGTGAGCCTATCAGCAGCACTGCAACGCGCACTCACACATGTCACTTCCTCTCACACGTGGCACAAGCGAACATCACTGGAACCTCTTGCATCTCAGCGCAGTAGAGCTTCTGTGAGCCTATCAGCAGCACTGCAACGCGCACTCACACATGTCACTTCCTCTCACACGTGGCACAAGCGAACATCACTGGAACCTCTTGCATCTCAGCGCAGAAAAGCTTCTGTGAGCCTATCAGCAGCACTGCAACGCGCACTCACACATGTCACTTCCTCTCACACGTGGCACAAGCGAACATCACTGGAACCTCTTGCATCTCAGCGCAGTAAAGCTTCTGTGAGCCTATCAGCCGCACTGCAATGCGCACTCACACATGTCACTTCCTCTCACACGTGGCACAAGCGAACATCACTGGAACCTCTTGCATCTCAGTGCAGTAAAGCTTCTGTGAGCCTATCAGCAGCACTGCAACGCGCACTCACACATCTCACTTACTCTCACACGTGGCACAAGCGAACATCACTGGAACCTCTTGCATCTCAGTGCAGTAAAGCTTCTGTGAGCCTATCAGCAGCACTGCAACGCGCACTCACACATGTCACTTCCTCTCACACGTGGCACAAGCGAACATCACTGGAACCTCTTGCATCTCAGCGCAGTAAAGCTTCTGTGAGCCTATCAGCAGCACTGCAACGCGCACTCACACATGTCACTTCCTCTCACACGTGGCACAAGCGAACATCACTGGAACCTCTTGCATCTCAGCGCAGTAAAGCTTCTGTGAGCCTATCAGCAGCACTGCAACGCCCACTCACACATGTCACTTCCTCTCACATGTGGCACAAGCGAACATCACTGGAACCTCTTGCATCTCAGCGCAGTAAAGCTTCTGTGAGCCCATCAGCAGCACTGCAACGCGCACTCACACATGTCACTTCCTCTCACACGTGGCACAAGCGAACATCACTGGAACCTCTTGCATCTCAGCGTAGTAAAGCTTCTGTGAGCCTATCAGCAGCACTGCAACGCGCACTCACACATGTCACTTCCTCTCACACGTGGCACAAGCGAACATCACTGGAACCTCTTGCATCTCAGTGGAGTAAAACTTATGTGAGCCTATCAGCAGCACTGCAACGCGCACTCACACATGTCACTTCCTCTCACACGTGGCACAAGCGAACATCACTGGAACCTCTTGCATCTCAGCGCAGTAAAGCTTCTGTGAGCCTATCAGCAGCACTGCAACGCGCACTCACACATGTCACTTCCTCTCACACGTGGCACAAGCGAACATCACTGGAACCTCTTGCATCTCAGCGCAGTAAAGCTTCTGTGAGCCTATCAGCAGCACTGCAACGCGCACTCACACATGTCACTTCCTCTCACACGTGGCACAAGCGAACATCACTGGAACCTCTTGCATCTCAGCGCAGTAAAGCTTCTGTGAGCCTATCAGCAGCACTGCAACGCGCACTCACACATGTCACTTCCTCTCACACGTGGCACAAGCGAACATCACTGGAACCTCTTGCATCTCAGTGGAGTAAAACTTATGTGAGCCTATCAGCACCGCAATGCGCACGTGGGGCATTTCGCCGTAGACAGATCCGCTCGGATCTGGCATCGGACGTGCTTGTCTATGATGGGGCCGCGCTGCCCGGCCAAACCAAGGCCCAGATTGACCCATGACAAGCAGGTTCATGTTCATGTTCATCGCACCCCGACAAGAAGCAGGTTGAGCTGTGGAATATACGCATGCCGCCTACTATGTGAGATATGGTACAGATGAGCAAGCGGCGAACTCGAATGTGTAATTCATTCTATTTTGTTGTAGATTTACTGTTGAGTTAATGCTTTGTGTACTCTTTGTGTGTTTTGATGTGTACTACTACTAGCGCGTCGCATAATGTTTATGCATTCTTATGCGTGTATTCACGTGCCACGCACTGCCTGTGTGTTTGGGTTGAGGCTTCAGGAACCTGAGCTACTGCTCATTGTCTGGAAGCTTGCCCCAGCGCATCGGCGACCTCACCAGGCTTCAGTCCTTGTGCGTTTTGACTCCTGAGGCGCCTCAAAATTTGGATTGTCTGGAAGCTTGCCCCGACCCAGCGCATCGGCAACCTCACCAGGCTCCAGTCCTTGTGCGTTTTGACTCCTGAGGCGCCTCAAAATTCGGATTGTCTGGAAGTTTGCCCCAACCCAGCGCATCGGCGACCTCACCAGGCTCCAGTCCTTGTGCGTTTGGCTTGCCATCCCTGCTTTCGGGTGCTCAACACTCGTGTCTCAGTTCACTTTCTGAGTCACAAAAATTCAATGCATCGGCGACCTCACCAGGCTCCAGTCCTTGTACGTTTCGCTTGCCATAAATGCTTTCGGGTGCTCAACGCTCTCGTGTGCTCAACGCTCTCGTGTTTCGGTCCACAAGATCTGAGTTGGTCATGGTGAGGCCAGTGATCCAGGGGTCTGGTCTCCACATGCTGCTTTGCACTCCATCGCGTATGTTCCCTTTAAGAGTAAATGGCAACCCGAAACGAGTCCAGTCTACTCATGCAAAGTTAGCACACCGATGGGGTGTCTGAAACTGCAAGCATGCCTTGGCGCGCCCAGATGAATTTCTGTGGCCGTAGCATGTCCCCGTGATGCGCAATCCTAGAAAACGAGCCGAACCAAGCTGAATGGCTGGGTTCTGAGCTGATGAAATCACTTTTGAGAATTCTCAAAAGTGGGTTCTGAGCTGATGCATGTGGTGTTCTCCGTTTCTTTCTCGATCCTTCATCAGGAAGTAGTGCGCGTGTGTGTGTGTGCGTGCGCTCGCATGTGTGCATGTGCCGGTGCGATTCACACCGTGTGAACGTTTATGGAGCGTGTTTCCATGCCTCTTTCATGCAGCCATCCCTCTTCACATGCCATCATTGGAAGCATACCATTGAGTATTGGACAACTGACCAACTTACACGAGCTGTACGTAACGTAACCAACTTTCACGAGTTGTACGTGACGTAACCAACTTACACGAGCTGTATGTAACGTAACCAACTTACACGAGTTGTACGTGACGTAACCAACTTACACGAGCTGTACGTAACGTAACCAACTTACACGAGCTGTACGTAACCAACTTACACGAGCTGTACGTAACCAACTTACACGAGCTGTACGTTCCTGTAGTTATACATGGGCATCAGGGCTGTCGCTTTCACTGGGCCTAGAATTTACCAGGCTGAGGTGGGCTAAATTCAGTGATAAATTTCCAGGTTGAGCTGAATTTCAACACTTGGATTCAGTGCTACTCAATGTTTTTGCACTCAAGTGTGAAGAAATTATGACTCTAGGGTAGAAGTTTAGTTGCGCCCACCTAGTGGCTTACTGCTGTCTGTTAAACTCTCCTGAGAGGTCTCTTGCTTGATGCTCTCTTTGCCTTGTTCGTCACTCCCTTCAACTACTCATGGTGCCATTTTCTCTACTACACATTAAGAATCAACATCTAAGTCTTCTATTTTTATCCGGTCGCCTCCTTACTGTGATTCCCTGTCGTTGTCCTGCTACTGCATTGATTATGTACCTCTGTGTTCTGCATTTCCTTTCAGATCTTTTAAGAATTGTAACATAAGTGGAACGATACCTTCTGCTCTTGGTCAACTCAGTGGCCTCCGCCAGCTGTTAGTTCCATTCCATGACTCCCGACTTGTATGCATGCATGTGAAACTTTGTTCGCTCTCATTACGTTTCCTCTTGCCGTCTGTGGAGGGTGTCATGACATGCCATGTACGTAAGCGAAACAAACATGATGCCATGCTATGTGACATGCCATTTTGCACATTCAGCAATGGTGCTTTGATTTGGTACTTGGTTGGAATAAGCCACCTGCACCAAAGTCATGCTGCATGCATGACACATGCATGACACATGCATGATACTTGCATGACACATGCATGACTGCCTTGCTTCCTGCCATTGCATTGTGCTCCCTTACATACATACGCATGTACATGCACACACACACACACACACACACACACACACACACACACACACACACACACACACACACACACACACACACACACGCACGCGCACACGCGCACACATGTATTCATGCATGCCTGGTTCATATGTTGCAGGTCCCTAGCTTATAACTCCATTACAGGAAACTTTCCGGCAACATTCAGCAGATTGTCTAGTCTGGTAGTACTGTAAGCATTAACACATACGTAAAAATTGTGCATAAAGGAAATCAGTCACATCACATGTGCGTGATTAGGTGAAAACATCATTTTTTTGTGCAAGGTTTAGTTGAGAGGTGGCCACTGATGAGATGAACCTGTTTTTGCCATGATCACGCAGTTTCCCCTGTGTGTTTTGAGTCGACTCAATAATCATCTTGTATTTTTCAAGGAGATTAGCATGCAACAAACTCACAGGAACGTTCCCTGCATCACTTCAGAGCCTGACGACACTTCAAACATTGTAAGTCGATTTTGTGTGAAGCACTAACAATTTTTTCAGAGTAATCTTCTCCATGACATTTACCCTCAATGCAAGTAAGTAGGCAAGCTGAGATGAAGAGGAGACGGAAATGAAGAGGAGACTGAAATGAAGAGGAGACTGAAATGAAGAGGAGACTGAAATGAAGAGGAAACTGAAATGAAGAGGAAACTGAAATGAAGAGGAAACAAAGAATTGACGGTTTGACCAGTGCAGCCACACCCACAGTCTCGTGTGGCCGGGTCGTCACGAGCTCTGAAGCCCTAATGCCCTAATACCCTGATTCCCTGATTCCCTAATGCCCTGGTTTTCTAATTTCCTGAAGCCTTATTCCCCTATCGCCCTAGTTCCCAACCCAAATGCCCTGATTCTCTAGGGCCGTAATTTTTAAATGCCGTAATTCTCGAATGCTGGAATGGAAAACGAAGGTCATGCACTTGCATTCATACATATGGATGGGCGGACACGAATGGCCAAGTCTACGCTTGGTCATGTTCTGTGCTTATACGTAATGGTGATATTCTTTATACGTGAGAACGAAATTAACCAATTAGAACCCCACGCCTCCTCAGTGCTCTCTCTCGATTATATATCATCAGCTCTAACAATCCCCTAAACCCTCACCCTTGACGCTTGACTGCTTTCATTGCATTGCGTTCGGTCCGGGCAGACTCTCGCCTTGAGTTCGATTCGCCTCGTTACCCATGTCTATCTCCACTTTAATGTGTGCTGCAGGGATTTGAGTTACAACTCGCTCTCAGGCCATCTCCCTTCATCCCTCGCAGGCATGATAAGCCTTTGGTACTTGTAAGTGAATGCGAATCCGTGTAAGCCAAAACAGGTTTATGTAAGCCGGATAGTTCCCAACCCACACCCGGGCTTGAGATGCTGCTGAGAAGCTCGGAGTTTGTTTCCAAGGGTTGAGGGCCAGGGAGAGTCTTTTATTCCACGCTCCTGCGATTCAATCAAGTACCCAGGTCACCCGAACCCTAGGTGTTTCTATAATTAGGAAGAAACGCAATGCAGGCGGGTTGGTTCGAAGAGAACGGGAGAGAGAAAGTGCACCAACTAGCCCACGCTAGTCAAGGAAGAAAGCAAGTTATATTGGCGAGTTGCAGCCTTTAATTGCTGTATTGTGTCTTCATGCGTCCCTGCAAAAGAGAGCCATACATATGTTGTTGCCTCTGATGTCTACTTTGTGCAGAAACGTGGGGTACAACTTCTTCTCAGGCTCTCTTCCTGCATTGATTGGAAGCAGCATCAATCTTCAGTACCTGTGGGCCAACTTTCCCTTTCCTCACTCACTCACAAGTGATCCTCCTTGATTTTCCGCCTAAGCCTAAGCCTCCCTGCACTCCCGTCTAAGTGTTTTGGAAAATTATGAGAAGACAGGAGATGGAGAAGCAAGAGGCGAGCGGGTGCCACACGACCTTGACAGAGCTGGAAGGAGTATCCGATCCCACCCTGGACAATGCACATGGATGGATCCACAAAGGCACCATAATATTTGCACTAGGCATGAGCGAAGGGCCGAGCCAAAAGATTCGAGAAGCTGGCACCTTAAGAGCCGGTCCGAGGCCTCTCAACAAGCTGTGCGCTAAGAAAAATAGGTTCGAGCCTGATCAACAGATCGAACTCGTCCTAATCTTTGCTCTTCTTAACTTAGATCATTTGCCTAGATGAGATCAGCTCGTTGCAAGCCGGCCCTGTCTCGGCCCTTGCTCATGCCATGCACGCTCTATCCCACAACTCGGCCGTGTTCCATGGGTTGCAGGTCTTGTCCGTGGAACAATCTCTCTGAAACCTTGCCTGCGATGGCTTTTGAGGCGCCCCAAAAGTTGATCTAACCCACCCCGCGGCTGTGTTCAATTGGTTGCAGGGCTTGCCTATGGACCAATCTCTCAGGAACCTTGCCTGCGTCCCTGGGTAGCTTGGCCAAAATGACTATGTTGTAAGTCAGGCCTTTGCACTCTGGGTAGATAGCCATCTGTGCACTCTGCTGCAGTCTTCAGTCCCGTCTGACTGTTGATAGCGATGCTATGCGCCCTTCCCTTTGCACACGCTTTACATGACAATATGCACAACATGACCGAATCACAAACGTGATGTTTCTTCTGTTTGGCCTTGCTCAGGAACTTGGAAGGTACCTCGTTGTCAGGGGTGTTCCCTGCATCACTCGGGAGTCCGGAACATCACAACTGGATTGACACTGTGAGGCAGCTCTAACACTTTGGCAATGCTGAAATGCACTGCTGTGGGCTATACTATAGCAATGCTCAAATGCACTGCTGTGGTTTTCTTTTCAGTCGACTCAAAACCAGGGGTGTTCCCTGCGTCACCCGGGAGTCGGGAACATCACAATTGGTTTGACGCTGTTGTTTTCGCACCTCTCTCTGTTTCTCGTCCTCTCTTTAGCAGCTTGTTTGTTGTCTTTCCATGCTGGTTCTGATATAGTGTACTTTCCGCATATCCATGACGATTGAGGATGTTTGAGATTACCAAACCAAACATTCATTCCCTCGTACTTATAAGTCCACCAGTTTACTGTAATAACTGTGCTGTTCTCATGCTACTGTCTCTTCTCCAATCTGCTCCACGTGTGCACTGTGCAGCAATCTTCCAGACACAGTGACATGCCCCCCCCAGGCAGGGGCGTGTGTGGTGGACCAGCGGAGAGCATCCGCCTTCTGCTCTTTCTGCTCCAGATTCTGCTCCTCCTGCTCCCCGCAAGGCCTCTACTCCTCCTGCTCCCCGCAAGGCCTCTGCTCCTCCTGCTCCCCGCAAGGCCTCTGCTCCTCCTGCTCCCCGCCAGGCCTCTGCTCCTCCTGCAAGCGACCAGGTGCGTGTCTGCGGGGACATGGATGGATAGGGGAACTCGAGAGGGGGCTATGGGAGCACTTGCCTCTCTTTTGCCAATATCCCCTATCTACTGCCCCGTGCCTCTCTTGGTGGTCGGCCGCTTCTCTCTTTTGTTAGCACTTGCCTTGGTAATGTCTGTTACCTTGAGTCCGAAGCTCGTTCGGCTTCTTGTTCCTCCTCACCCGTTCCTCCTCACCCGTTCCTCCTCACCCGTTCCTCCTCACCCGTTCCTCCTCACCTGTTCCTCCTCACCCGTTCCTCCTCACCCGTTCCTCCTCACCCGTTCCTCCTCACCCGTTCCTCCTCACCCGTTCCTCCTCACCCGTTCCTCCTCACCCGTTCCTCCTCACCCGTTCCTCCTCACCCGTTCCTCCTCACCCGTTCCTCCTCACCCGTTCCTCCTCACCCGTTCCTCCTCACCCGTTCCTCCTCACCCGTTCCTCCTCACCCGTTCCTCCTCACCCGTTCCTCCTCACCCGTTCCTCCTCACCCGTTCCTCCTCACCCGTTCCTCCTCACCCGTTCCTCCTCACCCGTTCCTCCTCACCCGTTCCTCCTCACCCGTTCCTCCTCACCCGTTCCTCCTCACCCGTTCCTCCTCACCCGTTCCTCCTCACCCGTTCCTCCTCACCCGTTCCTCCTCACCCGTTCCTCCTCACCCGTTCCTCCTCACCCGTTCCTCCTCACCCGTTCCTCCTCACCCGTTCCTCCTCACCCGTTCCTCCTCACCCGTTCATCCTCACCCGTTCCTCCTCACCCGTTCCTCCTCACCCATTCCTCCTCACCCGTTCCTCCTCACCCATTCCTCCTCACCCGTTCCTCTCACCCGTTCCTCTCACCAGTGCAAACAAACGCCTCTGGGAACCCCACCACCACCACCATCCCCGCGAGTCCTGCCGCCCCCACAAGCCCCTCCAATGCCCCCTCGGATTCTACCGGATTGTCCGCTGCGGCCATTGCCGGCATTGCTGTTGCCCTTCTGCTGCTGCTGACAGCTGCTGCTGGTGGTGCGGCCTAGTGTTGTAAGGCAAGGCAGACGGGTGGAAACAGGACAGAGAGAAGCAAACGAGGTAAGCTGTGCATCTCTTTCTTGTGAGGTCGCATCACTGATGTGCTTCATGCGGTCTGCTGCTGGTCACATTCACAAATTTCACTTTGCTACCAAAAAACAATTTTACGTTAGTGGTGTTGGTCATTTTGAACCGGCCTCCTTGTTCCCTGATCCCTGCTCCTTGGTGGATGAGTCATCGTAGGGGGTCTATCAGGGGAGGTCTGTCTGTCGGGAGTGAACTTCTATGAGTCGACTAAAAAATCGGCCACGTTTACCCTTGTACTTTGGTGTATGAATGACCGCAGGGAGTCCATCAAGGGAGGTGTGTCAGGGGTACTCTCTCGACGAGGTGTGCAGGGCGACTGACAATGTTTTTGGCACATCATATTTCGTTCCTAAGTTCCTTTTTCCTTCCTTGTTCCTTGTTCCTTGTTCTTTCTTCCTTTGTGGATGAATCACCTCAGGGGGTCTATCCGGGGAGGTATGTCGGGAATACACTATGGACGAGGTGTGCAGGGCGACTGGCAACTGGAGCGAGGAGAATCGGCTGGGGTCGGGGGCCTTTGGGGACGTTTACCGGGGTGTGTCTCCCGACGATGGCACCACTGCGTGGGCTGTGAAGCGCGCTAAAGTCATCACCTATGATTTCCACAATGAGGTGACCCTAGATACCCCCTATGTTTGAGATCGCCTCAAAAGGCTTTGGGGACGTGTACTGGGGTGTGTCTCCCGACGATGGCACCACTGCATGGGCTGTGAATCGCGCTAAAATCATCACCAATGATTTCCACAACAAGGTGTGTGTGACGTGACCATGGCATGGCTGCACCGCACTGCACCGTCCACTCTCTCTTTGCACCACTGCATGGGCTGTGAAGCACGCTAAGCTATGCTTCCAACGCTCTCTCTTTCTTCTCTATTGCTGGATGTAATGATGCCAAGTTTGAGGGTTTGACTTTAGAAGCACCACGTTGAATCAAATCGTTGTTAGCTCGCTGCTCATGAATGTGCGGAGGGGAAGCAAGCACCAAGCAAGACTCATTAGAAAATAGTTCAGGGGTTTCTTATTCCGTTATCTCCTATTGAACCTCCCTCTCTCTCCGCACAGGTGACTCAGATGGCCAGCAAGCACCATCCCAACCTGGTGCGGCTGTTGGGTTACTCCATGGGGGGCGATGTGCGGTCGAGCATAGAGCAGATTCTCATCTACGAGTTTGTGTCCCATGGAGACTTGGCGAAATGGGTTGGGAAAGGTGGGTGCTGGGTTCCCGTCATAAGCCTCTAAAACTGTACTGCGAACTGAAGGTTGTGTTTTTAGTCGACTCAAAAGAAACTTTCAAAAGAGCTTGTGGGCAAACATGGATTTCCCAAGGGATGTCTCTCTATCGGCACTTGTATTGTGATTCCCGACGTGCCCTTTCCTTTGTCTTATTCCTCAATGACTTGCATTCATGCCACCAGACGCACCAACGCCCCTCACACTGCAGCAACGGCTGGGCATCCTCATTGGAGCGGCGCACGGCTTTGAGTACCTTCATAGCTTTGGCATCGTGCATCGCGACATCAAACCCGCCAACATCCTGCTGGATTCAAAAATGAATGTGAGCCGGTATAGAGGTGCATGGGGAGGAAGGGGAGGGGAAAGGGTGCACCCGTGCAGGGACTCATGTGGATGTGATGCTGGAAGGAACTAGAGGGAAAGGGAAGGGTCTGCACTGCAGTACGCTCTCCTCTGCAGCCCACCTGTCCGCTACTGATAGCACCTCCACAGCTTTGGCATCGTGCATCGCGGCATCAAGCCCGCGCAACATTCTACGAGACTCCAAAGATGCATGTGAGCCAGTGTTTGTGATGAGAGGGGCACCGGAGGGGCTGCAGTACCTGCATGGCTTATGTCTTGCCTCTCCGGCTTGCGCACATATTTTGCCTGTCTCTCCGCCTTCCAGCCAAAGATTGCAGACTTTGGGTTGGTGCGGCTGGGGGAGGGCAGCACGGTGGGTGCCATGCGGGTGATGGGCACTCCGGAATTCGTGGACCCCGCGTACTGCAAGTCGCACATGGCCACCAGCAGCACCGATGTGTATAGGTACTGCTCGTTCCGCTAAATACGTTTGTTTCTGCTAACAATCACAGAAATCATTATGTTTTCATTGGTTACTTTCGTGTGATGTTCCGGCCGCTAACTGTCAACAGTTCTATGATCCAGTTTTTTTTTTTTTCCATCTTTCTTTTTTTCCCTCCTCTCTGCTTTGTTCTGCTCATCTTTATGAACTGCAGCTTCGGAATCGCAATGCTTGTGGTGCTGACGGGACGCAATGTCAACTTTGAAGTGGATGGGCAGATGAGAAACCTCCTGGAGTGGGTAAGACGTGGAACCTTGTATGCAAGTAAGGAACGCACTTCACACATGGGTGACTTATCATGGAATGTATCCCAGCCGCGTACTTGAAGGCTGCTTGGGTTTTTCAGACGTTTTGCTTTTGCAAGCTCCTCTTGTCAACCTCAGTCATCTTCTCTTTTAGCATCTCCATGGTAGCGGCACTTCTCTCGCTTTTGAGAATTCTCAAAGCACTTCTCTCGCTCGCTTGCAAGTTGCAGTCTCGCAACCCTGCCAGATAGGCTTTCCCATGTCAAACAAAGAGGCCTCCCCGCTGACGGACCCGGGCCTGGATGCCGAGGAGACCCCTGGCGTCCTGCATTATGCATGTTGCCGTCCTGGCCCTCACCTGCACGGCCACTCTCACATCCCGCTCCCTCCTCCCACCAGGTGGGCTGCCACGTCTCAGGCGAAAAAGACGCCTTCCTGCTGAGAGACCCGCGCATGGAAGAAGAAGACGCACCTGATGATGTCATCCTGCGCGCTGCTCACCTGGCCCTCACCTGCACGGCCGCGCTCACAGCCACTCGCCCCAGCATGGCGCGCCTGGCCAATGACTTGGAGGGTATCCGGGGGGAGGTGGTGGGGGAGGAGGTGAACCGCGCAGCAGAGAGGGTGGACGAGGTGGTGCGGCTGGGCACAGGGAAAATGAGGACGCTGGAGGAGTTGAAGATTGTGACTGAGTCGCTGGATGCAGATGCTGATGCTGAGTTGAGCTTTGAGGCAGAGAGATTGTTCTCATACATTGGTTGGTTACACTCTTGGCTCATGACTTGGAGGCTATCTGGAAGGAAGTGGTGGGGGAGGAGATGAGAAAGCAGTGCTGAAGTCGAGAGAGTGCAGCTCGTAGTCACGGTGAGCAGCAACGTGCAGCAGTACCCGAAGAGTGGTCATCTTCGGGGTGGGGGAGAAGGTCTGAAAGTAGTCAAACCCCTGCCGCTGACTGAAGCCACGAGCCACGTAACGCGCCTTGAAGACAGGCGGAGAACCCGGCGGCCGCTTCACCCTGAAGATCCACATGCCACTGACGATGTTCGGCCCAGGAGGGGGGACAGCGTCAACGTAGGTGCCTGTGGACTTCTAGGAAGCCATCTCTGCATCCATAGCTGCCTGCCACTGAGAGGAGTAGGGACCCTCTATCGCCTCCGCATAAGAGCGCGGAGTCGGGATGTCTAGTGCATCCGGGTCTCCCTTATGGGCTAGCAGTACAGACGCGAGATGAGGTGAAGCGGCGGCCAAACACTGGAACTCCTCCTGCCTGTCCTCAAGGACGTCCGTGCCAAGGGCACACTCACCCCCGACGGACGGAGGACAGGCAGACTCAGACTCAGCGACAAGACTAGCAGCGTAGTCTAGACGACAGCGCGCAGCAAAGTCGACGAGCTCAGTGACAAGGGCAGACGCAGCAGAAGACTCGAAAGAAGGGCCAGTGACAGCAGTAGCAAGGAGACGCGTGACAGTAGGACTGGCAGCACGAAGAGAGTCCGACTCCGGGTCGGCAAGAGCAGGAAAAGAGGAAGTAGGAGGAGAAGGCAAAGGGGCACGCAGGGGAGCAGTAGACGGACGCAGAGACAATCCGGTGCGTGCCAGGGACAGGAGGAGGACGCTGACGCGAACCGCGACCACTAGCGCGCAGAGTACAAACAGGCGACGCAGGACGAGACGCAGGCTCACGACGCTTGGTAAGACCTCCAGTCGGACCAGCGTAGGGAGAAGGAGCAGGCAAAGGGGAGGCAGGCTGTAGCTGTCACTGTGACGAGACAGGCTGTGGACCCTCTAAGGGAGGAGGAGGAGGACCAGGAGAAGGTGTAAGACCAAGAACCTGCTGCAGGAGCGGAACGAAGTACAGTCGGGGCCGCGCGGCGACGCCAGGAACAGCAGGGACAGCACCAGTACCCCCAGCAGGAGAACCCGCTCCAGCAGCACCTCCAGCAGCACCTCCAGTAGCTCCAGAACCTCCAGCAGCACCACCAGGAGCACTGCTAGTCGGACCGTCAGCGGCAGTCTCAGCGCCAACACCCTCAGCAGCACCAGCTCCAGGAGAACCCTCAGACCCAGCAGCTCCAGCATCCACAGTACGAGCACCTCCGGGACGCTCGGCAGCAGTACCCTCTGCAGCCGAAGAACCTCCAGCACCAGCAGCACGCCTCCAGCGCCGGGCAAACCACTCACGCAGCTCCTGTGGGGGGAGTGGCTCTCGACGAGACGAAGCACCTCCAGGGGTAGCACCCCCAGTCTCAGCACCCCCAGGCTCAGCACCCTCAGGCCCAGCACCCCCAGGCTCAGCACCCCCAGGCTCAGCACCCCCAGGCCCAACACCCCCAGGCTCAGCACCCCCAGGCCCAGCACCCCCAGGCTCAGCACCCCCAGACTCAGTACCCCCAGGCTCAGCACCTCCAGACTCCGCACCCCCAGGCTCAGCATCCCAAGTGTAGCACCTCCAGGCTCAGCACTCCCAGACTCAGCTCGCGCAGCAGCACCAGAGTCACCAGTGACCTCGACAGGCTCAACCGCGTCTACCTGGGACACACCTGAAGGGGCAGGACCCTGAGGGGGGAGGGGGTCTACCGGGGGGGGACCTGGTACCAAGAAGAGCGCGGTCGGGGGGAGGGACGGAGTGCGGTAGGGGAAGAGGCGGTAGTAGGGTACCGACTCGTCGAACGTGACGTCGTGGGAGGACAGAACACGTCGAGAGGTGGGGTGGTAAAACTGCCACCCAGGGGCGTCTAGGGGGAACCCCAGGAAGACGCAGGGAGCAGCGCAAGGGGACAGCTTGTCCGCAGACAAGTCGCGGACAAACGCCCGAGATCCCCAGACCCGGAACGCCGACGCATCGCCAACCTTCCCCGTCCACAGCAGGGCTGGGGAGGTCTCCGGCCTGGAGACCCTGGGGTGGAGGTTGATCTGATGCGCTGCGTACCTGACTGCAAACGGCCACAGAAAATGGGGGGCAGCCGCATGCATCATGGACGTACGAGCGACGTCCATGACCATGCTAATGCGGCGCTCTGCAATCCCATTTTGCTGCGGGGAGTCCGGAAGCGTGAAGGTCTGGCGGATGCCTCGCGCACGACAGTAGGCACGCAGAAAGCCAGATGAGAACTCTCCGCCTCTGTCCGAGTGCAGACGCAACACAGGAAAGTCCGAGCCAAAGCTCTGCATGAGCTGGAGACGAGCTGTGCGGATCCAGTCGATCAGCACCTCAGTGACATCACCCTTGCTGCGCAAGGGGAAGACTGTGGTGTAACGCGAGTAGTCGTCAACCACCAACAGAAAGTAGCGCTCGTGACCGAGTCCACGGACGCGGGCAGGGCCCCACACGTCCATGTGAAGCGTCTGCAATGAAGCCTCTGTCGGAGGAAACTGGGAGGAGTGAGGGGCAGCACGCTGGCGACCCTCGACACAGGGGACACAGGCAGGGCCAAGGCCCTGAGGAAGGGGAGGTAGGGACCGGGGGAGACCAGACACAAGAAGACGGGAGGCCATGCCTCTGAGCCGAAGCAGAGAGGGGTGGCCAAGGCGGTGGTGCCAGAGGAGGGTCTCGTGAGACAGACGGCGACACAAACAGGGGGCAGACTCAGGACCAGACCTGGACGCTGCAGCAAACACCTGACCAGACGAAGGGACTCTACCAGACTCAGCACCTGGAGGAGAAGCAGTGGTCAGTGTGTACAGGCTCGACCCTGGCTGACGTGTAAACGTAGCCAGGTGACGACCCGTGCTAGCCTCTGTGCAGTGCGTCACTCGCTGACGAGCAGGGGTGAACTGGTGGACTCCCGCATCCTATAGGTCAGCACCACTCACCAAGTTCGTAGAGAACGAGGGGAGGTAGAGACCAGACAGGGTGCCAGAGGGAGCCGCCGGACACGGGAGGACTGTGGAGAAGCGAGACAAGACAGGACCCCCAGAGGGGTCAGCCAGGGAAACCGCAACCGGCCGACTAAGCGGCGTAAGTGTGGTGCGGTCCTGAAAGAAAGAGCGAGACGCTCCAGAGTCAAGAGTGAAGGTGTGGGAGGCCGAAGCCGACGCAGTACCTGAGAGCGCAGACGCACTAGTACCTGAGAGAGCAGTCTCACGAGCACCTGAGAGCACAGACGCACTGGCACCTAGAGCAGAAACCTCACCGGCACCTGGAGCAGCAGTACCAATGCCCGGGTCGGGCGGGAAACACCGGTAACAGTCACCCTCATCACTAATGGTCACAGCATACATTGCAGCAAGGATAGCATCAAAATCAAGATCAAAGATAGCTACACCAGCCCTAGACAGCTCTCCCCAGCGGGGGATCTCCGCGGCCTCCGGGAACTGCTGACGCCAAGCGTCCGTCAGGCGGCCAAAGCAGCGCTGGGCGGGGTGGGCACCCCCACACTGCTCTCCAGTGCGGTCGCCAGTGCGGAGAACGTAGGTGCAGGGACCAAAACCCCCACCGCGCTGACGATGCGTGTAGCACTCACGGAGCTGCTGAGGGGTGGGGACGTCGCGAGAACGCTGCTGCTGCTGCTGCTGCTGCTGCTGCTGCTGGCGTTGACCGCCACCAGTGCCGCTCCGCTGCGAAGCTCCACTCCGACCACCTCCACCTCCGCCACCCCCGCCTCCGCCTCCACCGCCCCCGCCTCCGCCACCTCCGCTACCACCGCCACCGCCGCCGCCACTCCCGCCTCCACTGCCGCCACTAGCACCCCCACCCCCGCTACCACCTCCACCGCCACCCCCACTCCCTCCGCCGCCTCCACCTCCACCGCCACCGCCCCCACTGGCCCCACCCGCTCCCTTGCCCCCCTTGCCCTTGCCAGAGCGGCGTCTCCCGCTAGGGGCAGACGCCGCACCGACCGACTCAAGACCAACGAGGTCGGCCGCAGCGGCAGAGGCGACAGAGGGCAGGAGAGGGGAAGGAGAACACCCCTCAAAGATGGGGGCGCGGGGGTCACATCGAGAGGCTCCTACAGCAACTATGCTCTTCTCTGCTGCAAGGAGGGCCTTCTCGAGGCCGTCGACTGTGAGGGTGGTGGGACAGACCGCGAGGAAGTGGTCCTGGACTACACGAAGGGAGTCAGGGAGGCTAAGGTAGGGCGGCGGCTGGGTCGCGAGTAGGGCGGCGGTCGGGCCGCGAAGTAGGGCGGCGGGGCCGTGAAGGAACAGGGCGACTCGGAGGGTCGCTAAAAAAAAAAGGCGCGCGCCTCGGGCGCGCTTCGGTGGGCCCTAAAGAACAGTCCCTAGGATGGGACCTGCTCTGATTCCATGTGAAAAAAGGAACGTGAATGAAATGACTACGAATGAAGTGAGTACAAATAGGAAACCCTAGTTGGGTTGTACCCCCTATGGGATACCCCACTATAGCCTACACAAATAAGTAAGCTATAATATTCTGACACAAAACTGTTTTCCTGTGCTCCGTTCGACGGCTGCGCGCGAATACACTCCGCTGCCTCCCTCGAAGCGCTCCCTTTTTCCGCCCCCTCCGCGGAAGCACCCGTCGCCGCCATCCCCTTCAGGTGGGCTAGTGCGCGGCGCATGTCGACCATGTCACGCTGCACGGCAGCCATGGCGTCGCTTTGCTCCCTCAGCTGCGCCTCCAACGCCACCACGCGCTCCCCCACGCTGCGAGCCATCTCCTCCAGCTGCACCTTGAGCACGCCGTTCACGAGCCGCAACTCAACGTCCCGCGTTGTCGTCGCCATTCCCTTCTCGAGCCCGTGCAGAGTGATTTTTTTACTGCACGATGCAAGTTATGCAAGCTTGCTCCCAGGAAGTTCACACTAGAGCACTCAATGTTGCTTCTAAACGGAGCAGGCGAGAAACAGTTTCGGAATGGAAACACGTGAAAGGTATTTTATGGAGGTGAAGCAACTGCGGTTGTTAGCAGATTTTGTGCGTTGAAGAAGCGTATCGAGCCTCGGGTCGGGCGCGCGCTTGTTCCCAAGCAGTGCCCTAGATATCAGACTTTTTATGCCGATTCAGAGTCCATTCAGGCTTTTTTTTTTTACCTGGTCTGAACTGTAAGTTTTTTTTATTTCCCTTCTCTGATTTTTCAGATATTTTTTTTGTGTAGTGGCTGTAATTTCAGACAAATTTTTTGGGTGTAGGCTAAGCCTCAACCATGTTTCGGGGGTGCACTCTGAAACGGGTACTACAGGGGTTTCCGCCAGCCTGGCGTTGTGTTGCACTAACGTCGTCAATCAGGGGCGGGAAACGAAACATTTCCCGAGCGCGGCACCACACAGTTCCATTGGGCCAGGATTGTTGTAATCTGGCTCAATTCCAGCCAACCACGGCAGCGCAGCAGGCAATGTTGGCAAGATTCCTTGCCAACGCATAGCTCACAGCGCGCTGCACCCGGACAACACCATAACCATCCACCCCCGGCCACCGTCCTCCTTGCCAACGCATAGCTCGCAGCGTGCTGCAACTCTCACGTGACCACATCTATCCACCCCACTCACCCCACCTTCCCTGCACACACGACCAGATGTCGTGCATGTAGTGACCACAAGGGAGATGAGCGGTCCAAATACGAGGACCTCTCATGTTCCTCATCGTCGCCCTTCGTAGGGGTCACTCGGTGCCCTGTCTCTCTCGCTTCATTCAATTTCCTCGCCAAAAACTAGTGCTGGAACCCTTGCTTCAGGCTCTCTCTCCTCGCCCTAGCAAAACTAGTGCTTGGGAGACTCAATGGCAGCCACAGACGCTGCCCCCGAAGCGCCCAACGATGATGACGATACCGATCGTCGCCCTGCTTCAGACGCTTTGACCGGCATGGACTCTCTTAGATCATGTTTACCGAGTCATGTTCCACCGAATGCTCCACCTGGATGGGAGTCTCCACCTAGCTTGTCGTCGGATGGGAGTCTCAACCGCTTCAAGATCACCCTGCACAAGCGCAAAGTGGCGAACTATTTCGGGGCGGGCCATCACGACGCGTGTGTGGCGCTCTGCACCGACTTTGCCGAGGGCCTCGTCGAAGAGCTCCTGTCTAAGCTCGGCGACCTCGACACCCTTTCTGGCGTGCGGCTTTTCATTCCTGACGAGTGGCCTCCGAATTGGGAGAGGAGCGCACGGCAAGCACAGTGCCTTGAGTGGCTGTTGTCGCTAGTCACTCTGTTCCGCGCCGACGACTGTGACGGGATCCTGCCAGGTGAGTTCATAATGTGATGCTCGTTCGACCGTTGTCGTCCCGTCCTTTACTAATCCCACGCCTTACCCTAAACTTGCAGGCATTGACAAGAAGCGTGCCGTCAAGGAGCTGCGGACCCTGTGCCCAGTCCTGGCCAGAGCTCCTAAGAGCGAGCGCAAGTTCAACACGGGACTGACTGCAATCCTCAAGACACCTGACTGACAACAAGCATACCCCAACCTCGTCAGACTCTGGGTGGCGATTGCAGTGCTGCCTCTCAGCACCGTCGAGTGCGAGAGAGGATTCTCTAGACAGAATCTCATCAAGACGTGGCAGAGGGGCAGTTTAAAAGACCAGTGACTTGCTGTGTATGTCTATGCTAGACTATGAGCTGGACGTGCCGGGGGTTGTAGAGATTTGGCGCAGTATAAGAAGCGCCGGCCAGTGACAGCACCTGTTGCAAGACACAGGGAGCCCCAAAGAGCTGGGAAGGAGGCTGTAGAGGAACCAGTAGTTCAGCGGGCAGCAGTAGAGTCACATGTGATAGAATCTGAGTGAGATAGTTGAAATGATTTTCCGGTGCAGTATAAAGGACTCAGCCTTCAAACTTAGCAGTGTAACGCTGTACTATCAGCCAAAAAAATCTAGTGTTGTCTGAATTTCCAGACTCAAAGTTGGAACAAACTCTGAATGACAGCGTTTAGAGAAGGGTGCACTCTGACCCATCAGCGTGTCCCAAAACGAATCTAGGGTCCTGTTCCTAAGCACAAGCAAAACATCTAGCCAGAAAATATAATTGGTCGCAACGTCGTTCATTACGAAATGAACAGTCAGATTTGGGAGACATGCTGGAGGCGGCCGACGTGCGACGCTCAATGCGCCACCCAATGTGCAATACACCGTTGTGCACTCTCCGTTTGGAGAATGTTGATAGAAAACAAACTTGTGCAAGTGGGAGTTCGAAATGTTCTGATACCTTATATGAGTCTAATATCGTGTTACCCCAAAGTTTGATACCCTTCAAAATGGCTATGCACGCACTTTTCTATCAAATAAGGCATGTATTGGTATTTTTCACCTCCATTCTCTGCTAGACTATCCAACACCACATTCATGATATGCGATTTGTCGCATATCATGATATGCGATTTATCTAAACGGGGTGATCTATATGAGCAATCAACATTCCTACTGGGTACGAAGCTAATAATTTTCTAGAGGATTTGAGGTACCTTGACAAATGGTAAGCTCCCTTATGATGAATCACATGGTTTCTTACAAAGTTATTGTGTTCAAGGTCAAGGACTTGTCAATCACTCAAATCCAGCTTTACCATGTCTCCATCAAAACGAACAGAAACCTTTTAGAGAGGAAATTGCAAAGCTTGTTTGCCCGTTTGAAGCACAAAGGCGGCAATCCCGAAGGTTGCTGATTTGAATCTAGCGCCTGAGCTGTGAGAATACACAGCCCTCCGTTTGCTGAGCCACTGCGACAATCCCGGGAAACCCTTTTCATGGCGATGTACGATGGCGTTGCGAAAGGCTTCTGCGAACAGTCGTCTGCCTTTTAGCACGGTTGCAACAATAGCTTCGCAAAAAACGGCTATAAAAACTGTGGCGGGAAACTGCTGCGCCTCGACGTACTCACGAACCTCAAACTCACCGACACCGAGAGAACATTCCCATACCTCCCACCCCGCTGATTTCGCCTGACGCGGTTCCACCAAAATCCCGAACCTGAACCCCAGCGAAAGACGCTTTGAGATCCGTCCACACGCCTCGATGCTTGTTTTCCCACCGTTCGATTCGTGTGACGTGGCACGCTAACGAGTAGACAGCGAGACAGGGCGAGGCTGGAACTTCATGGTCAGGCAGACGAGGCTTGCGGGCGTGGGGATGAGGGTCTGAGCGGGCGAGGCCGGAGTGCAGTAGAAATGGGGTCCCTACGGTTGGATCTAATCATTCTCAACTTCTCAGAGATTTCCGTGTTGGATTGGAAACTTGAATAAAGGCATCTCTACTCTGCTACCTCTGCATCAGCTAACGACCTTATTGTTAAACACCTTCCAGCGATCAGCCTTTGTCAGACGACTTCCTAACAGCCGAGTAAAATGGCATTCTATGCTGATAACTTCTCTGCTAACTCTGCTTTTCAAACCTCGAGCAGTCCTGCAACGCCAACCAGAGGCATTGGCAGGTTCGGAACCCCTCGGACCGTGTTCTCGCCTGCAGCGTACTCTCCTGTGAAGGCTGCTGCTTGCACCGACAACGGTGAGACGTGCTGCAGCAGCGTGCTTCTGAAGAGCGTGAGGCCGCTGCTGGAGAAACTGGCCCAAGGCGCTGCTGACGGGCAACACAAGCCCGCCAAGGTGCACGTAGCTGACGCACCTGACGTGAAGCGGCCTGGAATCGGCCGCTTCGGAGGCAAGCCTGCTGCTGCCGTGCTTGCACCTGTGGTCGTCGCTGCTGCTCCCGTCACACCGTCTGCTGTGGTTGCGCCTGTGGTGGTGCCTGAGGTAGCGCCTGTGGCTCCAGTGGCTTCAACCACACCACAGGTGCCTGAAGCGCGTGTGACCACAGAAACGATATCCGTGGAGGCGAGTGCACGTGCTGCTGATCCGAGTGAGAAAGCGAGGTGGTCGAAGCTGCGTCAGGAGGTCAAAGCCATGGATATTGCGATGACGCGTGCTGCTTACCTGAGGTGGGACAAGCTGAGCAAGGAGGCATCATGGGCCATGGAGATTGAAGCGGCCATTGAAGCCGCCCTGCGTTCCTGCTTCGTGCCCAAGAATCCTACTGCTGTGGCGAATCGGACTTGCAAAACCATGCCTCCTGCATCTGCAGCAGCAGCGACTGTAGCAGTGTCCGCAGCACCAGCTGCTCCCTCGCTAGCAGCTACAAAAACAGAGGAATCACCTGCTGTGGCATCACCAGTGAGAGAAGCTTCAGCAGCAGCTCAGAAGCCAAAGCCTGCCGTTGCAGCAAGGTGCAAGGTGGGGGTTGAAAGGGCCAAGGGCAAGAATGGGTGCAGCAGCAAGGTGGTGATCATGGGTGTGAAGGGTGGTAACGGCAACAACATGCATGCAAGATCTGCCCCATGTGCGGCAGCAGCAGCAGTTGTGGGATCACGTGGTGGTGCATCATCAGTGAGAGCAGCTGGCAAGGCCAGCAGCAGACACGCGAGTGGGGTGAAGAGGAGAGAGGAGGGTGGGTGTGGGGAGGGAGCAGCAGGGTGGGCAGCAGGTGGAAGGCAGGGTGGTGTGAAGGCAGCAGGTGGCAGAGCAGTGGCAAGTGGCGTGTGTGGCAGGGAGGGGGTGAAGCAGCAGGCGGGGAGGAGAGAGAGTTTGGTGGATGAGAGGGAGGTCAGGCCAGGCTGCCGCAGCAGCAGGGCGCACAGAAGGAGCTCCTGAAAGCGCCGGCATAGAAGTGGCTGCTCTCAGCATGAGAACATTCCGGAGGAATATGGGCTGTACATACATGGGTGTAACACTGAAGGGTGTGCTAGAACAATGGTGTGGTGACAATGGAACAACTCCCAGCTGCTGTTGGGAATATGTGATGACCTGTAGCCCTGTAGGTAGCACTATGCACACTGTATATTAGTAGAAAATGCTAGTACATGTAATTTGCTAATAAATTGCATTTCAAAATCTGTGTTTCATCTGGGTGGCAGAAGTGCAGTTCACCAGGAAGATTGCAGCGGCACACTAAAGCAGGGCACCATTTCGAGACCTTGATTTGGTGCCGGATCGTTTTATGTTGATCGAGACCTTGAGAGCAGAGGGTGCCAGAGGATCATGCGGTGTAGATTGATAGCTTGTGAGCAGAACAGCCCCCACCTGTTGTGTTAAACATCTTGACACTAACTTCCATCTGTGCCTGCATGTGCGTGAATGTGCATGAATGTGTATACATGGTTACATGAGTTGATTGATAGGTGCATGGATGAATGAGTGCATAGATGTATGTGTGTGTGGGTGGATGGGTGTGGTGCATAGGCGTATGGGTGCATGTGTGTCAGTGCATGGGTGTGCGGGCCCATGGTGCCTGAGTGGATGGGTTCAAGAGTGCATATGTGCATGGGTGCATGGTTCGCATAGCAGATGCAAGGCATGGGGTTCAGTGATGTGACAGAGGACCTCGGATGGAGGGCAGCAAGGGGTGTTTCAGGGATGAAGAAATAGTTTCTCAAATGGGGAGGTGAAGAAAGTGAGAGAGGGGTGAGTATGGTGTTGGGAGGTCCTGAGAGAACGAAAGCAGCAGAGTTATGGGAGAGAACGGGAGGTGGTGAATGAAGGGAAGCAGAGGGCAGAAGGTTGGGAGGTTGGAGAGGAAGAGAGCGATTCACATGGGTGAGTTGCTGGTGGCCAGCTTCCCTGCTGATGAGGAGTGAAGGAACAAGTGAGATGGCAAGCAGGCAGCGACTGGCAAGACAAAGGTGACGGAGATGGCAAGCAGGTAGCAACTGGCAAGCAGGTAGCAACTGGCAAGCAGGTAGCAACTGGCAAGCAGGTAGCAACTGGCAAGCAGGTAGCAACTGGCAAGCAGGTAGCAACTGGCAAGCAGGTAGCAACTGGTAAGCAGGTAGCAACTGGCAAGCAGGTAGCAACTGGCAAGCAGGTAGCAACTGGCAAGCAGGTAGCAACTGGCAAGCAGGTAGCAACTGGCAAGCAGGTAGCAACTGGCAAGCAGGTAGCAACTGACAAGCAGGTAGCAACTGGCAAGCAGGTAGCAACTGGCAAGCAGGTAGCAACTGGCAAGCAGGTAGCAACTGGCAAGCAGGTAGCAACTGGCAAGCAGGTAGCAACTGGCAAGCAGGTAGCAACTGGCAAGCAGGTAGCAACTGGCAAGCAGGTAGCAACTGGCAATCAGGTAGCAACTGGCAAGCAGGTAGCAACTGGCAAGCAGGTAGCAACTGGCAAGCAGGTAGCAACTGGCAAGCAGGTAGCAACTGGCAAGCAGGTAGCAACTGGCAATCAGGTAGCAACTGGCAAGCAGGGAGCAACTGGCAAGCAGGTAGCAACTGGCAAGCAGGTAGCGACTGGCAAGCAGGAAGTAACGGAGATGGCAAGTGGGACGACAAATGAAATGGCAGCTCAGATGACAAGTGCTATGTAATCCGAAATGGCAACTAAGGTGGCAAGTGAGACATCAGATGGGAACTGAAATGGAAATTGAGATGAAAACTGAGATTTCAACTAGCATGGCCATTGAGAAGGCTATTGAGATGGAAAGATTGATTGTGAACAGAGAAGTAAATTAGAATAGCATGTGGAATGGCAATTGAGTAGGCAACATAAATACAACTGAAATAGCTACCGAGACAGCAATTGATACGGCAACTGTAACGGCAAGTGAAATGGCAAATGACATGGCAATTGAGATGGCAACTGAGTTTTAACCTGACACGGCAACAGTTGGGTTAGGAATGGTTGGGATGGGATTGGATGGGATGGGGTGGGACGGGACGGGATGGGATGGGATGGGATGGGATGGGATGGGATGGGATGGGATGGGATGGGATGGGATGGGATGGGATGGGATGGGATGGAATGGGATGGGATGGGATGGGATGGGATGGGATGGGATGGGATGGGATGGGATGGGATGGGATGGGATGAGATGGGATGGGATGGGATGGAATGGGATGGGATGGGATGGGATGGGATAGGATGGGATGGGATGGGATGGGATGGGATGGGATGGGATGGGATGGGATGGGATGGGATGGAATGGGCTTCCAAGCTTGGTGACACGTGCGATGCCATTGCTGTGGACTGACTAGGCGTCCAACCTAGCTCAATGCAACAGCCCCTCCACCACCTCTGCACACACCTGCCCCATCATATGGCACACACCTGCCCCATCATATGGCACACACCTGCCCCAGCATATGGCACACACCTGCCCCATCATATGGCACACACCTGCCCCATCATATGGCACACACCTGCCCCATCACCTGGGGGACCTTGATAGTGCCACCCTGGTGGGGGCCTCTCTGTGGGGCCCACTGACGCGCACCTCTCTGAGGAACACTGTGGGACCAAGGCAGCATCTTGCGCACTGTGGCGTGGGTGGATGGTGTGCGTGTGACATAAGAGTCAAGAAGGATTCTATCAGGTCAGTTGAAGGTTTGTGTTATGGCATTAAAATGTGTGAGTGATTGCATGGGATGTTGTGAGTGATTGCATGGGATGGTGTGAGATTGTATGGGATGGTGTGAGTGAGCGATTGTATGGGATGGTGTGAGTGATTGTATGGGATGGTGTGAGTGATTGCATGGGATGGTGTGAGTGATTGCATGGGATGGTGTGAGTGATTGCGTGGGATGGTGTGTGAGTGATATGGATGTGTGTGGTGGTATGTGATGGTGTGAGTGATTGTATGGGACTGTGTGGGGGATGGTATGTGTGAGTGAGATCGCATTACACAAAATGAGTGACTGCACCGGATGGTGTGTGTTAGTGAGATGGGATGAAATCGTCCGTGTGATGGTATGGGATGGTGTGTGAGTGAGTTGGCATGGATTTTGCCGTATGATGGCATGGTATGGATAATGGACCGTGTGCATGAGATGGCCTGATATGGGCTGTGTGGGGGTATGGCATGGTGTGTGTGAGTCCGACGGCATGAAATGCTCTGTGTGTGATGGCATCGGATGTTAAGTAACTGATATGGCATGCTATGGACCGGGTGATTGCATGGGGTGGTGTATGAGAGTGAGATGGTTTGATGTGGGCAAGGATGCCAACCGTTCAAAATCCCTCCGAAGCAGATTTGTCATGTTTCACCCTCGGCCCTCAGTTTGTGAACCAACTAGAGATTTCAACGCGTCATTACAAACCATAACCGGAGATATACTACCTACACAACCGAATGGCTCGTGTGCATTACTGTTACGGAGGTTGTGATGTGATTAAACGGTGGGTGGAATATCATAGGATTGAATGTGAGACGGGATGGGATGATGTGGGTTACTGATCACTCACCAGCAGTTCATTCATGTTCGCCGGTCAGCTAGTCCATGTGTCAAATGAGAATACTATTTGTTTGAATACACTAATTGTGTACATGACAGAAAGCAAAGCATAACGGTATATTATTTACAAATGATGCGAGATGCTCTACTCGTCATCGTTAATGAACTTCCCTGTACCGGGGTTGATAGCGGCGATGAAGAAGAAGGCGATACTGGCGAGCAGCAGCGGCTCCAGCTCCCACACGGGCAAGCCAGTCTCGATATTCAGCTGCGCCAGCGCGCCTCGCCCGGTGATCACCTCGCCCACCAGGCTCGCCGCGAACCCCAGTTGCGCCATGCGCCCCACGAACAGCTCGTTCGCCTTGGTAAACCCGAACAGCGGCCCCTCCTCGCTCAACCCCAGCGCCGCCTTCACGCTCCCCGGCTTCACCGGCGGACCCGCCGGCGCCTCGTCGTCCACGAATCGCCCGCGGTCGCCCAGCCCGCCGATGGCGCCGAGCACGGTGAATGCGATGAAGAAGAGCAGAAGCGGCTCGGCTTCCGTGATGGGGATGCCCGTCTCCAGGTTCAGTTGCGAAAGGATTCCCTGCCCGGTTACCGCCTCGCCCAGCAGCGACGCGGCGAATCCGAGCATCGCCACGCGCCCCACGAAGAGCTCGTTGGCTTTCGTGAAGCCGAAACCGCCGGATGTGCCGAAGATGCCGTCTTCGGTGCGCAGTTGCTTCTTAGCGGGAACGGTCTTAGCGGGGATGGCGGCCTTGTTGAAACGGAGGAGGGCTGTCACGCCAAGGCCGCGGGGAGCGACGATGGGAGCTACTGCTACGCGATTGGCGGAGAGAGAAGCTCCCTTCACTGCTGTGCTGAAGGAAAGCGCGGCGAGAGAATGCTGTGCGACGAGGGAGGAAGCCATTGTGATAAAAATTGAGAATGTGATGACGAGAGACGTGAGACGGAGAGAAAGCAATTAAGAAGATTGGTAGGCAGGTGATCGCACTGGAATAATTGGAGCGATACGAGCGGGTGAATTTATCCGCTTGCCAAGCCGCAATCGAAACCGACTGTCGAGCGGGTCGGAAGCTCGATACCAGAATGAAAGCAGAAATACATCGTGAGACGTGGCTGCCTAACCGAGGCGCCACGGTGGATTCTCGGCTTCATTCCTGCGACAAATGCCAGCCGCGTGGCCTTGTTTTTGTCACCAATAGTGGCACGTCAGATCTCTGAAAGGTAGGGCTGAAAGGATCTGACGTGTCTTCTAGAACCTTAATGGGACAATCGAGCACCGAATGGAGAGTGTCGCTGGCATTGACCATCTGTGACCTGATTTCCTGGACGGAATGGGATGGGTGTTTCGCACACCAATTTAGGTTCACTCATTTTTTTTACAAGGTATCGTACTTGCATATTTTATTGTTTAGTTCAGGATACCCACTCTGGTATGGCATGTGAGATGAGTGCAAATCAGCAAACATAAACACAGCTAGAATGACTCGGTTTCTTCCTCTCTGTACAATGCAGGTATAATTCTGTTGTCTGGTACGCCCCCTAGGTGCCCTGAGTCATCGCATCACAGGAGTTTAGATAAAATTTACTAGCAGTAATCTATATGTTATCAATACCGTATGGCCCCGGATATAAGCGCAGGCCTATTATAAGTGCATGCGCTTGTATCTGGAGCAATGCGCTTATGGCCGATCCTCATTTATAAGCGCACCCCCTGTAAAACCTTGATTTATTATAAGCGCACGTATAATTCTAAAATTTAAACCAGATTAAAACGGTAGCGATTTCAAATTTTGCAGTGAGGATACAACTATTTTCGCTTCGATTGACTTTCGAGGACCTCACATACTGCGCGTCCAGTCAGTATGAGCTGGCATTTCTGATAGTGACGTGTAACCTTTCCTCTGTGCGCCGGCAGAAAATCGCTCACGCGCGAATCTGAATTGCGACTCGCTACCACTTCGATTCGATTGAAATCACAAGAAGGATATGTACAGTTTGGTGCCAATGAATTATAAATTTGCATTTGTTATTATATAAGCGCATGCGCTTATAAATCTGACTCAATTATAAGCGCACCCCCCCAAAAAACACTGTTTTATTATAAGCGCAGGTGCGCTTATATCCGGGGTATTACGGTGGCGATGTGACAATGTCACAACTCCCATCAGCTACTAATTGCATCCTCGGTAGACAGACAAGTTTCTTTTAAGCCACTTTACATGAACAACAGACCTAATTAATCAAGGCACTGTTTCATGCGCATGCACGCATCACTTGGCCTGTGGGTGCGATGCAATGTAAGCGATGGCATCGGCACAAGATTGGATTTTATCGGCATCGGCATCGGGGATCTCGACAGCAAACTCCTCCTCAAACGCCATCACCACCTCCACCCCGTCTAGCGAGTCCAGCCCCAGGTCCTTCTGGAAGCTCGCCGTGGGGGTCACCTGCATCGGGGGCAGCACGGTTACACAGTTACACAAGGCATGAGGCGGGGAAGGGGCAGGAATGGAATCATCACATCCACTCCGTCTAGAGATTCTGGCCCCAGGTCCTTCTGGAAGCTTGCGGTGGGGTTCACCTGGATGCCTACAGTTATACAAGGCGCGAGGGGGGAAAGGGGACAGGACCTGCATCACCAGCTTCACCCAGAATGAATACGAAAGATTAGATGAAAACAAACAAAACACACTCCTGGTAAAAACAAGAACAAACAAGATTTGGGGAGAAGCAACGACTTGGTTGACACTTATGGCAATTGGGGAGGTGGGATGCTGCCCACGTGCCAATGCGTGGCGTTACCCTGAGCACATGGCGACACCACAGCAGTAAGGGCTGCTCATGTGGCAGCTTGGCAGTGGCCAGTGCTTGGCGAATGAGCAGCGGCGGTTGGGAGAAGAGGCTGAGAAGGATGGGGAATGGGAGGAGGAGAAGGAGGGGGAATGGGATGGGGGGGAAGGATGGGGTGAGCAGCAAGGGATGACAGGCGCAGCAAGGGCGGATGGCAGAAGCAACAAATTTGAGGGATGGGAAAAAAAATCAAACAAACAAACAAAGGGCAAAAATCAAAACTACAAGCAATGTGCTGTCTATAATGATTAATGAGGCTTCACCATCCTTCTGGGACTTGATATTCCTTATGAAACGTCAGGAATCATTCGAATCGAGAACATTAAGCAGGTACGATCTCCAAAATGTGAGTAATAGGAAATTATTTGAGCAGAACATGTGCACATCGATCTTTGTTTGTTAGGACAGCATCACTGTTCTATCCATCTTAGTGAGTATATCAGAAGTGCGGTAACAGATCTAGATAGAGAATCATCAGTAAGCAAATACGGTAAAGACTTAACAATCCGTTACCAAGAATGGCTTGTGCAATGGCATGGCATGTCGTGTGAGATGGCATGAAGCAGTGGGCGCAGGACATGATGATGATGTGTGGACATCGCTCGTGGCTTCCAGGCGACAGTTGTACAGGCAAGGGAACACACCATGTGGCATACCAGCATAGCAGCATGGCATGGCACAGCAGCATATCAGCATGGCATGGCATAGCGGCATGGCATGGCACAGCAGCAGCTGAGCCGACATACCAGCTGTTGGCATGGCGTTACTTGGCAGAGAAGCACAGCACACCAAGTCACTGCAGGAGGCGGCGCATCTGACACGAACGAAGGGTGCCGAGGGCAGGGGGGGCGAGGATGGGGGAGAATGGGAGGGGATGAGGGAGAATGGGAGGGGATGGGGGAGAATGGGAGGGGATGGGGGAGAATGGGAGGGGATGAGGGAGAATGGGAGGGGATGGGGGAAAATAGGAGGGGATGGGGGAGAATGGGAGGGGATGGGGGAGATGATGAAACGGAGAGGAGGGGCAGGGCGAAAAGCAAGGGAGAGGTGCGCGGGGAGGGGAGGGAAGGAGAGGGTGAGCGAGGGAGGTTGAGGTGGGTGAGGGAGGGTGCTGTGGGTGGAGGGCATGTGAGTTACATGCATGTACCGCTTCATGTGATGCCATGTGTATGTAACATGCATGTTAACATGTGCAGCGCACGTGTTTGGATCGCATGCATGAGCATGTGAGCATGCAGGAGAGGACCTGACTTCAGATCACATCACGTTGATGTCAAATGGAGCAGATGATGTCGGCATGATGTCAGCAGACCTCAAGACACAAACGCAAATCACAACCACCCGGAAATCGCAATTCGTGAGCGCTTCTTGTTGGTTCGCAACTCTCTCGCTCCCTCCCATCACTGCAACAGCCCTCCTATGCAAAGGAGCCCTTAGTGCACTGCCTCCCTCGCTCCCCCCTCTCCCCCCTTCACCTTCCAAAACCGCCTCACCACTTGAGAAAGTTCCCAGAAGGTTTCATGTCGCGTAGGCTCCGCACCACTGGCTTGTGCTGCCTGCGCACCAAACTGACCACTAGATCTGCCTGCGCAAATGCCGCCATCGTGCCAGCACTTCCCTCCGCGCAACCCTGCCACTTTCCCTTGTCTCACGTGCCACGTCAGCCGCCACGTCAGCGACCGCGTCAGCATGAAAGCACGACAGGAGGGAGAGGGCGCTGGGAACTGAAGCAACGGCCAATCCACAACTGCTGGCATCCCTCCCTCCATCCCCTCTGAGTTTTCCGCCGCATCCAAGCCAAGGCCTTCTCCGCTCCTTCCGCTCCGCCCTTTCTTCCCCTTTTGCGACCTTTGCTCTCAAACCTTCTTCTCTATCTCGCATCTTCCCTCCTCCTCCTTTTTCGGCTCCTTCCGTTCCGTCCGCCCGTCCTGATATCTGCACTCCCGTCTTCGCCCGCTCACCTCGTCGCGCGCTCACCCTCATTTCAAGCCTGCGAGTCGGTTGGGGCGATCTGATTGGGCTAGGGTCTTAGGCTCGGACGCGATCAAATTGGACATGACGGCCACGCTCCGGCTGGGAGACGGCTAATGCTGAGGGCTGCTTGAGAGTTCGCATAGTCCCGCCTGCATGAACGGCGGGACTGCAGCGTGAAACCCGCATTTTGAAAGTGAAACCCTGGAAACGGTTGTCTTGAGATCGCTTGTACGATTACTTCAATTCCTACTCGTAACCAAGGCTCGTAATTCTCTCCTGTGCTCGCAATCGCTTCTGCGCTCGTAATCGCTTCTGCGATCGTAATCGCTTCTGCGCTCGTAATCTCTTACGCGCTCGTAATCTCTGGCGCGCTGCGCGCTCGTAATCGCCTGCACGCTCGTTATCGCCTGCGGGCTCGTAATCGCCTGCATGGTGCTCTGCTCTCGTGACTGCTTGTGATTCACATTCGTATCATGGCTGGCTGCTCCGACCTCCGACCGATCACGCCTGACTGCCCTCGTAAACCGCGAACAACACTTGACATCGCTTTGTACCGCACAGACAAAGCGATGATCAAGCACATTCCAAATTCCAAAATCGGTGTATCGAACCTCGCAGATAGAAATCCGATGAATCCAAAATCCGTGTATCCGACCTAAGCATTTCGAACTGAATTCCCCCTGAATGATAAGACGACTGCATATAAAGAGGACTCCACAGTATCCACTGGAAAAGGGACTCGCTTCCCCATCGATCGGGGGTATCGATTCGGTCACCGCACGGAACCTTGCATTTTGGACAAAAAAGGTACACAACCTTTTATAACCGCGCTAGAAAACGATCCTGTCGATCGATTCTCCACTTTCACCGCGTCCTCAGTAGCACAGCACGGCCCAAACCCTTCTGCCTCACACACCATGCTACGAGAGGAAACCGATAGACCCGTCGCGTTATCGTTGTGCGAAGTTTTTTACCGAAAATCGTATCCAAACGGTTTGTTGTAACAAATTTCGTAGGAACGGCTAGGGAAGAAATCGAGAACAAAATAAAGGCGGGAAACTGGCGAGGCGACTCGAGGTACTCAAGGACCTGAAACCCACCGACACCGACAGGTTCTCCCCGAACCTCCCACCCCCGCTTATTATCCCTGACGCGGCGCCATCGAGATCCCGAACCTGAACCCCAGCGAAATACGCCTTGAGATCCGTCCGCACACCTTGCTGCTTCATCTCCTACCGTTCGATTTCCGACACGTGGCATGCGTACGAGTAGACAGCAAAGCAGGCCAAGGCTGGAACTCCGATGTTCAGGCAGACAAGGCATGTGGGGGTGGAGACGGGGGGGTTCGAGCAGGCGAGGACGGAGTGCAGAAATGGGGTCGCCAGAGTTGAAACTTATCATTCCCACTTCTTCTGCCGTTATCTCAATCTGCAGTGAACAAACTTCTCGAAGTTCAGCCTTTGTCCAACGATCAGCTTCTGTTCAGCGATCTGCAGTCAAGTAACATGGCCTCTCTCGTCGATATTAACTCTGTTTCTCAAACCGCGAGCAATCCTGCAACGCCTACGAGAGGCATTGGCAGGTTTGGAACCCCGCGAACCGTTTTCTCGCCTGTAAGATACTCTACTGCCAAGCCTGCTGCTTGCAATGGTGACGGTGAGACGTGCTGGAGCAGCGTGCTCCTGAAGAGCGTGAGACCGCTGCTGGAGAAACTGGCCTTCCAAGGCGTCTCTGACGGGCAACACAAGCCCGCCAAGGTGCACGTTGTACCTGACGCGCCTGATGTGAAGCGGCCTGGAATTGGCCGCTTCGGAGGCAAGCCTGCTGCTGCCGTGCTTGCACCTTTGGTTGTCACAGCTGCTCCCACACCATCTGCTGCTACTGCAGTCACTCCATCTGCTGTGGTTGCGCCTGTGGTGGTGCCTGAGGTAGCGCCTGTGGCTCCAGTGGCCTCAACAACACCACAGGTGCCCACAGAAACAATATCCGAGGAGGCGTGTGCACGTGTTGCTGATCCGAGTGAGAAAGCGAGGTGGTCTAAGCTGCGTCAGGAGGTTCGAGCAATGGATAGTGAATGGGCCAAAAAACTGAGAGCACGTGCTGCTTACCTGAGATGGGCCAAGCTGGACCAGGCGACGTGGGCCAGGGACATTGAAGCCGCCATTGAAGCTTCCCTGCCTGCCTGGATCGTGTCTGGCAAAATTGTTGCTCCTGCATCTGCAGCAGCATGGAGTGTAGCAGAGCCTGCACCACCAGCTGCTCCCTCTGCAGCAGCTGCAGCAGTGAAGTCACCTGCTGTGGCATCAGCAGTGAGTGGGGCTGTGGATTGTGAGTGGGCCAAAAATTTGAGAGCACGTGCTGCTTACCTGAGATGGGCCAAGCTGGACCAGGCGACGTGGGCCAGGGATATTGAAGCCGCCATTGAAGCTTCCCTGCCTGCCTGGATTGCGGCTGGCAAAACCGTCCCCCCTGCATCTGCAGCAGCAGCGACTGTAGCAGAGTCCGCAGCACCAGCTTCTCCCGCGCCAGCAGCAACAACAACACTGAAATCACCTGCTGCGGCATCGCCAGTGAGAGGAGCAGTAGCAGCAGCACAGGAGTCGAGTCCCGCTGTTGCAGCAAGGTGCAAGGTGGGGGTTAAAACCGTGAAGGGCAAGAATGGGTGCAGCAGCAAGGCGGTGAGGACTGGCGTGAAGGGTGGTAAGGGCAGCAGCACGCATGCAGGGTCTGTAGCAGCAGCAGCAGCAGCAGCAGCAATTGCGGGATCATCATCAGTGAGAGCTGCTGACAATGCCAGCAGCAGGCACACGAGTGGGGTGAAGAGGAGAGAGGGATGTGGGTGTGGAGTGGAGGCGGCAGGGAGGGCAGCAGGTGGAAGGCAGGGTGGTGTGAAGGCGGCAGGTGGCAGAGCAGTGGAAAATGGCGTGTGTGGCAGGGAGGGGGTGAAGCAGCATGCGGGGAGGAGAGAGGGTCTGGTGCATGAGAGGCAGGCGAGGCCAGGCTGCAGCAGCAGCAGCAGGGCGCACAGAAGGAGCTCCTGAAAGAGACGCCGTTGCAGTGGTTGCTCTCAGCATGAGAACATACATGGTTACAACACTGAAGAGTGTGCTGGAACAATGGTGACACTAATTTAACAACTTCCAGCTACTGTTGGGAATATGTGATGACTTGTAAAAAGCACTAGTATGTGCTCTGTATTATAGTATGACATGTTAATGCCTCCCTCTAGGAGATTGTAATCTCAAAGTAAATTGCTTAATAACATTCTTCTGCCTATAAGCTGTGCAGCTCGCCAATAAGAGTGCAGGCCCACACTGCGCAAGGGTGCGTCACCACACTAAAGCTTTGGGTCACAACCAATGTAGTTCAACACACACGGGTCATTTTAGTATTGGCTCAGTATGTCGGTCGAGATCTAGAGAGCAGAGGGTCCAACCAGAGAATCATGAAGTGTACATTGATAGCTTTTGAATAGAACAACTCCCAGCTGCTGTACATGATTAAAAAACCTCCTGTTGTACCGTACCTGCACTGGAACGTGTGTACATGGATTAATGGGTGCATGGATTCATGGGTGTTTGTGTGCATACGTGTATACCGTACATAGGTGCATAGGTGCATGGGTCAATCGGTGCATGGGTGCATGGGTACATCGTGCACATGTGTATGGGTACGGGTGTATGGGTGCACGGGTGTATGGGTGCATGGTTTCAGGGTCACATAGCAGAAGCATGATATTGGGCGGATTGATGAAGCTCAGAATCTCATACGTACATGGGTTCATGGGGTGCATCGGGGCATGCTGCAAGGGTGTGTGGGTGCATGGGTGTGTGGGTGCATGGGTGGATGGGTCCATGGGTGGATGGGTGCATGAGTGGATGGGTGCATGAGTGGATGGGTGCATGAGTGGATGGGTGCATGAGTGGTTGGGTGCATGAGTGGATGGGTGCATGAGTGGAGGTGCAAGCGTGCATGGGTGCATGGTGGGTCACATAGCAGATGCAAGGCATAGGGTTGAGTGAAGAGACTGAGAACCTTGGATGGAGGGGAGCAAGGAGAGAGAGTGTTTCTGGAGTAAAGAAATCGTTTCCAATTGGGGAAGTGAAGTGAATGAGAGAGTAGTGAGTATGGGGAGTGGTGTTGGGAGGAGGGGAGAGTACGGAAGCAGCAGATCCAAGGGAGAGAATGCGAGGGGTTGAGTGAAGGGAAGCTAATGAAGAGGGCAGGGGGTTGAGAGGTTGGCGAGAGAGAGCAAGTAGTCCAAAGGGGCATGTTGCTGGTAACCAGCAAGTGAGATGGCAACAGAAATTGCAACTGAAATGGTAAGTGAGATGGAAATTCAAATTTGCAGCTGAAATGGCAACAGAAATGGCAACTGAAATACAAATGAAGTTGCACCTGAGATTTCAACTGAAGTGCCCATTGAGATCGCACCTGGGTTGGCACCCAGAATAGCATCGATGGAAACTCAGGTGGCAACTGATTTTTACAAGACGGAAACAGAAATGGCACCTGAAAGGGCAATTGAAATTGCAACTGAAAAGGCAACTCAAATGGCGACTGAGATGGTATGCAAATCGTGAGAGGAAGAGAACGGGACTTCTGTGAATGATGTAAGCAGCTGAGGCGAGGCAACTCATGGAGAATGGAATGTGATGGGATGTAATATAATGGGCTGATTGATGGGATGGGATGGATGGGATGGGATGGGATGGGATGGGATGGGATGGGATGGGATGGGATGGGATGGGATGGGATGGGATGGGATGGGAACTGAGATCATAACAACAAAAACACCGGAACTTTAAAATAATAACAGCAGTTTCCTTGAAAAGCACACACACATAGCGGTTCAGAAACATTAAAAAAAAAAATCTTGCTCAGAACATCTATGCCCTGGCTTTGACCAACTAAGCCTCCTATCTCAATACTACAGCATCTCCACCTGAGAACACACCTGGCCGGTCATGGCATCCCACACACCTGAATAAAACAGCCCTCCCTCCATCTAACCCACAAAGAATCCCACACACCTACCCCAACACCAGAGCACACACCTGGACGGTCATGGCATGCCATGGGTGCATGACGAGATTCCTTGAATTTGCCGCAGTGATGCGCACCTCTCTGTGGGGCACTGTGTAAGAAAGGCATAATCCCTTGCGCAGTGTTAAGGAATAATCTGTGCTGGGATGGCACTATATTGGTCAGTGAAGCTTGTGTAACGGCATTGGATGGTATGTGTGGTGGTTTGGGTTGTGAATGTGATAGCATGGAATGGTGTGTGTGAGTGAGATGGCATGAAGTGATATGTGGGATGACATTGGGATGGTATGTGTGAGTGAGATGGCATGAAGTCTTCTGTGGAATGTTCTGTGTGAGTGACATTGGTGCTGTAACAATCACGGCCCTTATAACAACGGGCAACCGTGTGTTAAATATAAATCACCCTTGACAACATTTATAAAATCAAGATACAAGGCTTTCAAGATCAACTAATCCCACCAAGGGGTAATTTAGCCTTAACAGTACTCCTCAAGCTTGAGAGGAGAAAAGGGAGCTTGAAGAAGGTTGATGAAGCTTTAATAAGTAGGTAGGAGCTTCTTGTAGAGCTTGTCCTTGAAAAATCACAAGTCTAGTTGTGTAGGGGAGCTTATTAGGAGAACCCAAAAGACTTAGAGTAAAAATCCCATTTCCAAGTTAGATTGTTGGAGTTGGGAAGTGGGAATGAGCTTGAGAGCTCCAACCCCTTCCATCATACCCCTTGGGGCTTTTCCCAACCATGGCTTCCATGGTTGGGGAGCTAATAGGCTTGGAGCCTAGGTGGCAATATAGTTTGGTTTGGGAAAAAACCCAACTTAGCACAATTGTATGGTTGTTTTAAGTTTGTGTGGATTGTAACAACAACTGGCACAACTTGATTGGTTGGAAATCCAACCTTTCCAATCTTCACTTTGATGGGTTGGAAGTTTCCAAGCCTCAAGGTTGAGGGTTGGGAAAACCAAACCAATGTTCTTCTCCAACTCAACCTTCCCGATTGCCTTCACGTCATTTCTCATCGAGGAAGTCTCTCGATGTTGACTTAGGAAGTTAGCGGTAGATGAGGCAGAGTAGGTTATGCGTTACACTCCTCCCCCCCTAGGTGGCAACGTCCCCGTTGCCTCAGGGTGCTTCTGAGGACGAGCGCTTCGAGTACGCCGTGTCACATTACGACCAGGGTCAACGCCCTCCACTGGTTGTGTGGCAGCTCGTCGAGCCAGGTCTGTCATGTATGACTGAACTGCAGTTTCAGTCAGATGCTCTTCTAGCTCCCATGAGTTGTGTTCAGGCCCATAGCCTTTCCACTTGATGAGGAACTCTCGTACTGTCTTTCGGACGCGTTGTCGATCACGATGCATTAGCACTCGTTCGACTTCATAAAACAGTTCCTCCCCCAGGACGATCGTTGGTGGCGATAAGTACTTGCCCTCTGCAACGTACTTGTTCAACAGAGACACATGGAAGACGTTGTGAATCTGTAAAGTGTCAGGTAGCTTAAGCTTGTAAGCTACCACACCAACACGCTTGATCACCTCGAAGGGCCCAATCCATCGAGGGAACAGCTTTCGTGCTCCAGGGATTTTGAGACGAATGTTCTTCGTGCTTAACAAAACTTTGTCTCCAACCTCAAACGAGACTTCCCGGTGTTTCATGTCGGCGTAAGACTTTTGTCGCTGCTGAGAGAGTTGTAGCCAATGGCGAGCAGACTTAAGCGCTTCTTGCTGCTTGCCAACAAAGTCTTTAGCGGCTGGAATTTTCAATCCGCCGATCCCATGCGTAGCAGGCGTTGTGGGATGCCGACCATAGTTCAGAATGAAAGGTTTCTCACGTGTACCTTCATGAACTGAATTGTTCACTGCGAATTCAACGACAGGCAACAACTCGTCCCAATCATCCTGAGTTGGGCCAATGAATGAACGAAGCATCTGCTCAAGTGTCCGGTTTGTTCGTTCCGTCTGCCCATCGGTTTGTGGGTGGAACGCCGATGACAACTTAAGCTTCGTTCCTAGTGTCCGTGTGACTTCTTGCCAGAACCGGCTTGTGAAGCGCGGATCCCGGTCGGACACCAATACACGTGGTAACCCGTGTAAGCGGAAAACGTTGTGCCACAAACAATTTGGCCGTATCTTCCGCGGATACGTCAGTTGTAGTAGCCACGAAATGCACCATTTTTGTCAGACGATCCACAAACACTAGGATCGCTGTATGGCCATCACGAGTCTTAGGAAGGTCCGTGATAAAATCCAAGGATACGCTCTCCCAAGGTTCATTCGGGATCTCGAGTGGTTGAAGCAAACCACCAGGCTTCTTTGTGTCCGTTTTATTTCGTGCGCATGCGTCGCAGTGCGCCACGAATTGCTGGACCTCAGTGCCCAATCCCGGCCACCAGCATACCTCACTCAAGGCCCACCTGGTCTTTTTGACCCCTAGGTGCCCTCCGTACTTAGTGGCATGCACTTCTTCCAGAATATCGTTCCGCAGGCTACCTACGTGAGGTACAACGATCTCCTTCTTACGCCACCAGAGCTCATGCTCCCACTTGAGTTCCTTAGTGTTTCGTGGGTCCTGAAACCAGGAGTCAATTTGATACCCTGTGCGGATGCGTTTCAGGAAACCACTGAAGGTAATCTCACTCACTCGAGCTGTTGCTAGGACACTGAAGCAAGCAGAAAATACTGCCGCATTCTCTGTGTCGTCTAGACGTGTTGCTGCCCCTATCGGCTGTCTGCTGAGGGGGTCAGCGAGGTTCGTCGAACCCGCTCGATATCGAATATCGAAGGTGAACCCACTAAGGAGTTCCGCCCATCGGGCTTGACGTCGAGTAAGCGTGGCTTGGGTGGAGAAGTAGGTGTTTGGACAGTGATCAGTCGTAACCACAAAGTCCACACCCTCTAGATAACATCGCCATGTTCGTAGCGCATGAACGACCGCCAACAGTTCTTGTTCGGACGTCGTATAGCGCTGCTCTGCCGGGGAGAGCTTTCGACTCTCAAATGCCACTGGTCTCCCTTATTGCAAGAGGACCGCCCTAATCCCAATCAATGAAGCGTCAGTAACAACCTCATAGGGCTTTGTCGGATCTGGTAAAACCAGAACCGGAGCATTGGTCAGCAATCGCTTGACCTCGTCGAATGCCTTTTGGCATTGTTGTGTCCATTGCCAAGCACTACTCTTGCGAGTGAGGGCCGTCAATGGGGCAACAACGGTAGAATAATTCTGCAAGAATCGACGAAAATAGTTCGCCAGTCCCAAAAAACGACCTGATTTGACCCACATCTTGTGGTACCGGCCAGTTCTGGACTGCGACAACTTTCTTTGGGTCTACTTGAGACCATCATTTCCACGAGATGGCCAAGATATTCCAACTCGCGTTTGTAGAAATGGCACTTCCACAGACGAGCATAAAACTTATGCTCTCGAAGTTTCCCTAACACCCACTTAAGGTGTCGCGTGTGCTCCTCTTCCGTCCTGGAGTAAACCAAGATGTCATCCAGATAGACTAAAACGAACTGTCCAATCGCCTCGCGAAAGACTTCATTCATAGCTCTCTGAAAAGATGCGGGAGCATTGGTCAAGCCAAAGCTCAGCACTCGCCACTGAAAATGACCAAACGGCGATCGAAAAGCCGTCTTGGGTACATCTTCTTCGGTGATGCGCAATTGGTGATACCCCTGCGCGAGGTCCAATGCGCTGAACCACTGGGCACCCTGGAGTTTGTCGAACAGGTCCTCTATTCTCGGTAGGGGATACCTATTCTTCACCGTTATCTTGTTCAAAGCACGGTAGTCTACGCACATGCGTAACCCTCCGCCCTTCTTGTTCACGAACAAGATCGGCGCTCCGTAAGGTGATGCGCTTGGTTCAATCCATCCCTTCCTGAGGTACTCCTCAATTTGCTGTTTAGCCTCCTCGTACTCAGCTGGACTGAGGCGATATAGAGGTCTCAAAGGTGGGAGTTTTCCAGGCTCCACTGGGATGGTGTGACCGACAGCACGGTCCGGAGGGAAGGCCATCTGGGATGGGCTCAAAAACCTCTGCAAACTCGTCCGCCAGTGCTTTCATCTGGGGCGGGAAATTCTCGACCCCAGGCATCTCGTGTTGAGCATTCTCAAGCTGTACCACAAAGAAGGTATCGGCTTGTCGAACATGCTGTCCGAACTCGTTTGCGAGCGCAAAACTCACATCGGGACGCTTCGACGTTTGCTGTTCGTTCGTGATCAAGTCCTTAGGCACTTTCCATTGGACTGTGTCACCATTCTTTGAGAATGAGACAGTATTGTCATGGAAATCGAGCTTGACTTCATTCGCTCGAAGCCAATCCATTCCAAGGACAAGGTCGACACCTGCGAGAAGGGGTAAAACATACGCGCGGATCTCTTCGTGATAACCCTCGATCTCCATGTTGATCCGTGTCTGCCCTTTGCTTGGGATGATGCTATCGTCACCAAGGCGAATGGGGCAAGACGGTCCTTCAACTAGGATCGTGCGTGCTGTGGACCCACTTTTCGTCAAAGAGGGGAAACAGTTGCACCCGTGTCAACAAGGATTTTTGCATTATCCCCGTTCACGGCTACCCGCAAGCAACAAATTTTGTTGATGCTTTGGGTGAATAGGACATGCCACAATACTCGTCGAAGGTTTGAAGTACACCTTGACGTTGTGACGAGCGCGTCCATGTGACTGAGATTTGGTCCACCACACATGGTGTCCCTTGTCCCACGCCGCTAGGACCGGCCATCCACGAAGCACATGGAACAATTCGCCTTTCACTGTGCGAGTCACCAACGCAACCGAAGTCAGGGGGTGCTCTTGAGTGCAACGACTCACAATCTCAATGACAGAACGCAGAATGTCCAAACCTCAGAAAATAATTGAAAATTTATCTTTGCATTGCTTCCATGGAAATTTTCTCAAGTGGGTACGATCGAGGATAAAAAACGGAGTTTTTATTAAAAGAAGAGGCAAACAAACAAGAGATTTTGCAATTAGCAAGCTTCTCTAGTTTTAATATATCATCATCACATAGCACATATGCCTCATTCACTCGATCTACTCCTCCAACTAGGTACCCACACCCTAGTTGGGCTTATGAAAATCCTTCTTTCTAGAAGGTCTAGCTCCGCCTGGCTTAGGCTTCCCAGAATACTTGATAGCATTCTTATCACGGCATTGCTTTATATGACGTGCCCCATCCTTCCACAAGCCTCTGCACTGCTTGTCGGAGAAGTCCGGCTTGTTAGGTCTATGACCTCCCCCTCCGTTAGGCCTCTTGGCCTGTGGGCCAGGCTGGTGATCACGCTGCTGGAAAGGCCTTTTGTTCCAACCGCTACCACCCTTCGCACTCTGGGGCCGGTTCCCATGACCACCAGAGCCCTCAGCACGGGGCTGCAGGCTTGTCTTTTCAGGGCCAAAAATGTACGTGCGAATGATGTTGTCGGTTTTGATCACCTCCTCCTTCATCTCCTTGTAAGTCGTCCAATTGGTCATGCCGCCGGTCATGTGTGCCTGCTGCAGGTTGACAGGGAGGCCCTTCATGAAGATGTGCATCATCTCCTCCTCAGCCAAGGGCTTTTGGAGCAAGCGTGCTGCGGCCTCAAACTCGACCGCATATTCCTGCACAGAACGGTCATAACACTTGATACGCTCGAGGCGTCCGCGCAGTTCCAGGTCGGACTTTTTGACCATGAATGCCTCTTTCAGCGCGGTGCAGAACTCCGGCCATTCAAATGGTCCATGTGCCTGCTTCTTAGCACCGTACACGGCCCTGCGGGCCACCTCGTCCAATGCCTGAGTAGCTGCAGCGACGCGAGCCTCGGGGCGCACATTTGCAAGGATCATGGTGGAATCCACCAGGTCGAGCCAAGGCTGCACCTCCGTCTTGTTATGGTTAAATTCAGGCAGAGGGCGCCGCGAGAGACCCAAAGGGCGAGGTCTCAGTTGGAGGTGGCTGATGCATAGCCGTCGCAGCACCTACCGCCGGGGGTGCGGGCGGAGCGGGTGCCGGCTGAGCAGCAGGAGCGGATCTACACCCCGGAGGAGGTTCGTAAATACCCTCCCTCCTAAGGTGTGTCAACTGCTCATTGAGCTTGTTGAACGATGCTCGCAGATTCGAGCAAGTCTTCAGAACCACTCAATTTGGCGTTTTTTGGTGCCCAGGCTGCGACGGAACTCTGTAACCTCCTTCATGGTAATGCTCAGTCTAGCCTCGAGGTTCTGAGTGTGCTTCTTGAGTCCATCAATGGACGTCTGCTACAGCAGGATGGTGATATTCTGAGTTGCCACCTTAGCCTGGAGTTGGACAATCTCCTCGGAGATAGGATAAGTCGTGCCTTCACCCTCAGTGAAGTCATTTTCATCACCAGTGGCCTCCTTTCCACTGGTGTTATCCTCTTCCCCAAGGTTGTCAGCGCCACCATGGTTCTCAGCTTCACCATGGTGCTCAGCTTCATCATGGTTCTCAGCTTCACCATGGTTATGCTCATCTCCAAGGTCCAGGTCCAAGTCCTCAATATCATCCAACTCAATGTCAGCCATTGCCTCATCTTGATTGAGGTCAATCTCAGCAGCATTGTTCACCACCTCATTAGGTGCAGTGGGCCCTTCCTCCCTTGCCATATCCTTCTCTTGGCCAGATGCCATAAGGATTAAGGGAGCTTGTAAGATCTGGGTTGATTCTGTTAAAGTCTTTTTACCACATCAATGGTAAAGCAAGAAATTCTTATAAAAGAAATTTCTTCTACAGAATAATCCAAGTTACCCAAGGTAACAGATTTGTTGTCAAGCACTCCCAATCACCTAAGTGAAAGGGCAGGGTCTATCCAAATCTCAATGAAGAGAACTTGTATAACCCTCAACAAATCCTCCAGATCCAAGTTTATACTCCACTACTCAATAGTAGAGAGTCTTCCACCAAAAGGTGGGCAAGAGAGATAAATCTTTCTTCTTAGCCTGAAATTGCAGTTGTAGATCTTGTAGATCTTGAACTCTTCAAGCTTCCAGATCTTGAGTGTTCTCTTAAATAGAAACCACACTCCAAGATCTATAAAAAAAAGAATCTCTAGGGGCAAAATCTCCACTAGGCTTAGGATAACCCTAGCTCTAGATACCAATGTAACAATCACGGCCCTTATAACAACGGGCAACCGTGTGTTAAATATAAATCACCCTTGACAACATTTATAAAATCAAGATACAAGGCTTTCAAGATCAACTAATCCCACCAAGGGGGTAATTTAGCCTTAACAGTACTCCTCAAAGCTTGAGAGGAGAAAAGGGAGCTTGAAGAAGGTTGATGAAGCTTTAATAAGTAGGTAGGAGCTTCTTGTAGAGCTTGTCCTTGAAAAATCACAAGTCTAGTTGTGTAGGGGAGCTTATTAGGAGAACCCAAAAGACTTAGAGTAAAAATCCCATTTCCAAGTTAGATTGTTGGAGTTGGGAAGTGGGAATGAGCTTGAGAGCTCCAACCCCTTCCATCATACCCCTTGGGGCTTTTCCCAACCATGGCTTCCATGGTTGGGGAGCTAATAGGCCTTGGAGCCTAGGTGGCAATATAGTTTGGTTTGGGAAAAACCCAACTTAGCACAATTGTATGGTTGTTTTAAGTTTGTGTGGATTGTAACAACAACTGGCACAACTTGATTGGTTGGAAAATCCAACCTTTCCAATCTTCACTTTGATGGGTTGGAAGTTTCCAAGCCTCAAGGTTGAGGGTTGGGAAAACCAAACCAATGTTCTTCTCCAACTCAACCTTCCCGATTGCCTTCACGTCATTTCTCATCGAGGAAGTCTCTCGATGTTGACTTAGGAAGTTAGCGGTAGATGAGGCAGAGTAGGTTATGCGTTATTGGTGCTGGTATGGGATGGTGAGAATGTGAGATGGCATGGAATGGGCGGGTATAATTGCATGGGATGGTGCATGTTGAAAGATGTGGCCTGATAAGGGCTGTGTGATGGCATGGGATAGTGTGACAAGTTGTGATGGAATGAGATGGCCTTTGATGGCATGGGCTGGTGCTATGCGTATGATTGCATGGAAAGCTGTTAGTGAGAGGATGGAGCAATGTGGTCAATGCGATGGCATGGGATGGTCACTGAGAGGGAGAGGATTTGAACTGATCTGATTGATTTTATGGAATGGTGTGTGTGAGTGAGATGGCATGGGATTGGCTGTCTGATGGTATGGGATGGTGTGTGTGAGTGAGATGACCTGAGCCCTGATGTGATTGTATGGGATTGTGTGTGATTGTATGGGATTGTGTGTGATTGTATGGGATTGTGTGTGATTGTACGGGATTGTGTGTGATTGTATGGGATTGTGTGTGATTGTACGGGATTGTGTGTGATTGTACGGGATTGTGTGTGATTGTACGGGATTGTGTGTGCTTGACGTGCCGTGAAATCTGCTGTGTGATGGTATGGGATGGTGAATGAGTGAGATGGCATGATATGGGTTTTGGATTGTATGGGATGGTTCGTGTGCATGAGGTGCCCTGATATGGGCTGTGTGATGGCATGGAATTTGTGTATGAAATGGTATGGAATGGTGTGTATGAAATGGCATGGAATGGTGTGTATGAAATGGCATGGAATGGTGTGTATGAAATGGCATGGAATGGTGTGTATTAAATGGCGTGGAATGGTGTGTATGAAATGGCATGAAATTGTGTGTATAAAGATGACATAACATCGGTTGGTATGGAAGGGTATTTGTCAGTAAGATGGCCTGATATGGACAATTCTCCTGACCGTTTGTTACCACCTTCAACCCGATTTTGTCATCTTCAAATCTGAAGTCACCAATCTCTGCCACTCAAGTTCTACTCTTCCCATACTGGGATGGTGTGTGCATTCGTGCTAAGATGTGATGAAATTCGATGGTGGGTGTGATGTGTTGGGATAAATGAAATATGGGATGATCAATGTGGGTGATCGGTGTGTCTACTAGCTTTGCAGGCCATTCACAAGTCGCTCAGAGCAAACAATTCATGATAAATACTAAGCTAGTCGATATAATGTGAAAAAGCATAATAAACTTAAATTGACTATGTACATGAGAGAAACAGAACCTTACGGTAATTTATGTACAGATGGGGCAAGCGACCCTACTCGTCGTCGTTAATGAACTTCCTGTACCGGGGTTGATAGCGGCGATGAAGAAGAAGGCGATACTGACGAGCAGCAGCGGCTCCAGCTCCCACACGGGCAAGCCAGTCTCGATATTCAGCTGCGCCAGCGCGCCTCGCCCGGTGATCACCTCGCCCACCAGGCTCGCCGCGAGCCTCAGTTGCGCCATGCGCCCCACGAACAGCTCGTTTGCCTTGGTAAACCCGAATAGCGGCCCCTCCTCGCTCAACCCCAGCGCCGCCTTCACACTCCCCGGCTTCATCGGCGGACCCGCCGGCGCCTCGTCGTCCACGAATCGCCCGCGGGTCGCCCAGCCCGCCGATGGCGCCGAGCACGGTGAATGCGATGAAGAAGAGCAGAAGTGGCTCGGCTTCCGTGATGGGGATGCCCGTCTCCCAGGTTCAGTTGCGAAAGGATTCCTTGCCCGGTTACCGCCTCGCCCAGCAGCGACGCGGTGAATCCGAGCATCGCCACGCGCCCCACGAAGAGCTCGTTGGCTTTCGTGAAGCCGAAGCTGCCGGATGTGCCGAAGATGCCGTCTTCGGTGCGCAGTTGCTTCTTTACTGGGGCGGTCTTAGTGGGGACGGCGGCCTTGTTGAAGCCGATGAGGGCTGTCACGCAGAGACCGCGGGGAGCGGCGATGGGAGCTACTGCTACGCGATTGGCGGAGAGAGAGGCGCCCTTCGTTGCTGTGCTGAAGGAAAGGGCGGCGAGAGATTGCTGTGCGACGAGGGAGGAAGACATTGTGATAGAATTCGAGAGTGTGATAGCGTGGGACGTTTGACACAGAGTAGGACGTCCGGAAAGGAAGGTGAGTGAGAAAGATCAACAATGTCCAGTGTCATAATGTATTTGCTGTCTAGCCTGAAGTGGGGTACTCTGTAATGAGTACAACCCAATTTAGGGTATTTTACTTGTATCCCAAGTCTTGCTAGTGAAACCACTTCTCTTTCAAAAACCTCTCGATACTTTCCTCCTCACCCTCGAACTCGATCCCCAAGGCACCTAACTTGTAATGGCTCCTAAGCCAACCTACACTTAGTACTTTTCACATCCAGCACAGCAAAGTGGTATCGATAATACCCGGAGAGGCGAGTGGGTATATATCTGTTTGCCGAGTCGCGGATTGAAATTTACTGTCCAGCGGAACGAGAGCTCGACACGAGAAAGGATGCAAAAATTCATTGTGAGACGTGGCATGTGTGAAGTAGGCGCCACGGTGGATGCTCCGCCTCAGTGGTTCATTGCTGGGACAGACAACCATCCGCGTGGCTCCAATAACTGCCACCAATGTTGGCACTCAGATCTCTGAAAGGTGGGGCTGAAAAGGATCTGACGTGCATTATGGAACCTTTTGGGACCATCGAGAGCACTGACGGCAGAGTATCGCTGGCATTGACCACCTCTGACCTGATTTGCGGGACCAGAATGAGATGGGGGTAATTCGGTTCACTTCTGCTCAATTGGGTATCAGTTACAACCGTTGATGTCCCGCGTGCATCAGATAAACAACTCAAACTAGCATATCATGTTTAATGATTCAAGAATCCCACTTTGCTTAGCAGCACGCATTTGATATTCAAAAGTTGTACGCTCAGTTATGAATTGTAACGGACATTCACACTGATTCCAGCAATTCCATCGTGCATGCAAAGAGACGAAGCTCACAAACATGTTCAATAAGCCTTCAATCTTGTTAATTTGCACTTTCACCATCACATCCTACTGTGCTACAAATCTCCGGCCCATGGTTTGTTAGTGTCTCCATGAGCCTTTCTGACAGCCCCTTGCAGCCTTGGATCATTGTGTGCCCTCACCACACACCCGCGCCTCTCCACATCCAGCAGCAACTGCTCCCACGTGCAATTGCCCCGCCTCAGTGTGTCGCCATCCGCCCACCACCCACATGGCATGGCGCGCTCGCGTCACTGCAAACGGTTCAGACTGGAAGAACGGGAAAATGGCAGAGCGCCGACGGAAGGAACCAGTCAATAACAAATGACCCTTTCTCCAATCAAAAGCGTGCATTCTTTCGCACAGAAAAAGGGGGTATTGCTCCTGAACTCAACAAACTCCATAAGGCCCACAGGCATACCGTCGAGGGTCAGCAACGAATCCAATCGATCCAACCGTGTTGCAGCGGGACGGTGCTGGGGATGATAACGTCACACTCCCTGCATTGGAATCCGTCCACAGTGCCCGCCTTCACCAGAAGCTGCCTCCACGCCCCCGTCCCTCGCATGCACTGTGCCCTGCAGCACCTCCACCTGCCGCTTGCTTGTACGGCGAAATCCCCCCCACCTTCAGCCACCGTGCCATCCTGCATGTGCGCCGCTGCTCCTCTGCACACTGCAGGTTCAGTGGCAGGAAGAGACAAACAACGGAAGTTGAGTAAATGTGAGGATGGAAGCAGGAACCGGGGCAAGAAAGTAGCCCTGGGGAGTGTAGGATCGAAGGGCAGAAGAAGGACGGGAGGATGCATGCAAGGCTCACCGTGAGCGAGGCGGTGCAGGAGGGTGAGGAACGAGAGCAGATTCAACGGAGTTGCCAATGCTGCGGCTGCTTCCCTCCATAGCCCCGCCCTCCCGCTCCTCCCTGCCCTTCACGTGAAAGAACCTGTACGCGCCAAACAAGTGCTGCGGACTGTGCTGCGGGCGGCACACGTTGGCGCCATTTTGGATGCGGCCGCGGTAGAAGCAGCGCAAGGGAAAGGCGCTGATGGAGGGGTGCATGCGGTACTGCACGCTCAGCAGCTGCCCGCCCACCCTTGCCTTGCAGGTGCTCGAATAGACTG